>OY982576.1:15982948-16577353 GCA_963859945.1 Euplagia quadripunctaria | reverse complement strand
ACTATCAATATTTTCAGTCGATCGAACTATTTACGATACATTTCTGTTTACAAGTAAGCTGTCGTTGAGAGCATTTAGCTATTAACGTCATTCCTTTATTTCGATGGAATAAAATAAATTGAGCCAATATTTTTTTTTAATGGCCGTTTAATTCTGTAGGTAATATTAGACTAATATTATTAACTTTATTCTTTGTTTTGCTTCAAAAGCGACGTATAAGTTTATGTTATCAGTACCTAAAATGTATTATTTACATTCCTTATAGTTATTTTTTTTTACATAACTTCCATCACAAATAGGTGAAACATGGATGTATATTTTTTTTTTCACATTGAATATGTTTTGTGTATTAAGAACTTATTTATTTATTTGCTGCACTATACACTTTACCTATTTGTTAATTACCAAAGATTTGTTGTTTTTTGTATAATCAATTTTTTTTTGTTAGAATTTATGTTATAAATTCCAGAAATTTATTGTTTGTTTATCGTAATGAAAGTATTTTGTTGAGGTACACAGAATTATTGTATAATAGTATTAAGTATTTAATAATGACCGTATTTTATTAATAACATTGTCTCAAATTATGGTCGCAATTAACTTTTTCAGATTTGAATCAAAGCTCTTTAGTTTGAAATATTTTAATACACGAAATGTCTTCAAGTTATCACAATTAGTCAACTTTAACACAATAATTACGACAACATGAAATTTATTTTGGACTATATTCTAAGGTCCACCAAGTGTAACTCTAGGTTTTGATAAGTTATTTAATATAATATTATAATAATAAGAAAAATAACAAAGTCATAGGTTCTTTTAAGGCCTATTTGGAAATAAATAAAGAATTTGAATTTGAATTTATGTAAAGAAATAAAATGTATTTTAAAAGAAGAAACTGCAATGAAAACTTTAAGCACTTACTCAGCAATAATACAATAGGATTTGTATAAAATATAATTAGTTCTGACACCTGTGTACCTTGGACCTTAATTTGCCATGTGTAGCAGCTGATACTACAATATTAATATTTTAACCTGGCTTGAACGATGTGATTGAATCACCGGGAAAATAAAAATTCTTAACACTAAGTGTTCATTATTTATTGATAACTTTTGTTGACCTTACGATTTGATTAACAATTCAGGCAAAATGTGAACATTATGTTGATACAAGTATTCTTCTATTTAATTCCTCTTCAAGGTTTGGCTTGAAATAGACATTTGAGCACATACTGAACGTGCGTTTTGTTCATGTTTGCCAGGAACTTTTAATGGTCGTATCAGTGCTGTGTATATTGTCTTGTTTTGAAATCATATTTATATTAAGGACAGTGTATAAAATGTTTGAAATAGGAGCATTTTTGGAAAAGTCATAATTTGCAGCTAATATTACACCAAAGAATGTAATCTGTAGTTTATTTATGACGCTATATCTTTTAAATCGGTTTAGTACATTGATGTATAGTAAAATCAATAAGATATAATAAAACGCAAAAAATATAAATAGTATGCAAGAATAAAAGCGAAAAAGTGAGCAAACACATTTTTATAATATTATTATGTAAACTTAGTAGGTTTAGGTGATGTGCCAACTTAGCTCGGCACGTTTATGATCTGTCTCTGATCTGTTATTTTTAGATTATATGCAACTCTAAATTCTACTTGTTAGTGGCGATACGAACCGTAAGCCATGAGAGAAAAAAAAAAAAACTAAATTCGCTGGATTGCGATTTCAAAGGTTCTCTTCATAGTAGTATTGTGGGTTTAATATCAACACAAGTTAAAAAATTAAAATCGCCACCGACATGCTGCATTCTACAAGCAATAGTTCTATTCGTCTGTAGAATGCGTCTGGATTAAAAGTTCTTTTTTAAATCTTCTATTTTTATTATACATCAATGATTTAGTATTTAAAATTTGCGCTCAAAGATATTCTAGTATTAAAAGAAACAGTGAGCTATAAATTGGAGTAAAAGATTTATCCAAACTGATGAATACCTAGTTATATATTTTTGTCGAAATAAAATCATAAGGAGGTAAGATTATTCATAATAGTTATATAAGAAATTCTTAGAGTAATATTTAAGGACGCTTTCACAATTTTGCTGATTTGACAAAAATAAAATTTAAAAATTGGTTTTGTTGTGATATGATAAGTTGTTTGTGATATTATACCTGTATCTATATGTTCGCAAAGAGTTGTTCCGGAATCTTTTTGTATTTCGGTACATGTTCTAATAAATTCGAAACAGGACCATGATATTCTTGAAAAGAACTGGAGCAGGCTTTTCTCTAAAAAATATGAATTATTTTATAAAGTTCGTACTACAATAAAGCCCTTTACAATATATATTTTGCAGTCAAATCAGCAACTGGTCTGAATGCACCTTTAAGTAAGTTAAATTAATTTCCATTTCTCTAACATCGCCTTATAATATTGTGTGACGTCATAAAATTCCGTAGACAGTTGAAAAAGGATAGAACATTTTAATAGTCTGACTTTCCAGGGTTGTAAGTATTAAATAGCATGTGTATAACTATCTATTAGTGTTATATTGTGGGAAACATCAGTATTGTTTGGTCATTTGGTCATCCTTCGCGTCAAGTGGTACTATTTGAGTGCTACTTGAATGTCGAACTAACTCCGAGCTGAGTTTTAAGCCGTTTATATTCTTTCTGCTCGTTATTCCCTTAGTTCAATCAATCGGCTTGAGAAAATACTCGACGGTAAATTTGCCCGAATCTCAAAAGTCTTCTTTCAAAGTTAAAGCCAAAAATATTTATTTCATGGAATTCCTTCAAAATTGGTCGTTCTTTTTTTAAACTAAAAATTATAGATCAACGCACTTACTTTGTCAAAAATAATATCATAATAATAAATAACAAATAATAAAGTGTTGCAAATAGTTAAGATCGCTATCTGCCAGTGTCGACCTATAACCGCCTGTATCGAAATAGTTGAGCCTTGTGAGAAGAAATCAGGCAAACAAACTCAGTGCCACTATTTTATATCACCAGACAGTTTTAGAATATTTAGTCAAATATATTACAGTACTGTTCGGTTAATATACTCATTTGGGTATCAGGTCAAGTATTGAAAAATAGGATGGATTTCAAACAACAATGCCGCCTGTGGTATATATTGATTTGTGATCGATGAATCCAAATTTAGAGCAAAAAAATTATTCGATTTATAATATTCGGTTCAAGAATCGCTTGAATCATACCTATTCAAAATATATATATAAATCTAAATCGAGTGGTGGTAAATGTGTGTTGATGGAAAGTACATATAACTCAAAAAAGCATTACATCGCTTAAAAAATTTTCTTCCCGCGAAAACCAAAGCAATGCTCATGCAAACTCTCATATTCCTAATAATCGACTATGTGTGCTATTATGACCTGAATGCAGATCTTCTCGATCAATTATACATATTAAATATCAGTTTTTTATTTTATATACAATATCTGCTGGACGTAGGCCCAACGTGCGCCGTAGCGCCCGGTCCTACGCCTTCCGCATCCAGTCTATACCGGTTAAAATACAATAATATGCTTTAATAATAAATTATCATTTATTGTGTATTATTATATCAATGCTAGTTCACTGCTGGACATATGCCTCTCTAAATGTGTGCCATAACACCCGGTCCTTCGCCTTCATCCAGTCTATCCCTCTGGTCGTCGGTCCATCTGGCTGGTCCATCGTCTTACCTGTCGTTTACTTTTAGTATTCTCATGAAATAATGCCTTAATTTATTTTTCAATGTATTGCAAAATTTCTTTTTATTTAGTACCACATCAAATCGATGTATCATCATCTATTTTGATACACTTTGGACATCTGTGCATACTGCAAACTTATAAAACATTATTTACAGTCTAATAATAATTCCGTTTAAAATGTACTCTGGTATATATCTACCTATAAGTACATGTCATGTGACACGCATACGTACACTAAAGCATAATAAAATTACTTAAAGCGTTAAACATTTGCTCTCCCTATCTCTCTGAATGACTCCTTATATACGAATGAGTGAGATGTAGGTATGTGGCCTATGGTAAAATTTATCGATACACAAAGTACCGATGGATTGACTGCCAATAGTGCTAGCCAAAGAATCTAAGGGTGATAGTGAGTTTAGTTTGTAATAGATACCGTTATATATTTTTTTTTGTGTCAGAAAATAGTTTTTTATAGGTTTGCGGGGAATCTTGTGACCCACAGGCTCGCTGTCCATTGTGGTGAATGTATGAAAACCTACTGATTGTTACCGTATGTCAAATATCTGTTTATTTAATTAATAACGACCCTTTAATAAGTTTACCTTCACATGCAAAAAGTGCGGTACAGTTGGTCGTCGACGCGGACCTTTCAGACGCCGGCTAGAAACAACAGCGAAAGCACTCTTCGATCACATCGCAATGATGCGGTCAGCATTGACAACAAAAAAGCAGTGTTCATTTTTTGATTTGATGACTTCATTGACTCTAGTTACCTTAAACCGACTTAAAAAAGTAGGAGGTTCCATGTTCCACTGTATAATTTTTTTCATGTATTTTCACCGATTTCTCAGCCAATTGTGGACTGACGGTGTTAAAAAAATTTCTTTTGTTCTTTAGGGTATACTTCCAATTTGGTCCCATTGTCACCAAGCCAGGATCTGATGGGATCCCAGGGAAATCGAGGGTAACCTTCAAATTTTATAGGCACTTATTACGTTTTTCATATATTTTTTAATTATAATTTATCACCATTACAACAGCACATTGAGTCGATTACACTTTTTTTTTTTAATTATTATATTACGCAATTTCAGCATTGTATTGACGTTATTTTGTAGCAATAATAGTTTAAATTTGTTTCCGATGTATAACAGCTATCAACTACCCAATTAAAGAAGAATCTAATGACGAAAATGATTAGTTTAGACCCGTTGTGTCCTTATTTTAACATGACCAACACAATTATTATCCATTTATATACTAGCAACACGCTCCGGCTTCGCACGGGTACAAATTATACATGTAAACCTTCCTCATGAATCCGTTCAGTAGTTTTTCAGTTTATCGCGAACAGACAGACAGACAGACGCGGCGGGGGACTTTGTTTTATAATATGTAGTGATGTGCCCAACACAAATTATCCAATTACTATGTACCTTACCTTATCTTTTAGGTATTTAAAAGGTTATTACCTCTATTGTTTTGTTAATTGTTTTAAGTATATAGTAGTATTCAATTTTGGTATTTTCTCTGACTGGGCATTTTTTCCGATTGGATGCTTCAGTTTGCATTTTTTTCTAAAAAGATGTTTCTTTTGTATGTTAATTAAGGAACTGTTTTTATTGTTCTATTGTCAACTGTTTAGGGTTGTATCACACATTGCCATTAAGTTCATTGTATCTCTAACTTGCCAATTAATTCATTAACACTTCCAACGATAACAATGCACATTTGCGAGATCCAACCCTAAAAGTGTTTTAATAAATGTCACTACCATAATGTCACTATATAAAAAAGTTAATGTAGAAATAAGTAATAACTCTTAGTTACGCATTTACGTTATTTACACTTTTTCAGAAAATATTTTCTGAAAAAGTGTCTAAACAAAAAAAAGAGGTAGGTTTTTAAATAAAACAATAATGTTTGTGAATTGTTATATTATGAGACTTAGTGACGATATTGTTTGTATCTAAGTTTGAACGACAAACAACGAGGTTGTGCCTCTCCTTACATTCCTCTCCATACCAAAGCATTTGCCAATTACTAATTGAATCGAAGTATTTATCTTAACAAATATATTCGAGTCGCATGTTCGCAAATATCATTGTTTGCTAAAACAGTGATCGGTATTAACATTACCGAACCAAATATCTATGTTCAGATGATTGAAATAAACAAGTTAATGGAAATATGGTAGTTTTATTATTTCTTTAATAATAATAATAACTCCACACATCTCACACACGGCCGTCTGATCCCAAACTAGGCAGAGCCTGTGCTATGGTAACCAGACTGCTGATAAACATACTTATATATTTCTAAATACATACATATTATAGATAAATTACACCCAGACCTGAACAAATTACCGTGCTCATCACACAATTATTTGTCCTGGGTGGGAATCGAACCCACGACCTCTGGCTTAGTAGTCAGGGTCACTAACCACTAGACCAACAGGCCAGTAAATTCTTTAATATATTAACCCTATATTTCCTGCACAATATCGTTCGTAATCGTTAGATTCGGTTTCATTGTGAATATTAAGGCATTCTTGTGATAATTACAGTAATACAGAATCCAGAATACTAATGCAACGGGGATACCGTTGCATTAGTCTCGCGTCGTTGTGAAGTCGAGGCTTTTAGGTAACTATCCATAAACGCATGACGTTTTGAATATCGATTTTCTATTCCACTTTCTGACGTGTCAGAATTTTTAATTATGCACACGTATAGAGAAAACACTATTAATTAAAATATTAAGGTAGTTTAAAAAAAATTGAATAACCTCTATTTCAATAATTGACGCACATCCGCAAATATACGTAGGTATAATGACGCATATACCTACGTATTATGTAAAAAAAACAAAGGAGGCAGGGTGATTGATTTAAGTGACAAATTTTCTTGTCCTTCATTTTCATTAAAAAAAAAGATAAAAATTACTTTTTATAATTTATTAAATTTTATTTTATTAACCTTGGATGAAAATCGTGCTTTTCACACATTAAAATTGTTAAACAATATTATTAAAACAATAAGAAACCTTTAATTAAGATCATTATTGCCACGATTAGCAATATATCTGAACCGTTCATGGACGACACGCGGTCCGTTGGAACGTCTGGAAGCCAAGGACCGCATTGCCTGTAACCCTTTTCCTGAAAATTAGAAATCAATCCTTTATCGAATTCTGAAACAAATAATACAGTAAAATATAATCTTCTTTTGAAAGTTCTTTGTCTGCTTAAACATTAGATAGGTACTTCGCTCACATTAAGGTTTTTTTTTATTTCTTACTATGCAGCGTCCCGCGGTTTCACCCGCGTAAGTCCTGATCCCGTGGGAATTTCGGGATAAAAAGTAGCCTATGCGTTAATCCACGTCTCCAGCTATCTACATACCAATCATCGCAATCGGTTCAGTGGTTTTTTGCGTGAAAGAGTAACAAACATCCATCCATCCATCCATCCAAACTTTAACATTTATAATATTAGTGGGATGAACAGTAGGTATTTTTCTGTAGCTCTTACAACGTGTACCTATGTAAACTTTCATGATGATCGGTCAAGTAGTTAAGTTGTGATAGTGTAATAAACGAACAAAATAAGAAAGTTACATTGGCAATTTTAATATTAATTTAAATTATAGCTATTTTTTTAATTAGCTTCAAGTAAATTTACTCCTAAATATTAACCAGCCTAAATGTAGGTAAATTTAGTCATCATTCACACACAAACCAAACATCAAGAAATGTACACTGAGTTATTTTTACTAGCGTAATAACTTGATGGAAATATAAATAAATTATGTTACTATCATTATTTAAACTTTATTTTTCATTAAGTATATAATAACATAAATGTTTGTTAAGTTGTTCTTGTAAAACTGCTTATTATTGTTTAGTTTAAATTACTTTTAAGTCGTCGCCCGACCAATGTATGTGGAAAGTTGTAACCGTACCAGGCACCCACAGGACAACATTACCTAGTGTGGAGTCACCGGCAATATTGTTAGTAATTACTTAGTAATAAATTATTTCCATTCATTCTTTCATTCATTCACTAAATATAAACCCTTAGGTTAGTATCGAGGGCGAGGTGGTGGTCTTCATACCTTGCGGTACTCGTGCGGATAGCAGGGCACGTGCGGGGCGCGCGTGGGCAGCTGTTGTCGATTGCGGAAGCACGCCAGCTTGCTTGCCGTGCCCTGCATACTGCCCTCAACTAGTTCTTCGTCTTCTACGTACTGGAATGTTACTCATTGTAAATATGAGTATCTTACCTAATACTACTACTAGGTGCGAGTGGATAATAGTTTTAATTTCACGCGCAGCGCCGGCCTGAGAATTCATGGCGCCCTAGGCGAAAGACTTTAACGGCGCCCTTTTAAGAAAATTCGTGAGGAACTAAAACAATAACGTAAATAGATTATGTGTGTAATTTTATATGGCGCTGAACGCCGCCCCCTACTACGACCGCCCTAGACCGTCGCCTAGTTCGCCTATATGAAGGGGCCGGCCCTGTTGACGCGGTATGTCTAATCTATGGACGCAAGTAAGACATAGTAAAATAAATATTGTTTAGTTGATAAAAAGGTCTCAGAACAAGAATCCTTTAACATTGTGTTGGAAGACTTTGTTCTGTATTATTGTGTTATTTTATGACGCATGTGCATACTTGCAATCAACTAAACAATATTTTTTGAAAAGAAACTGCAGATTTTAACGTTAATTGCACTAGACTGACTTTGCGGTTTTATGCGTCGCAAGAAGTAAGGCTTTATAGTATAAACTTTATAAATAACCCGAAAAGCTGTTAACTCTAACTAACTCTTGTTTTATATGCGGTAAGCAGACCAATGACAGCCATAGCACATCGCGAGAACAACTCGTAGTTCAGCTCGTCTTCGCTGGGTGATGTTAGAGTATGTTTTTGCTGTATATGTAAATCGCCACAGACGTGCAATTTATTAGGGAACCCGTGGTATGTTGGACAGTGTTGTACCTAACACTAATAGTATTTAAAAAAAGTCTGTGCTTTAAATCTACGGCAGTTAAAGAATAAATTGTTAATTTTAACGTGAAATTAGTTTTGATTTACCCGGTGTCGCTATTATTAATTAATGTGTAGGGAAAAGTAAGTGGTTAAGTAAAGTACCTACGCTGTGCTGCGCGGTTCGGTAAGCATAGCTCATTGCAGTACTGTGATATTTGGTGAAGGTTTTAGTTGGATTTTCATTTCTATCATCTTGTCATAAATAATAAAATCAAAAGTAAGCACATGTGTGTATCCCCGAATATCAATAGTAAGAAGTCAATAAGTAGATAGATACTGACCATTATGTTCTTCAGTGGATTAGATATCATTATATTTTCTTGGTATTTACAATCATTGAACACTGCGATAAGCAGAAGATTGGTGTCCGGTACCTTAGCCGCCACGAGGGGCCAGCTGCAAAGCTTTGCCGGCTGTTTTAGAATTTTCATGGTTTTGGGTGTGTCCTGTAAAACATATTTGTGTAGATATAGTATATTTTATATTAAATTTTGTTGTTGTTAATATTTGAATTAAACAGTACAAGGGAAAATAAATGAAAATACGTTAATTATAATCAAAAAAATAATAATTGCATTAAAGTTCACAAAATTACTATAAAATCCAAACCCCCGTTAATAAAAGTAAAACAGCATGGAAAATTATAAACAGCATGCGACATAAGTTTCTTAGAAATGATTATTGCACTCACAATCCCACAGAAATTATAAAGGCATTTAATAATTATTTTATCCAAAAGATGGCAGAGGTAAAGTCTCTCATTCAATAAACAACTAAACAAAAGTATAAGTAAAGATCTGTCTAGTGCTTTTGATTATGTGAAACATAATGTACTTGTAAAAACACTGGAAGCTTAAAAGCATTCAGGGAAATTCCTTAAATTGGATTCAATCAAATTGGAAAATTGTCAGCAGGAGATCACGAGAGTGAATCTCAATACAAAAGTTGAAGAAACATACACTTCCATGAAACAGTATGTTTCATATCCCTCAAGGTAGTGTCCTTGGCCCACTTTTATTTATAATATACGGTGTTTAAGTTTCGGCTTCGCTAAAAAGTTACGAAAACATCTTCCTGTGGATACTTATCACAATACAAAAGTCAGTTCATCATAAAAAATCGAGATTAACGATCTATAGCCTTTAGTTTCATTTGGCGCTACGCAATGCAAACGTAGGTATTATTTTGTTGTTGCTGTTGTTGTGCGGTACGGTGAATGAACGTTAACGTGGGAGAGCCATGCTTCGGCACGTATGGGCCGGCTCGACCGGGTTATACCACGGCCTCACAGAAACCTGGTAGTGAATGAAGTTACTGGAGGCCCTAACCCTTCCCTCTCCCTTTCTCGTCCCCTATTCCCCCCTTCCCCTACTCCCACCTTAAAGGTCGGCAACGCACTGTGACTCTTGAGTTGTATGTGCTCATGGGCGGCGATAGTCATTTACCATCAGGTGACCCGTCTGCGCGTTTGCCCCCTATTAAAAAAAAAATGAACTTAAACGTTCAGCGCCGTCAAGACCAGCTGATTGCATAATATGTTTAAATGTTGTTTGATTGATCATTGCAGTTTTTTGCCGTATGTGGTATTTATTGATTTTTTTTTGGTAAATGTTCTGTTTACCCAATGTGATATCACTTTTAATTGACTAACACTTTGATCTGAATACACTATTTCAGTATTCGGTATGGTGTTTCTTACACTTTGTATATTAACGACTTACCAAAATAAGAATAATAAAAAAAAAAATCAACTACACCTCTCCAAATGAAACTATTTCCAGATATATGATTATAAGTAACTTACTGACATTAAAATTAGCTTAAAAAAATAATATAATTAATGCACTTTTGCCAAAGACTGCAGAAGCAGTTAAATATTAGCTTAGTACATAATAATATTCTAATAGAAGAAGTAAAGACTACTCGTTTTCTAGATTTGGTTAAGTTAGTTAAATTGAAAAGAACATATTGACACGCTTAGTAAGAAAATTAGTAGTATCTCCTATGCTCTATGAATATAAGTTTGCTCCAATTATTAATACCGGTGCTCTAATCATTGCATATGACGGCCTTATTCAGTTTATACTCAGATAGGGCATAATCTTTTCGGCAACTCTACTAACAAGGATATGATTTTTTAAATGCAAAAAAAGAGTTGTGCTATGTTTGGCATCCAGAGCACGGATAGCTGTAAATCAATTTTATTGAACTTAAGACTCTTACATTGCTCTGCTTGCTGCATTTGTTTCCTCTCTGAATGAATAAAGTCAAACGAACTTGTGATAATACTAGGCTATGCTTTTATCTAGGGCTAACACTTAATGTCTTTAATAATTAATTAAATATTCGTAAAATTATTATTAATCAAATATTGACGACTTGATTTTTTTAAAAGTAGCCGTAAGTCTGATTGATTTAGGTATTATAACTATTAATATTTGTACACCAATAATGGTTAAACATGTTCATACCTTTATTAACTAAAACCTACATATTATATGCATGTACCCATGTATTATTTATTAGGTACCTACCTATATGTTTTGCAAATAAGTATATCTACACATATCTTTAAACTGTAGCTGAATAAAGCGTATCGGTCGAAGGTCTTGGAAACAACAATCGGCCAAATTTTTAGACACGTTATCAATATTTATGTACTTAGATACTTGTTTTTATACTTATTTACGCAATCAAGAACGAACTTGCATCTTTAAATTGTATCTGAGTTTTATTATCTTTACATTCCGCCTGTGACCGCGGCCAGGACCTCACACAATGGCGAAGCGTCATTAAGTTTAAAAGTATGTATCTACAAACCCAAACTATGACATTAATCGCCCTAATCGTATATTTTCACACTATCACATACTTAATCCTCTACCAAATGTGGCGCCACCACGTTGGCTCACATACTGATTGTGTGACATTTGCCCTTGCTTGTGTGTTTGCCTAAATGCTTGTGCTAGTAATGGGTTTACTTATTTTTAGTTGTAGCTCTTACCCGTAAAATATAGACAGGTCGCGATCTATCACAAGCAGTGAACTTGGTCCTGTTGACAATCACACGATCTTCGAACAACTGCTCAAACGCGTCGCGTTGATAGTCGCGCCACAGTATCCTGCGTCGCTTTGCCTTTTCCTTCTCAGTTTCAGCAGATACTACTGATCCTAACGCCAAACAAGGAATAAGAATAATAGAATTGTGTTTCGTCACGAGTTGTTTCCTTTGATTATATAATATAATCATTATATTACATGAAGTACGTAATAAATAAAAGTAAGAATCTTACAATTCAATTTCCATATATTCCTAGAGCTCCAATTTATATAAAATTATACACAGGTTTAAATAACCTGGAAAACACTAAAATTAAAAATTAAAAAAACTTACTACCTACTTGGTCTAAAAAACCTAAAAAATCACGGATGAAATATCTGAAAAAGCGTGGAGTTCATGACTTCGACCCGTGTAGAAACAGTGCAGTACTACTACTACTACTACTACTACTACTACTAACAGCAGGTAGAAAAGATGGAAAAAATTTCATTTGTTGCCCCTTGGTAGAATAGGGAATATGTATGTACTTTTTTAAATTTTTTATTAACTTATTCCATCATTCTACCCTAATAAAAAATATAAATAACCTGGGCAATGTTCAAATAAATTTTTAAAATAACATTGAAAACATCGATAAAATTTGATCTGTTTGAACGCCACCATATTTCGCGGGCCTTGAATGACGTCACATGCCACGCTCAGTGTTTCTTTCATAAGCTTAAACTTATACTTACTTGAAATGTTACAGTAATTGTATACCTATTTTCAGTTGTAATTACTATTTATTGTAATTACTAGACGATCGACAAAGTTAAAAAACCATTTTAAAGGCCCTAGGCCTTGTCCCTAAGTGTAAAAATACTATAAGAAGTACACCCAATAAATTATTTTTTTCCTGTACCAAGAGATGAGAAAATACGAAAACAATGGTATAAATTAATGAGAAGAGATGAAGTATCTTCAATATCGTGTTTATATTGTTGAGAAGATCAGTTTAATATAAGTAGATTACAATTTAATGGCTAGTATAGTGTGAATTAGTCAGCAATAATTTATATTTGTTTTAAATATCAAGCAGAAGGCAACTTGCTTGTCTACTTAAACTAGGTAACAAAAGTCCAATAAAACTTCATGAATAGAAGTAGGTAACTATACATATCTTACCTATGTATTAGACTATATATAACATGAATTATAATAATTACCTTGCGGCTTTCACACCTTTGACCTCAGCGGACGTAAAATCTGGATTTGATGCAAAATATATAGTCATCATGAATGCATCTATTTACGGTAGATTGTCCGATTGTGCTTTGACAAAACCACTTTCAGTCATCTCCTAGATGTTTTCTAATATCACTAGAATGCTTAAATTGCACTAGCTAATGGCAAAAACCACAGGAACACCTATCTTTCTCCGTAACACTACGAATATCGGCGCCGATAAATGACAGGACGTGGAATGTGACGTCATGTTTTGGTTCGATCAATAGTGATGCGTTTTGCAAAGTTGAATTTCGCTCCCTTATTTTGCATATTTTAGTTAATTTTTTTTTGCAATTAAAGACGAACTAAATAAGAAAATGATTGTTTATGCATAATATCTGAACAATGAAGATTCAAGGGAAAAAAAATCAAGTAAATTTAAAGAACATGCATATTCCCTATTACTGGTCTAACTTCTAGTAAAATATAACATCATCTTCAATAACCTTTAAATTTACTTTTTAAATCTCCTATATCTTACCTTCCATTGTCTTCTTAATCGCTGTAGTAAGTATTTTCTAAAACTTGATAAATATTACAGTTTTATAGCATCTGTACAGAATTTTTTTCTTACCTGAGCTTAGAATCGTAATAAAGAATACCATTTCTTGCGTCATCCAAAATAAAAGGCTTACTGCTTGCCAAAGCGACTTCATTATTGAGGGCACTATCTGCAAAAAGAAGAAATACTAGAAAGAAATCATCAATCAAACTTATCTACATCTTATCCATGGGATATCACTTTTGAACATAGACACCAGCAATCAACATATTCTATCTTGTTCCTACGATGTCTCCATCCAACGGATTTTTACTTTAGGTATATTTAAGAGTTATTATGATGACGTAATGCGAGACCTACTCATAATGAAAACCATAGGTTTTAGTTTTACCACGTTCCAAGGACCAAAAAGCAGGCTGTGTGCTCTCGTACTTTCTGAGTCGTCAGACGTACTCAGAGTAACTAACATTGTAGAGTATTGAATTAAAAAAATTTACTTAGAGAAGACCGGTGCTAATTATGAAATATTAATATAAATTATATCGTGGGAGAGCGATGCTTCGGCACGTATGGGCCGGCTCGACCGGAGTGATACCACGACCTCACAGAAAACCGGTGTGAATATGCTATGCAATGCTTGTGGTGTGTTTCGACGAGTGAGTGAGGTTACCGGAGGAAATGATTGTCAATGCACTAGCAACAGTGCTGGCATTGTGAGCTTTTATAAGCCGCCTTAACCGCTTATCGTGTTGTGTCACTCGGTTGTGTGCATTTTAACTATTTTAGCTGTCTATAAAAGATACTTACGGTCACAGCCGAAGACATCTTCATCTTCTCGTCTTCGGGAGCAAAGCAAACACCCTGGTAATCATGCACCCAATTTATCTCAAAGACACCCTCGTGAAGTAAAGTGGCCATTATTCCGGGGTAGAGGGTTGAGAGGTGTTCCCTCAGAGGGTCGGTTGGAGGTTCCGTGTAGTTGTTGCCCTCGTGGATCACCACCCAGCCGTACTCGTCTATTAACAGGCACGACCATACTGTACCGTCACAACGCGGTATGTTCTCCTCTTCTGTCTGAAGCGCAATATTTAAATTAGTTATATTTTTGGTGACTAATTATGAAAGAATTACACTAACCTATATGAAAAGGGTAGCGGAATTCTATTGAACCACGTGATTGATTGATATAGGAGGGTCCTGAATTCATGATGTTTTAAAATTTCAATCGGTTTAGACAGCGCGGCGTTTTCGTTGTTCGCAACTGGGATAACTTTCTTTTATTCTTGTTTTTTTTATGAATAGTATTATTTTTACTTTTAATTTTTAATGAATGTGTTACCAATCTGAAAATTCCTTTCAGGACTTTATCATGCCGCCGCGTGCCACCTCAAGTAATTTGGTTTAAAGGAATCACTCGAAATAATTATTATCTTGTATATCTTTTTATTTGAACTTATAAATTAGCTGAACCGACAGACGTCCTGTCAAATTTTTACTCAATCCGTTTTAATGACGCTGCCAGTTTTCTCCGAACTTCTTCATTTTCTGGATAACTTTTCATGTTTTCCTAAAAGCTTATTCCAAATAATTTTACATATGTCATTAAGATTCTTTCTTGTTTTCTTTCTGTTAGTGTAGTGTGCAGTGTTGTTCAACTATATAGGGGCTCAAACTTGGAAGGGGGTTAATACGCTAGAAGTTGATATTTGAACCTAGGGACATACAAAACATATTTGAACCTAGACACCAAACAATTCTAAAGTTATATATCGCACACCTAGATCTAAAGGGAGCTAATTCAAAAAAGCACTTTTTTCAGAACAGGCGAAAAACTAATTACTGTGTGTGTAGATTTATGCTTTTTATATGCAGCTAGTAGATGTGTTTTAATCATGTTTTGGGGCTGAAAATTGGATTCTTTTCCTATTGCTTAACAATGTATGTATATTTGTTTTATTATTTTGAGTTGAGCGTCGAGTTTTTAAAATCTAGTTTATTGGTCGGAGGTATTGAGATAAGGAATTCGATGAAGTGTATAACTCAAAAAAAATAATTTTTGAGTTAGCTCCCTTTAGATCTAGGTGTGCCATATATTATGTCGTAGACTCAGAGTTCATTGAACTGATTTTTTTTAAGAGTTTTCGGACTTTTTTTTTTGCTAGTTTTATGTCTCGATTACCTTCACTAATGCCGCGTGACTATATTCTTTTTTTTTACGTGGGAGAGCCGTGCTTCGGCACGTATGGGCCGGCTCGACTCCGCTCGATACCACGGCCTCACAGAAAACCGGCAGTGAAGCAATGCTTGCAATGCATTTCGCCGCGTAAGTGAGGTTACTGGAGGCCCTAACCCTTCCTTCTCCCTTATTCCCGTCCTTCCCCTCTCCCCACTCTTCCCCCCTCCCCCTTTTCTCCTACTCCCACCTTAAAGGGCGGCAACGCACTTGTGACTCGAATTACAGGTGCCTATGTGCGGCGGTAGTAGTAAAACCATAAAAAAAGATTCAAGAAACGATTCGTTTTGCTTACGTAAGGAAAACTAATCGTTTCTTGATTATACGAACGCGGCATAAAAGAACTTCCAATATTTATAAGTAGCTGCTAATCAAGATTCAGAACTGACATTATATCTAAGATCTTAGATCTAAGATAATCAAACAATTACCTAATTGAGATTTAATCTTGATACCATATCTATTTTGGTACTCGTAAGTGTCCGGATGGCGCCTTTGTGTAATCACATGAAATATTTTTAGTTATTTACTAGTTTTGCATGAGACTTCGTTCGCGTGGTCGGAATTTATGTTTTCGCTCATTTACAG
This sequence comes from Euplagia quadripunctaria, assembly GCA_963859945.1. Classification (NCBI taxonomy): domain Eukaryota; kingdom Metazoa; phylum Arthropoda; class Insecta; order Lepidoptera; family Erebidae; genus Euplagia; species Euplagia quadripunctaria. Next base: position 16,560,911 of record OY982576.1, on the reverse strand, counting down.
TCAAACACATTTACACATTATTTACAGACACAGATCAGTCACACAGATTTACAGGCACAGTCGATTTACAGATACGTATGTATGTTTATCTTTACCGTAAACCAGCCCAAATTAAGGTCTTATTTTTTTAAGGATAAATGGATCATAATATAATCGGTTTAATTATTACTGGTATTCGTATTCAAGGTAGCGGCTAGCTACTTACTTTTAAAATTCAACTTTCATTTTTATATTAAAATTGTTTTATTTCTAGGTAAGTATGTATTTTGTATACATATCGCTGATTTGCGAGAATATCGACGTATTTCAAAATTCAGGTCGAATTGAACTAAGTATGCCAAACGATCATATAAATCTTTGATATTTTATGATGAACAGAGATGCGACGCCGATTTCGTACTAACGTTCGTTAGAAAGCGACAAGTTCATTATATACTTATTTAGAACAAAATACTTCACTGGAAATCACAAAACATTGCCAATCTCTAAAATAAATAGTTTTTAGTTCCGTCGCTATTCTCACAAACCAGTGATATATAGAAATATGGATGTTAGCTACTACAAATCAGAATTACAGATAAGTGTATTTCATTTTTTCAGGACAATGGCGTTTACGGCAATTTGCAAATTGTCATATTAATTTAAAACATACAGTTATTTTGAAATTACAGACATACACTTTTATAACTTTCTACACAAAACAGTAGAAATGTGAAATTAACGTCGGAGGCATCCTACCAATTTGAAGTATCTGTAAACATAGCAGTCAGTGCAGTAGAGAGATAAATAGGCTGGTGTATGAGCAAAAAATGAGAACTAACATACATTTATATTATGCCATACACCTGCGAGTGGCGTTGATGAAGACAGAGGCCCTTTTTCATGGGCCTCGTCGCCACCTGATGCGTCAATCGAGGTCCGTTTGGTCCTTATACTGGTTACATCGCCGGGCCACAATGGCTTAATGGTTGTCTAGGCTGGAGGTTCCACGAGCTGTATTTAGCGCCCGCCGTGGAAGCACTCCAGCCAGTTGTAGTGGAATGGGTGGCGCGGTAGCACGAGAACTTTTTCTGCCAATGGAGTCAGAGGCTCTCTGCGTAGTTATGATACGATTTTTATTTCTTGTTAGTTAGAAAAAATTTAGTTGTACATGTAAGAACTGTGTAGTCAGTTAAGTATTAAGTTAATTTTCTATGTTACTTAACAGCTCTGTGATTTTCTTTTTTATTGTTGAACAATATTATGTTACATTGTCCTCACATTAAATTGCGCTTATAAGCAATGTAACAAGTAACTCTGTAAAAAAAAGAGGCATTCATGGGACTGCCGACAGAAGTGCAAACTTAAACGATACGACGAACTTAAAACGTCACATTAACAGGTTGGTGACATTAATAAATAAAGAGCTGACAGATCTCAATGTTTAGATTAGCGCCCTCTAATCGATCTATTAGCGTATTAGCTTTGTATTTGACTGGTCTGTTGGCCTAGTGATTAGTGACCCTGACTGCTATGCCATAGGTCGTGGGTTCGATTCCGACCTGAGTCTGGGTGTTCTTTGTGTCCGTTGTTTGTATGTTTGTAAAGTCCCCCGCGGCACAGGAGTTATTCCCTATGCGGGAGTTGTCTTTTTAAAAAATAAAATAAATAAAAATTAGCTTATTAGCGCTCTCTCTCTCTCTCTCACTCTGACTGACTGACTGACCCTCTCCCTCTCTCCCACTCTCCCACTGTCCCTCTCTCCCTCTCTCCCACTCTCCCACTTTCCCACTCCCCCACTCTCCCTCCCCTCCCTCCCTCCCTCCCTCCCATATTTTTTTAATTATATGACACTCGAACACATTTTCCATACATTTTCGATCAGGGCCACGTGTCCTGACGCGAGTTTAACATTTTTTACCCATCTCAAAAAGTATCCAACGCCGCTAAAGAAGTTTTCACTTAAAAAAAACATGTAAAAAAAAGTGTCCTTAGACTTTCTTGCCTGTACTTCTCCATAGACTTTACGTTTTGGAACAGGCAACTAGCTTCACAACCGAGTTAAGACTCCTCCTGACATTTCAAAAATACCTACAATGGGTTTCCTTGAAATAAATAATTTTGATTTTGACTAGTTGTAGTTTTTTTAGATAAAATGTATGGTATTTTCATGTTTACACAATGAAATGTGTATAACGTAGATTTAAAAAGAATAAAAGTATAATACCTATAAAAGTTTGATATCATCGTTTTATCACTTACTGCATCATGCATCTCAGTGCAATGTGAGTGCAGCTACAAGTCATATCCTCGAACATATTATAAAACATCCTCTAGTCACAAACTAAACAGAACTTCTACCATGGGTCTGTAAATATGTTTCCGCATATCTGGGTCAAAGGTGATAGCAGCCTTTGTTTACTTTTGGAAAGTTATTATTATCATGCTCATATCAAGTTTTCGTCGCCTCGAAAGCTAGACATTCGTTTGAGATAACTACTACAACGGATAATTGATAACGGCTATGATTCATTCTAATACATCACACTTAATGTTTTTTTTTGTGATTTTAATAATAGTCTCAATTGCACAATATTTATAATGGTTTAATTTTTTCAATATTTTATTCAATTGATTTCAAGTTTTCATTATGAGAAACGCGTCATGTCTTTTCAATGTTCCTGAAAAATGTTGCCAATCAGAAAATCCATTCAAAGCAGTCGAATTACTACAGTTTGCAGTTACGAAATATTTTGCAACAAAGGAATAGACTTATTGTTTTGAAATAGAGTAAGCAAGCCATTCTTTGCTAACTTTTTCTCCAATGGAGAGATTTCACGAATAATATTTTTCTGTAAATTAAATACCATCCACTCCATAGCTTCGAGATTTAAGGCTGTGCTTGTTGAAGCTCCGTCAACATATTCTCGAGATTCTTATGTTCTAGCTTACTCGTGGAACAGTAATTACTGAGATAAGCCGATAAATAAACGTTGATACAAAAATTGCGGTTATTGCACATATGTGTTCGAATGCGTACAAAAAGTCATTTTCCTGATGATGATAACAAAATACCTTTTGATGACATACATACGCTGACTGTGTCTCGTTGTGTTTAGATTTTTTATACTACTTCGCACTTGAATGATGGATAAGGACGGTCTCTTATTATTTTAAGTTCCTAGACTTTCAATCAGAGTAAATTATTGTATACAAGTTAGCTTATCACTTTTATTGTATTGCGTAGACACATAAGCTGGTAACTTACTTTACAAAACACGCCGTACACTATATTATTATCATATTTGATAAACAACGTAACGCTACTTAAAGTAAAAAAACATGTAAAAGATTGCAATCTTTGTTACAAATTAAAATTGAAAGTTTCGTTACAGTGGCGTAAATAAACTTCCTATTTCTAGGAAGGTCATTTTATTATCTGTAAATTACTCATGTTGCATATTTATTCCATCAGCTTCATCATCATTATTCAACTTTCAGGTTTCAGGCCTTAGCCCCACAGAAACCTGGGTTAATGTGTCATCTTCTTTTCATTTTACACAGCAAGCAAAAATAAGTAAACGAAGTAAAATAAACATTTCAAAACTTACGCTAATAACATCTAGCGAATGTAGGATGAACTAATGCTCCTGCATCTATATTTACCTCTCAATAGTAATTTTTTGAACTACTTACAGGAAAATTTGTGATTAACGAGAACAGGTTTTTCAAGTGATGTGGATGGAAGTGGAAGCCAGCCACGCCAATTATGCCTTCCTTTGGAGACCCTAGTACTCTTGCAGCTGTATACCACTCTGAGTGGATGTCGAACTGAAAGGTTAAGTTAAATTGTCTATTCATTTAGGGCAAAATTCTTCATTCACGCGAATTAAAAAAATATTTTTTAAATTAAAATATAATTATTGTTAATTTCTAAATTAGAAACCAACACAGAACGGTTAAAAATATAATTTATTGAGTTGTTATACATATAAACGTTGATAGATATGTCTATAATTAAATTATAATAAATAATAATCATATTATTGTCTTTAACTGGCTACTTCGATCTCAAATACCTGGCGCTTGGTTACGAATTCCAAATTCAAATTAATTTCAAATTTAGGCTTGTGTACATGAATACTCGATTCGTTTGTTTTAGCGCCATTTGATTTTACTTTAACATCGTTATCTTCACAATATGAAAATTTTTAAACATCGCGTTATCTACCATTATGAGATCCGCCGTAGCATTAGCGCTGCCGAAACAGCTCGAAGGCTTAATGATGTGTGTGGGAAAGCTACTGTAAAAGAAAACGCGGTACTTTTTTGGTTCTAACGTTTTCGATTTAGAAATTTTAACCAACAGAACAAACCTCGTGGACGGCTGGAGACCCTAGTGCGCAGTGAAGAAATAAAAGGGATCGTAGAAGTGGATCCATCGCAAACCACATCAGAATTAGTGGCAGACTTTGGTGAAAGTGTTAAAGCAATTTAAATTAATTTAAATCAAATTGGAAAAGTTAAAAAAAAGGCAAAAATATGGATATCGTATGAATTGAGTAAAGAACACCAACAAACACTCGTCGAGTGTTACGTTATATTACTCAACTGTCACAATAACGAGAGGATTATGAAATGTATTGTTACTGTAATGAAAAATGGGCCCTGTACGATCATCGAAAACACTCACCACAATAGTTGAACCCAGGAGAACCAGTTAAATCTTGCCCCTTGTTAAATTTATTAATATTCTTGTTTAAAATTAACACAAATATGTTTAAATACATAACAAAAAAAATAGTTTTACCTTATCCATATAAAACGCCAATTTTATATGTAAAGACTTAGATTAGATTATTTGGGTATATTTTTCATTACAAAGTTATTTGAATTCATTGTTTTAACTATTAAATTATAGCGAACAGGACAGCAAGATGATAATAATATCATCTTCCTGCCCTTTTCCTAATTTTCATTAGTGTAGGTGCATTGTGCAACATTGCAAACGGCAACATGCCAACCCTCTTTCTGAATGTACTCGTTTTAAGGCGGGAAAGACGGAAGAAGTTAAATTTGTATAAGGAAAAATGAGTAGGGAGAGGAACCTAGGGTGAGGAATACCGCAAGTCTCGGATGGGGAACGGGACTGAGACTGAAGTAGCTCGCCGGGGCCGGGATCGCGTACCCGAATGTCCTGTGTTTCCTGTGACTGGAGAGGCCATTAAGACAGGAACACCACACAATGGGAGGATCCTGTGATCAGACTAGGTGATCACGCACCGCGGCCCTACGGTTGATATTGGGAGGTTGTATATAAACTGATCAGTGCGAGAACTTTCATTGCGCGTTACAGGATTAGTAGTTACTATGTTGTTCGGCTGATCTTCGCTAGATGGCACTGAAGTATATTACTTATATTTGGATATCGCCTAAAATTTATGAGACAGAAAGATTACTTACAGCTGGTGGTTTTTCTTCCTCTATCCGCATGATCCTCATCGGCGATACCGGGACATGTATCACGAGTTTATCTGGTGAAGCTGCAGCTCTTCGGTAGTATGGATCCGCAGGACCATGTGACCACCATGAGGCATTAGGTGGGGGAGCGTGAGAGCTCGTTGCGTGGTATTGCTGCCAACGGGTTAAACCATTCTCTGTAAATAAGTATTCGATAAGTAAGAAGAAGAAGAAATAATACTTCCTGCAAAAAAAGTAACCGAATAAGTTTAGGGCATAAAACGCGAGTAGAACTCCAGAAAAGTATAAACTGCTGGTAGAGTTGGAATAATATAATATGTAGTTTTAAGCAAAATAGTCATGTTTTGTCTGAGTTCGCTATAGTGTGCATAATTGGCGCGCAAGATTCTGCTATCACACCTAACGGCCAGAGACCTGTGCTCACGTTCGATGTCGTCATCGTCCTTTAGATGTTCAGTGAGAATATGTCCAAGTACTTGAAGTTCCTGACTCGGGGAGAGTTATCAACGGAACGATGTTCTGTTATGAAATCATCTTCATCAAATACTGGTTTTTTGACATTATATTTTAAGAGTGCCCTAAGTCCATTAATCGAGGGACTGAGCAAGATCATGTCGTCCCAATAACTGAGATTATTAACGCAGATTTCACTCTGGTCTTCCTCAGCTCCCCGATCAAATCGTCAACATAAAAATTAAGGCGGTCCTGCCTCACAGCTTATATTCTGGTACTTGTACGAGAATCAAACAGACTGTATAAGATGGGGTGACACTTTGGGGTAACCTGTACAAGTTTGATTCTCGTACCAGTACCTCAACAAACCACACAATATATCCTAAGTTACTAGATCAAACGCGCGGTTAGGGTCCAGAAAACAAGCGTATACTGGTGTTTGCATAGTGACGTAGTAGCTTACCGTACTTTTAGACAAAATATCGCTGAATCTGTTGAGAGGTCAGAACGGAAACCAAACTAGGCGTCGTCAATTTGCATTCATTTTTTAATTTCAGGGTGTATTAATTTGGTCTGTAATTATATATACATGAGAGATTATCCGTTTTGTTTTTTGGGACTGGGACCACCACAGTCTTTATCAAGGTAAATTTAAGGACTTACCAGAGTAAGTACTTAAAATTCAGACACATTGTAAAGATTTGCAAGAACTAGATATATTTCATCACCGGCATATACAAGGTGTTCTATACTTAGTTGGGAGGTTGCCCTAGCTTCGTGCGTTCAATTATATTGTTCACATCGATAGCAGTATAATGAGAGCGATCTTGCAGTTGCTCATAATCCGCCTCTGAATTCAAGACAGGCACTGGTAGGAAGGCATGACATACCAGGTTTGTATTGCATCGATTTAGTGGCTTCCCAAAACTTACTTAAACTGTTAGCTTTGTGTGTTCTAAAATATCCATTCTAATTTGTTTACTATTTTTTGACATTACTTCAACTTGTTTTTAAAGACTTTTTTAGTTTCTGCCATTAAATATACAAGTGGGCTTGCCTGCTTGCACCCAGCACTGAATTAGAACAAGCGTCGTAGTGCTTTTTAATTATTATTCTTTATAGTTTAAACTTAAAAGTTTGAAAACTGTGTCAATTATTTTCATCACCTCTTTTAGACCCGTCAGGAGGGTCTAAAAGAATTGATGACAAATAAGTAATTCAGTTTTAAAACTTTATGATGATTTAAAACCTTATGACAGGATGTAACATATTAAAAAAAATAGATTTTATCTTGATATTCAATTTATTAAGACAGTATTATTTTAGTCAAATCAGCAACATTTATGAGTGCCTTCTTAACAGAGATTTGCGATAGCAAGTGTGTTAGTGTTTTTCGTTTACTACTTTCAATAAATATGTCAGTTACTATCGGTAAGATAATTGTGAAGGTTGATGATGTGATAGCAGTACTCCAAAGCAAACAATTAAAAAGATCTCTAATCTTTCTTTATCTCGATCTACCGCTTTGACGTTTAATAAAAAGATCATGTTATGACTTTATAGTCAGAATGTACTTTTTTTTATTAGTATTTCCTCTTCTGATAAATGAAGTAAGCACATTATTATTAAGTTGTTATTTTGACTTCAAACATGCCTAGTAATTGATTTGACAGTAGTAAATGATAATATATAATGCTATATATATATATATATATATATATATATATATATAGAGTAAAAAATGCTTGAACATGTACCGTTCAACAATATCATTGATTTTCATAAGTTAAACAAATTTTCCATAGTAATACAAAAATGTATTATTAGTAGTTTGTATGTAGGTACATGTAACCCAGTTCTACGGATATAGGGAAAAGGTACCTATAAACACTAAACAAATAAAATTGTGGGGTCTCAATTATCAGAAATATGTACTGTTACCGGTAGCAAAGAACGCAGTGATGGATCCCATTTCGCATGTAGAACAATCGTGTTCTGTGCCGGGCTTCTCGCGCTCTCTCGCCCATTTGTCGGTTGCGATCACTTCCTTGCATAGATGCGCCATCAGTTCCTCATTACCTGTCAAAAAATAACTTGGATGCAATATGTTGAAAGTTTTAATGGAGTAGATGGCTGTCAAGACAAATTAGTATCTTTTTAGTAAACGTCAAAAGGATAGGTTTGGTACATTTTTTTATTAAAATACCAAAGCATGACTGACATGACTTTATTATAAAATAAATAAAAACGTTAAAATAAAACATCACGGGATATCAAAGAACCATCAACGCAAGAACGTCTTTAAAGTTGATTTTATTGAACGCAAGACTATAACTGCTGTTGAAATACAATAGGATAGTGGTCTGTGGTGCAACTATATTATAATAATAATCCTCACAAGCATTAAATTAGACTTTGACCAATTGGATTCGTATTTTTTTAAACTTGTTACTTTTCACCTTGTTAGTTGTTATAAACGATTTGACGACAGCATGGTATGACGTCACAACTTTTTATTTTATACATGTTTCTGTCAGAACGTATGTGTTATGACGTTTAATAAAGAGAAACTGACTTGATTTGGCAGTCAACTACTTTATTAAGCTATTTATACAGGGTGTATTCATATACACCCTGTATAAATAGCTATTGTTATCAATAGAACACTTACTTAAATCACTGAATATTTTTGTAACTGCATGCTAGAGTCAGAAAGGGCTTCAGAGATTTAAGTTAGTGTTGCATTTTCATATACAGGCTGTTACAGAAAGGTGTGATCAAATTTTAGGAGCGTTATGTGTAGCCAACAAATGGCTTATTAGGTATTATTATAAATTTTGTATATGAGAGCCAGATTCGTGAGGAATAGTATACGCTAAGTAACATCACGCTACGACCCTTAGGTGTGGAGCAGTGACCATAAACGCGGGCGAAACTGCGGTGAACGGATAAGGTGTAATGTTTATAATATACAAAACTGTACAGCTATCTTAAGATAGCCATCGGGACAAAAGATCAATTGTTATTGAATTGATTAAATGTCATAATATGATGATCATGTATTGATTTGATGGTAATCATACAAAGTGGGAGGTAATGACCTCCCACATTCTGTAAATCGGTGTTATGTAATCAGTTTTTCTGATATCGGTAAATGTATCAATATTGAAACTAAAGGTTAATTAATGATAAGATATTTTGGTAGAATATATTTTTGAAAAATATACGACGGGCTCGTGGCTAAGTATCCAAGTAGGTTAGCACATTACAAAGTTAAGTAATACTAACCAGGTCAGTCTAGGATGGGTGACCATTCTTATCACATTAAGACCCATCCGTACCTCGGAGAGCACGTTAAACCGTCGGTCCCGGGTACCATACAAACATCTGTGGTATTCGTTACGGGTAGTTGGAGCCGTAAAAATTCCGGCAACCTAGTCTAACTACAGAACTTCGATATCGCCTAGTACTTGGGTTGAGGGGGTCTGATGGCAGTCGCTTCACGTAAAATATCTAAGTTCGGCCGTGTCGTAGTTAGACTGAAAGCCGACCCTTAGTTGGGAAAAGGTGCTGAGGATGATCTTTTTGAAAAATATACGAAAAGTAATTGGTTTGCAAGAATAGGATATGTTAGGGAACAACACGAGACAGAGGGTGCAAGATAGCAGGAGAGCAAAGTTCGCAGAAGAAATATTAAAAACCAGCAGTGCCCCGCGGTTTCAGCCGCGTAAGTCCCGATCCCGTGGGAATATCGGGATAAAAATTAGCCTATGCGTTAATCCAGGTCTCCAGCTATCTATATACCAAGTTCATCGCAATCGGTTCAGTGGAGAGACCTTTATTCAGGCCGATGTCATGATATGATGATGATAAGTGAGATGACGATAGTGTTATAAAAAAATAATTGGATTCGAATTTCAAATATACACATTTAGAAGTGTCTATTTGTAAATCAAATTCGAGAAACTCTTTTTATACTTAGGATTATAACTTCCTTATAAATAAAATCGATTATTATTTTTAATCGAATTGGCAACGTCTTAGTTCATAAGGTGCAATTTACTACTTATCGAACTGTTGAAAGAAAATAAACCAATTGACAGAGTATAGTTGAAAGATATTTTTTATGTAAGTAGGTATAACCTATGTGTCATTGTAAGCAATTTTATCTAGTCCTAGATAAATATAGATACGACGATATCACATTCTGGATCAATAAAAGGCTTTGAATTATACTTAAGTAGATACCCCACTAGAACTCTTTATATGGACTTATGCCGAAAATATTTTACACTTACTACTAAGTAAAAATCGTGGAAGTCGTTAGGAAAACCAAATTCTTGTTGCTATTAAGTTAAAGTGGTGTAAAGGATTTCGAGTTTACAGTAGTCCCAATGAAACTGTAATTAAATAATGACTGCACGGATGGCGCAATGGTTTAAGTGGTCGCCTCGCAACTACGCCGTGCCGAGTGTTGTAGGTTCAAATCCCACACGGGACAAAAATTTGTGTGATCCACAAATAGTTATCCCGAGTCTGGGTGTTCTTTGTGTCCATTGTTTAAATGCTTGTGAAGCCTCCCGCGACACGGGAATATTCCTAATGCAGGAGTTGTCTTTAAAAAAGTAAAGAATGACACCGAACGGTCTGATCAAAGTAGTAGGAAGCTATTCTTGAGACCTATTTTTAGCACCATTCTGACGGGGCCCCCAATACCCCCGTATCTAAAAAACAACAACTAAGGAATCAGCGGATTCTTTTGCAATGTGTTTGAGTATCTCAATCTTACAAAAGCTAATTAAGTTTGTTAAATTAGAAGACACTTTTCCAAGTTTTGAAATTGCTACAAGAATATTACGCAGCTTATGTTTGCCAATCGTAATGAAGACGGCTCTCAGCTAAAGAGAGAGAGCTAAATGATTTACTGGGGTTGGTAATGTTACATGAACAATTTACTAATCTATCAATAATGAAATCATTAAAAAAGTATAATAGATGATTTGACCCGGAAAGAAAATGGTTTTTTTTTGGATTTCTAGAACAGGCCTCCAAATTGTGTGTGCCCAAGGGCCCCGGCATGTCCTAAGACAGCTTTGCTTATATCTCTACACTACTACTTTCTGTACATTTAAGCTACGGTCTTCTGTAGGGATATTTCCACAATTGAGTTAGGTACTCCAATGAGTCTGCCGCCTATGAGTCTAAATGCGGAAACAGAGCCCCATACCAATACCAATAGGTACTCCAACTTTTATGAAGAATTTCGCTGTGCTTTTTTAATTCCCTTGAGCATAAGGTAAAGACAAGTGACACCTCTGGTGTTATAGGTATGTACCGATACTCGCTTAACGCCAGGAGTGTTATATTTTTGATGACAAATTTCGTTCCATTAAAAAGTGGTAACATTCGTTATCGACAAATCGAAGAAAACCAACTAGTAGGTAGTATTTGATTAATTAGCGTTAATACTAACATATATAATTCTTCTCCAATAAAGCAGGTTTGATAGGAGACAAATGATGTTTTAGATTCTTCATCACGAAGTTGGCCTCATCACTTCGACGTCTGATAAAGTGGCGCACCTCTGCTTCACGGGACTCGAAATGAGGTTCGATGTGGCGGCAATATAACCTGCACAAAACGTTTTTTTTTAACTACTGTCGTATTTTATGTGATATAATAACCAAACCAAACGGTATCTTTTTATACTATTTGTTTTTAATAAAATTATTGAAGTGACACTTCTTTCGAATCGTTGTGATTTGAAATTAGATGAAACGAAAAACTTACATTAAAAAGAGACAAACTTTCATAAATGGGATTTAGCCTGCGAGAGAAGGATATAGAATACAAGTATACAGTATTTCTTATAATCTTTGTCTTTGTGCCTGCGTACTACGAAGCCTTAAGTCGCACTAAAAAGAGACAAACATATTCATAAATAGGATTTAGCCTGCGAGAGAATGAGATAGAATACAAGTAAACAGTGTTTCCTATAATCTTCGTATACTAGCACGTGTCTTTGCGGCTGCGTACTACTAAGCCTTCTTGTGTCATTCACATGTATAATTTTTGTGCATTTGCGTATTCAAATTCGTTGGTTAATTAATTTAGAAGTTTCACTTCTGCCGTGTGTGAATTGCACATACACACTTTTTCGACAATCGTTAACATCGGGGATACAAATTGATATTAAACGTTATTTTTATTAAACTTTAAGTGTCCTCTACAATTATAAAGACCTGACTCATTCAATATGTATGTAGGTACTTAAAACATCGCATACACAAATATCTTTTTACAATTTTTAAATTTCGGGTGACTATGTTTATAAACATGGCTTCAGTGTAGTATAGATCTCATTGCGAGATTCTCACTGGCTCTATCTTAATCTATGTATGTTACGAGATGTACGTACTCTCTGTAACTACCGACGTTTTAACACATTAAATAGTGAGCTGCTGAAAACTGGAAAATCATGATTTTACAGTTTTCAATTACAATTCGGTAAAGGAAAAAGAAATAAGTCAATTCGATTAACCGGTCATTGACTTTTAGACGACTGTATTATTTAAATATATGTATACTTATTACGTAATACGTATACACAAAACACATAATATTATAAAAATCTTAAGAAAAATTAAAATTTCATTAAACCTAACACACGAACTTTGTGTGGATCGTGTGTGTTACTGTTAATGTAACCAATTGCCATGGTATAAGTCCGAAATGGTTTTATCAATTTAATGTAATCGAATATACACCGGTATTATGTTAACATACACCAAGGCGACTCCGTGAATCTTAGATTCACTGATTTGCATCATACATACGCGAATGTTGACACCCACCAGTGTTTTCTCTTTCTTTTTTTTTCTCTTTTATCTACGTACGCTTGTTTGGGGTTCGCGTTTTATATTTTATTTTATTGCATATTTATATTTATTTCTTAGTGGCAATAAAAATACATACTCTGTTTAATTTTCAACTGTCTATTTATTACAGTTCACGAGATACTTTCCACAGATACATGGACGCATGACTTAAGCACTCTTTGGATATGGAACTCTAAAAAGCTCGCTGCGTTGTTTGCAATTCCAAGTGCCATAGCAGTTTGACATTTTATTTTTGAATAAAGCTAAAAAAATCTATGTATTTATAACTTAATTTTTCATAACAATTGGTGAGTCCATTTTATACCTGCCCATAACTTCTGTTTTAGCATAGGTATATTTATTCAAATTAGTAGTAGGTTTTTATCATATTTTCAGATGATTGTCGCTCATAACTCATAATAAAGATACCCTAAGTCGTCGTGGTGTATGAAATGAGTATATTCACTGGTGAGTGTCCGAAATCGTCATTGAAAGAATAAATAATGGTCATTCACTAGCTACCTTGGTAGATTTTAACATACATCATTTTATCTTAGCGCTTCGGGCATTCACAGTGACATACAATACAAGAGTGTTATGGAGATAACATTCCTTGTTTATCTAAAATAATTAGTATTATCTTCGAGATAATAATATGTAAAATGGATAACAGATAACAACACTAAAATCGTTAATATGTAATGGCTAATTCATATTTTTTATTATAGAGCTAATCATTGTATTAGATTTATATAACATGATAAAACTCACCAGTCTGGTTGAATCACGAAGTCCGTTTGCGATAAAGATTTCAATGCTTTCTGCGCAATTTCTTTGGTATATTTCGCCTCTGGCACTTTACGGTACCGATTATATAAAGGTATCACGACCACGGCTGTGTAGTGGTTTAAAATCCGTTTCCAATGATATTCTCTTTGTTCCAAAATGACTCTCATTCCATTTTCAAAAATATTTTTTCCATACATAGTTATATTTCCGCTCTTTTTATCTATTATTAACATTTTTCGGAACTACAAACAACAACTCAATGAAGCGAAAGGTTGAAAAATACAGATGTTTAAAAAAAAATATTAGGATTTTTTTGTGTGTCACAAATATGTGTATGTGTATAGATATTACCTTTACCCATTCTTCTGGGTAGTGTCGAGGTATGTGATTTTCAGCGGCTTGTTCTAAATCTATAAAGTCCACTGTTCTGTAGCCAGGTTTTAATATGTCACCATCGAACTGGAATGGAATGAAATGGAACCAATGAAGATTCTATATCTCTTTATTGTAACACCATTTGTCACAGTATTTTTGCAAATAAATATGATTCTGATTCTGATTCTCATTCTGATTCTCAAAATTTTATGATAAAGCGTCTTGAAGGGTATAGAAGAGAAGGCTGAAAATCTCAGAGAAAATATTATTTTAAGTGCCTAGTGCTACCTAGACCCTTTCTGGTCTTTTGTAACGCATTTTTGCTTTATAGTTCACTGCTCAGACTTATGGCTTCGAGAAATCACCAGATTTTATAAGCAGTGATTGTTTGTATTTCCTGCGGTTGCATGATGTACAACCCTAGGCCAATACTTCGGCACCGCATTAGTGAGTTAATAAAAGCGTAGAATATGCATTGCGGTTTCGTCTGCCTCTTGAACTTTAGGGTGAACATATGTTTGTTCAGTTTGCAGTGTCCGGTGAGGTTCCGTGTTACTGCACAGGATTTGTATCTTTTGAACTCCAGAAGTTCTTTTGAAACATTGTTTTCACAGCCCTTTAATAAGGCTTTCGAGTGTCTTCGACCAGTCGTGGTCTTCCATCTTTTAATTGCTGCCATCGATACCTGAGTAGCCTGGTATCCAACCAAAATTTAAGTTTGATGGATTCCACCCTTAGAAAAATAGTCTTTGCGTAAGATGGCCTCTATATTCACTACTACTACGTCAGGTTAGGCTAGACCAGCCTATTTATTTCGTACTGCGAGTGCCCAATAGTCTAATAAAGAAGTAGTAAAATACCGACGTAGAAGAATAGGGGTAATAATTATACCAATCATTGTACAAAGAAATGGACAAAAAACTGTTGTACTGTTCTTGGTTATTTGTGAACTATTGTTAGAAACATTCGATGCATAGTCTTTCTTGTTAACTAACCATGTTAGCCATGCAACACTTCCTACATTTGTTGATGTTATTTGCTACGGTTATAGCATTTGCCATAAAAAGAAGACAGATTCATACATTCGTGCGCTCCGTGTGCTCAGCGCGGTGTCGGACACTGTTGAAATATTTTCGTGTTCACTGAGTGAGTTCACACAGGCCTCTTTATTTTTGTATTCAAATTATTTATAAGGATGTAAATTAAGTAAATTCATCCTTCGCATTAGAAATAAATTTCAATTCCAAATTCCAAATAAATAAATAAATGTATGTCTTAGAACTGTCTTAGAACTTTATCTAGATTTTGATTAAGCGTTAAAGTCCCATGCTCAATCTTTTTCTTCTTGCTAATTTGAACGTTAAAGGAAGCCATAAACATTAAAGTAATGATTTAAATTATGTTTTAGTTTAGATCAAACTAATGTTACAATTTGTCTGATTATTATCTTGATGATTAATGGTTTCCTATAACGTTTACACTATTGTGTAATTCCAAAAGAAGCTATCAAAAAACGTATAAAACATGTTTTATCAGTCTTGTAGTGTTTTTAATTTTCCTAAACATAAAAGTAAGTAATGAAACGTTGTATAAGTACCTATTAGTATTGCCATTATTTAGGTTTGTCAAAGTCGGTTTCTAAGATGATGTGCTTCTTATTCTTCTCTCAATCCACTACTCCTTGAATGTGCATTTTATTAACCGACGGAAAAAGGAGGAGGTTCTCAAATCAACGCGTATGTTTTCTTTCTTAATTTGTTTGTTATGTATGTTATGTATGATCACGCATAACTTTTTACAGAATAGTCCGTATTTGATAATTCTTTTTTTATTGGATAAGGTATACTTCGAAGTTGATCCCATTTAAATCACTACATATTATAAAACAAAATCCCCCCAGCGCGTCTGTCTGTCTGTTCGCGATGAACTGAAACTGAACGGATTTTCATGCGGTTTTCACTAATAGACAGAGTGATTCATGAGGAAGGTTTAGGGTATAATTTGTTGTTATATGTTGTTTTTTGCTATTTATTAATAAATTTATGAATAAAATGCAGATTTAAGAATTTAAATAACTGGTTTAAATACCTGTAATACTTACCGTTGGGTTCAGTCGTTCATGTATTACAACGTTACCGCGGTGGTCTAAAAGAAACAACGTTCCTCCCGCTCCTACCTACAAGATAAACAACATTATTTTAGGTGTTATTATCACAGTATATGTATATATATATACATTATACTGTGTTATTATGATCGGCGACATAAAAATATCTAATCCTGAGGATTGAGTAATGAAGTCATATAATTTTAAATCAATGTTGATAAAGATTTCCACGGATTTTGATATGAATAATAACGATATAATCATCTTGTACTATTGATAATTTAAATTTAAAACAAGTAGGTAATAAATTATATTTTTCCTTGTACATTTATTCTTATTAGTTAGTGTACAGTATCAAATACAATCAAAATTTTCACTTTCATCTGTACTCTTGACAACGTGGATGCCAAAATTGTATGGTTGAGTACTTAAGGCGTGACAGTTTGGTTTTGGTGTTTATTTTTTTATATTTTTCTCTTATTGTTGTAATTTTCTAGACGAGATAATTGGCTTGCTATTCGCTGTCCTTTTGTTTTTTTGGCTGTATGTTGTAATTTAGTTTATGAATTTTTATCATGTGTAGGTACTATAAAAACTTTTTAACAAAAAATTAAACCGACTTAAGAAGAAAAATAAACTTGTTAGCCTAACCCTACCATTTCTTCTTTCGTCTGTTTAATTTTATGTTAGTTTTTGTAGTGTCATTAAAACTTCATATGTGCAACATTCACATTTATAATATTAGGGAAGGATGACTACCAAATCGGTTACAACGACAGCCCCAAGAGGTGTTAGCAAAGATTGATTGTGACGAAAAAGTGAAGACTAGCGCTGGCTTTGTGTGCGTTAGTCACACACACATGCATGCGCTACCCTTGTTTTTACGTTGGAGGCGTATAGTGAATAGTGTTGCAAGCTTTGTGCAGTGAACTATTTTATTGGTCTGAGGTGCCACTTTAAACAATATGGCGGTTTAACTCTAAATGGTCGCAAATAGCTGCGCTGTTGGGAGAACCTCCTCTAGGTTCTCCCAACAGCGTCAACTTACAAGTCCTCTCGCTGTGAATTGAACATCAATTTATCTTTATTAGCTCATTTTGCCGTATATGCCTATCTACTAATCCCTTTGTGACTGATTGCTTATAATTATGCTTATTTTCATTTTGTCAGCCCGATATTTTATCTAACTGCGTGATAAAAAGCAATTTCTAGGATTATTACCTGATGATAAGGCAACCTCAATTTTAAGTGATCGATGGGAATATCCACACCGGCCACACCCAGCAGTCGATTCACGGGATACTGTAAAATTCCATTACAAACATAGTAATCTATTATTCAATAATTTATTTTTAACCAAATGAAAGGCAAATGATCCATTGAGGGCAAAGCGTTTTTAAAAAGGTGATTTGGTTTTACATAGGTACTTTGAATTTGATTATTAAAATTTCATCAGTAATCATATAGCGAAACGATGAATGAAGATTTTTTTTTATTTTGTATTGTAAAGAATCAGGCGGAACTGGGGTATTTTACGCTAGCCTTGTTTGTAATTGTATATGACATGGCTTGAATCAGTATTCAGTACCAAGAGTAGTATTATAACAAAAGACTGATGTACATATGTGTGTAATGAATATGACCGTATATATTGCGCGGTAATCTATACCAAAACCCAAATTGGATGTGTAATTTTTGTAAACAGACTGACTACGTATAATCTGTTTACAATAATTACAGAAGCACATATTATATGTTCATCGTGTTTAGGGTTGTCAGAATTAGAATTCTGAAATATTGTTTTTTATTTCTATTTCTTATTATTATATTTATTTATCTTATCCGTACATTTTTCTAAAGTTTAATATAATAGTAGTAAGTATAAATAAACAATTTTTTAGAAAAATAACTTCCTTCCTAGGGTATACTCGAGTGCCTTGCAATAGACTTATTTGTGACGGCACACCGTCTAGTTTCAGTTCGGGTCGGTTTAGTCGGTTTCAGTTCGGGTCGGTTTAGTCGGTTTCAGTTCGGGTCGGTTTAGTCGGTTCCTACTGCAAATTGCTGCGGAATATCTACCTAATGTAGTACTAAATACATTACCGTTCTAGTAGAATTCCTTAGTTTTTCCTGTAAATGATAACACTTGGTTAGGAAGTGATAAGAAAATGATTGATACTTATAACAAAACATTCGTCATTTGTTAAATAGTATGTTCTAGATGCTTATCTGTTGTAAGTATGAATGATCTTACCTCTTCAAGCGTTATCGTGATATTCTGAAATCAGAAATATTATTTTAAAACCAGTTAGTTACAATAATAATATGTTTTCATAGTCTAATAAACATAACTTACTTCACTAGTTGTGTGCTCAAATACTGGCACTGAGACACTGATTTGTAATCTGTAGTTTAAATCTTGTCCCTCGTAATACTGTCCGTATTTGTCCTGAAAAATTGTTTGTAATATTTTTATTACATTCATGCTTATATTATATATCCCCACAAGGCTAGACAGAGCTGTATTATACCCCCACGACTTGCCGGCTTTATTTTTGGTTCCATGCATTGGGAGCGAGCTTATTGTTGTCTATCGAGGCAAGTACAGAATCAATGCTGCTACTATAATAAGTATTTTAGAAGAAAATTGTAAAAACTTTTACTTTGTCCAGGATTCGAACCCAGGTCATCACGATCGCACGCAAATACGAGTAAAAACTTATGCAACGGGACTTTTTTGGTTTTACTGTACTGCTATAACAGAAGTCAACAAATTCAGGTAGTATATAGTATACTAGTAGCGCCCCGCGGTTTCACCCGCGTAAGTCCCG
Organism: Euplagia quadripunctaria; assembly: GCA_963859945.1. Lineage (NCBI taxonomy): Eukaryota > Metazoa > Arthropoda > Insecta > Lepidoptera > Erebidae > Euplagia > Euplagia quadripunctaria. Next base: position 16,542,018 of record OY982576.1, on the reverse strand, counting down.
ATCTATTAGAAAAATATTGGAATAAAAATTAACCTATATGTTAATCCAGGTCTCCAGCTATCTACATACCAAGTTTCATCGCAATCGGTTCAGTAGTTTTGGCGTGAAAGAGTAACAAACATCCATACATACATACATCCATACATCCTCACAAACTTTCATGTTTATAATATTAGTAGGATAGTAAGCGGCTTTCGTGGCTAATTCTCTGCAGTCGGCTGTCAAACTTAAAATAAGGGGAGTGCAATGTAAGTTTGCTGAGCAGCATAATCATCTAATATTTATTTAAAAAACTAGCCTAATGTTCCGTACGATGAACCACAACAACAACACACACAACCTTATAAGAAAAGAACATTTTCTGTATTTTGCAATAAATTTTAGGCTCAGTAATTTTGGAGATAAGGGAATCATTAATTTTCATCTACTTTCTTAAATAACTTTAAATCCATTAATCTTAAAATTTAAAAAAATATTTATTTAACAGTCCACAAGGAGCCCTTTCATTTGATTTGTCACGCGGTAGAAATAGCATTTTTTCCTAATTTGACCCCCAAAAGTAACCCCCATATTTAAAATTCAATTATTTACGTTGCCAATATGTATTTGGGTCACAGGAATACGTTATGTGTACCAAATTCGCGAAATTAAAGAAAATGGTTTTCGCTAATAAAACAAAAAGTTGAGCTCAAATCCGAAAAAGTTAAATTGAAAAGGTATAGGTATTAAAATTATCTTTCGATTGATATGTTATGAAATGTTTATTAGTGCCTTATACATGGAGAAAAATGCAAAAAAAAAAACGTAAAAAAATGGCGTTTTGTCATTTACTTTAACTTTTTATTAAAGCAACCTAGATACTATTTAAATAAAGTTTATATTTTTATACTAATTTAAAAACATAATTAACCGTACGACTACATCTACTACGACGTACGAATTTTTTTTTCATTCTTGAGCATTTTTATTTCATTCACCGCCTGTGAAAATGTGGTATATTGGTGTTAAATACTTACATTACGATAGAAAAATTGTTTTTGATATTTTTGTCTGGAGCATTTCCGTAGATTGATTGGACTATTAGTCAGCTATTTTATTATCAGGCTTACCATGCATTCGTGCTAGCATCCGGTTTTAGATAAATTGTTTTCGTATTTATAAATATTTGTTATCTACAACTAAATACGATTATTCTAATCGTGTCTGCGTCACTAAACACTGACTTTTGTTTCTGCGTCAGTCTTAAATTCCGTTAATTTTTAAAACAATTTTTCCAATTTATTTCATTATATATTATGATATAATTTCGAGCTTGTTCTTGTCCTCAAAAATAGATATATGGTTTGATTTATATTTTTATCACGTTATTTTGGTGATGTTAAAAATACCGACGGTACAGCCCTAGCCCAGTTTCGGTCCAAAGAAAACGGTGAAGGTTTGGCAACGCATAAGCATTATTATTGGTATTAGCACAGATAACATAATACTATACTAGTAGTATTAGGTATTAGGAGTTATTGGCATTATCTCTTTGAGAATACGGACAATAAGAAGCAAACAGATATTGTATGCACAGGCTTTTGAAAAGTTTTTGATAGAGTGGATCATAAAATACTACTAGACAAGCTGGCCTTGTGGCGGTGGTTTTAATCATACATAACTAATAGCACCTAGAAAGTAGTAATAAGTGGTTATGAATCCAAATATGTCCCAGTGAGTCAAGAAGTTCCTGAACCATCCAATTTGATAGCGTAGACTTAATTAATATAAAATAAGCTTGATTTTTTTACAGCTTCCAAGAACCGCAGTCTTAAAGTATTTGGTATTCATTTCAACTTTTTGCATCCACGAGTTCCTCAGAAAAAGGGTCTTGACCGACAGACAGACAGACGGACAACAAAGTGTTCCTATAGGGTTTCCTTTCTTCATTTTGAGGAACGGAACCCTAAAAATGTGTCTTTAGTAAATTATGACGTATTTAATGCCTTAAACCTTTTCGACCATGGTTTATTTGATCTAAACTTAAAACGATTTTGAATTTGATTTGAACCCTTCATTACAATATCATCATCCTCCGCGCCTTTTCCCACCTAAGTTGGCTGGCTTTTAGTCTAACTACGACACGGCCGAACTTCGATATTTTACGTGAAGCGACTGGCATCAGACCTCCACAATCCAAGTACTGCCGATATCGAAGTCCTGTAGTTATACCAGGTTGTCGGACTTTTTAGGGCTCATACTACCCGTAACGAATGCCACAGATGTTCGTATGGCAACCGGGACCGACGCGACGGCTTTACGGCGGTCTCAATGTGTTAAAAATGATCACCTATCCTAAGACTGAGTTGGCTAGTATTACTTAACCTTGTAATGTACTAACCTACTCGACTCGGTTACCACTTAGCCACTAGCCCCTTCATTACAATATCTACGTAATAAATACATGTACTTACGAGTGCCTCCTGGCGCATGTGATCTCTTAAAAGCCGTTTACTATTGAGGAGTTCCTTTTTATGACGTTTCAGTAATCTGTACCGATTGCCTTGTTCAGTATTTTCTTTACTTCGCCAGTAGAATTCACCTCTTCTAGGGTCCTATTAGTAAAAAAAGTATTTGGTAATAGATCGATGACATGTATGTTGTCTGTGTACCTACATCATAGCGATTATATTCAGGGTGCTGATGAAATTACTTTTATACTTCAATGTTAAGTACTGTCTTAACAAAAACACAACATACTACAATAGTTAATCTTTAAAAATAACAGCGAATTTAATAAGTTTAAATAATTAATTATCCCTGTTAAATAAAAACGAGTGTGCTTCAGAACACACGACTGAAGTAAAACTTCATACGAAACGAAACTAGCTATGAGAGAAAGAGAGAAAGAAAATGTGTGCTCGCACCTCTCTCTCTTACCCCTACAGTAATATACGAAACGTAACTCTCTCTCTTTCTATCTTCACTAACTTGTATCTCCCTCTCAACTTGCGTTCGCCTCGCCCGATCACACTTTTCGTAACGCATTCACCAGCTTCTTCCATTCGCCTCACCCGATCACACTTCTCGTAATGCATTTACCAGCTTACTCCAAAAGTCAAGCGTGCGTAAAGAAGTTTTACTTCAAAAAATAATTATTTTAATTGGTTCATAAATAGCGAAGACATATCTTATAAGAGTATTTATCTTATCTTATCTTATCACAACCAATGTTAATATTTATATAATTATGTTAAAATGACAATTCAGTTTATTTATAAGTTAATAGGAGTAAAATAATCCCACGGTTAATAGTTTACTTTCAAATAATTTCGTTACAATTTTTATTTTTAAAGTTTGATATTATTGGTTACGTTAATTTGGTCACGCATTATAATATTCGATACTCACCCGGGTTCTAGTGGTACTAGTGTTATAAATAAAAGTGCACAATTGTATAAGATATTTTTTGGTAATCTTACCTCTACATGCGCATAAACGTCGCTAAATACAGCAGGTCTATTTTTTCTTTGCGAGACAAGCGGTCGCTGCAATATTTCCAATATTTTGAGAACCTGCTGCGTGACGTCATATTGCGTGATTAGTTCTGCGAAGTAACCGTCACGGTCGCAGCTCACCCAGCCACCATATTCTCGAGTGTCATCCCGTAACCCGTACTGGTCATGTAGCCATAGTATGAAGAGCCTGTACAAGAACAAGTTGACATGGGTGAGAGTGATATCGTGGAATTCCTAGAGGAAGAAATATTCTTAAATAACTGTTTTTTCTTCAAGCTGTTTATATCATAAGTAGGAAGAAGGAAGAAGAAGCGATATTAGATAAACGTAGATGTTGACATCGATATTAATACCATTAGTTTTTATTTTAAACTAGGTGTACCCGGCATGCGCTGCAATGCCTTTTTTATAGATTTTTTGAGCCAGAAACCCTCACAAGCGTTCTCAGAAGTATTTACCAAAGTATAATCAAAATCTGATCGATAGAGTACAGGAAAAACATATTTACATTTATTTTAATTTATATAGATATACTCTGTATACGGTTCTAAGTAATATTGTGCAGAAAATGCTAAAGGATGTATTTTATTTTACAGGGCAGGCAGTCTAGAGATGCCTGCCATTATCTAGTTTTTCGTCTCTATACGTTTCCAAGAGACTTTCTTTTTAATTTCGTATCTGTTGTCATCAATACATTTCTAACTGCAGAAGATATGACAATAATTATATTAAAAGACAGATAGGTTATATATTAAAGCTCCTTTTTAAAGGTTTTACTGAATGTTTTACTTACTGAAAATACAAAACGCAGATTCTATCAATGTTGTAATATTGCAACTAGTATCTACTGTGCATTGTCTAGTTTGGGTGGCAGCGGTTTCAATTACATATTTGTGAGATTGTTTGCCAGTGTAGCTAGCTAAATACAATTCGGCTTGTTTTTGCTATTGTTGAAATAAATAACTATTTCACCACCAGCACTCTCATTTCCTACATTTATTTAAATGTAAAGTACATTTTTAAATACATTCAGATATTAAAAATATATTTAAAAAAAAATAGTGTCCCACCAGTATCGGTACAGAGGCCAAGCTACCGGTGGTTAAGTTCCAGAAACATACCTCCTCAATATGCATGCCGTACCGAGAAGGGCTGCCTTCTGCATTAGGCTCCTCTGTAGGTGTCGGTCGAGGCCCATAGTAATTAACCCATGGGCTGAAATGACTATCGGAACAACGATTGCGAAATCCACATCGCAAATGTCGACAATCTCGTAAGCTAAGTCCAAATATTTTATTTCTTTCTCTTTTTTCGGATATTGTCGTCATGTGTTATTATTCTAACTTTAAAACTTTCGCGTTCCATGATATAATAATGTATTTAAACGGGAATTAACGCGATGACGTTTCGACCAGGTTGCACTGTCATCAGTCAGCTTGTGACCACGGCCAGTGCAACCTGGTCGAAACGTCAGGCAATTCAGAGGTATGTAAAACCTTTTCGTGATCGCGTTACTTCCCGTTTAAATACATAATTATGGGTTATTATTGTTATCAACGCCCAATTCTCTGAATGACCAAATTATAAATACATAAAATACCAATAAAAGTAAATCAAGTCCACGTGCTCATGCATGTGAGGCTTCTATTTTCTTTTCTTCTCATATATTTTTTTATGGGATAGGGGAAAATGAGCAGATGGGAGCCTGATGGTAAGTGACTACCGCCGCCCATAGGCATCTGCAACTCAAGGATCACAAGTGAGTTGCCGGTCTTTAAGGTGGAGGTAGGGGAATGGGATAAGAGGGGAGGAGGGGGGGAGTAGGGGAGTGGGAAGAAGGGAGGAGGAGGCATGAAGACTAGGTGAGGGGAGGAGGAGGAAGAGGAGGGAGAGCGGGGGGGGGGGAGAGATAATTCTCATTTGAATTTTTGATAATTAAGATGTCTACAACTAAAAAGACTTCATAGGTATCGAGGAGTGCTTAACATCAAGTGCCTTCGTAGTGTAACAAATACTACAAGTGACCATACCTACTTGTAATTTAAATGAGAAAAAACAAATTTCAATGTCAAGCGTACCTTACTTTAAGTTACCTGATATGTCCTTCAGGATCCAGTTCCCGCATCAATTCAGTATAGTTATCGTACAAACTATCAGTGAGCAGTACTAACGCTTGCTGACAAGCAATTGGCCTATCCTTGGCTTTACGTTGATTCTTGAGCATTGCTACGGAGTACGTCAACACGTCAGCCATCCAAGTTTCATTATTCATTTTGTATAAAGGCATGGCCGCCATCATAGCTGCTGTGTTCACGTGGTTTGCCTATATAACGAAAATTTGATAAAGTCACCCACGAAGATCATCATCATGTTGGTTTTGCATTCAATTTTTCTGTGTAGCAACCAGGTGGGGTCTTATAATAGAGTAAGATCCCAGAGCTGCTAAACCTATTTTCTGACGAACACAATGTGTCGTATGGAGTAGTATTAGTTGAGATTCTGAAGGTAGCTTGGGCCGGGCGGTGGCCAATTATCACATATACCTATATCGCACACCTAGATCTAAACGGAGCTTTTTTTTTATGGTATATGGGGCAAACGAGCAGACGGGTCACCTGAAGGTAAATGACTACCGCCGCCCATGGGCACTCGAGAGGCACAAGTGCGTTGCCGCCCTTTAAGGTGGGAGTAGGAGAAGAGGGGGAGAGGGGGGAAGAGGGGGGAGAGGGGAAGGAGGGTATATGGGAGAGGGAAGGGTTAGGGCCTCCGGTAACCTCACTCACGCGGCAAAATGCAATGCAAGCATTGCTTCACGACCGGTTTTCTGTGAGGCTGTGGTAACGAGCGGAGTCGAGCCGGCCCATACGTGTCGAAGCATGGCTCTGACACATGTATACTACCTCAAAATAGTACTTTTTTCAGAAAACGCTAAAAACTAACTATGCATTGCGGGAGTTTTGGAGTTTTATATGCAGCTAGAAGAAAGAAATTGTAGGAATCTTGTGTTTTAATCATTATTTCGGGCTGAAAATTGAATTTTTGTAGTTATTTCCCTATTGCTCAACAATGTATTGGATATTTGTTTAGTTTTTGAGTTGAGCCCGTGTTGGTAAATCAGTCAATTTTCAAGATCAATTTGTCAGTTTCCAAATAAAATTTCTGTTTTAAAAATCACGAATTTTCCTACAATTGGAAACGCTTTACGTTATTCAAGGGGTCTAGTAGCACCCTGTATATAGTACACAATATCATTAAAAAGTAATTATCAATATTGCCAGACAGTTCCCATATACGGTTTTTTACGCCTGGCACTTTTTCGAAAAAATAAGGTTTTAAGGTAAGTATGTAAGAATCTTTTTTAATCTTTTTATCTTTTAAATAAGACAACTCCCGCATTAGGAATGATTCCTGTGTCGCAGGGGACTTTACAAACACACAAACAACGGACACCAAGAACACCCAGACTCGGGTGGGAATCGAACCCACGACCTATGGCGTAGCAGTCAGGGTCACTAACCACTAGGCCAACAGGCCAGTCAAAATAAGAATACTTATTATATAGTCTGGTCTAAGTCTTGCTTTTATATCTGATGTTTAGAGAATTATTTTAATGCTATTTGCAAGTAGCCACACAAATACTAGGGGCCAATAATCCTCCAGACCTATTTAAAATGTCGTCGTGAATAAGAGCGCGAGCGCATATAAATATGTCGGTTATTGCAGTCAATTTTATGATGTACTCGTAGCAGCCGCCCCTAGCAGGCGGGGTTTTCTAATATAACGCTCTATGTTTATTGACATTTAGTTTATACAGTACCTTTTACCTTGTATTTTTGGCTTGATCTTCTTGAAATTATCCGTACAATTAAATTTAACATATTATTTTTTAATTTATTTATTTAGTGACAGTTTAGGTTTGTTAAAATCGGGATGTCTTTTATCAACAGCATTTTGGACGATACGACGACATTTGGATGACGATACCAATTAATTAACACCCACTCGTCTACTTATTCTTTTATTTTCTTTATATACTTACTTATTTACTTTTGTTTTACTTGTTGTTACTGATTTGTATCTCGACCATGTACTTAAGACTAGTTTTACTGTAGATACAATGTATACAACTGCCGGATGGGGCCTGATGACTTGTAATACACATGTAGACAGGTTTATAAAAATCCTTAATACTATATATTCCGCTTTAACACCTGTTTTGTTTGTCAATTGTGTAAGAAACAGTCTCACAACCACTGATATAAACTATGAAAATCACTAACTAACAGTAACTGCCAAGTTGTTCGTACCATTATTCGCACTCAAGTCAATCGTTCTTCACTCATTCCTACCCTTTTAAAATCTTTATCGTTATTATTCGTTAATATTTATCAATCGACCAATAGTATTGCGTTACCGGAATAACCAGTCAAAATAATGTTTATTAACTTATTTTTATTAAATAGTGAACTGTGTTATCATCTGTTATAGTTTGTCCCTATTTTTAATAAAATAAATAAGAGTTTTTTGATGTGGCGACAAAAATTGTGTGGGAAATAAACGAATTATTATTATGCGTGTTATGGTAAACTATTATACCGTGCAACTATATAAGATGTCAATAAATAATCATGTATATTTTTTTTATTATTTTAAGTGCCTAGTGCTACCTCGAGCATTTCTAATCTTTTGTAGCGCAATTATATGGATCGGCATTGGTTGATAGAACTTTGCATTGAAGCTACGTTACGCTACGTTACGCTACGTAGGTCCGCTACGAAGGTAAGCTACGGTGGCCTTCGCTTCTCTTCTGAAATCTACTATTACTAGTAAGAATCATTTATATCCATAGACTATAGATAAATAAATAAAATAAATTTTGACTCACCGGCACAAGTTTTTCATTGAAGCAGCTAATAGGAGACAGTACCTCTACATTAAATCTAAGCACATTGACTCTGTCATCATCAGTGAGTGCATTTAGAAGAGCTAGTGTGAATCGTGAAGCCGTTTGTTTGTTCGAAGAGTTGTACATGGAACCCGAAGCATCGACGAGGATGAGGACATCACGAGGGGCACCACTAGCACTAACATACCATGAGCGGAGCCGACAGTCATATATATCCGCATCGTCATCTCCCGACAGTTTCAGTTTAAACATGTCTGACCATAATGCAGCTGTAATAATAAAATATATAGTTTTTATTATTAATATTGTCTTCTACGTACAGGTGTGATTCAAGGGTGCTTGTCAAGAACACATCTCCGTGCGAAACGGGGAGGTGGCGACGTAATTTTCTTTTGGGCTATGTCTCCTGCTGACGAGGCGGGGGTGGTCTACGCTTTGTTCGCTCTGTTTGTTGAATCTGGTTCACACTAGAGAAACTGCAGAAGCAAGGAAGGGTATGCCGTTTATGAATTATTTATCAGCTGTAGACATGGTCGGCCATGTTTTCTTGAAGTGTAATACAGTGTAGGTTTACTCGTCGTACGGACGAATGGTAGCCGAAATAAAAATAAAGAATTTGTCATCCAAAATTATCTTCAACTTCTAAACTAAGTTCTCACCAGGGTAATGTCTTAGAAATCCATGTGCACTACAAAAATATTGGAAATCGATTGATGAATCCTGGGCGTAGTTTTTCTGGAATGTTGGTAGTAATCCTTCAGACCATTGCAAATGTTTTAGTACTTTGGGATCTGTAATATCAATTTTATAAATAAGCGTTTTAAGTAGACTGTCACTTCGGTGTGATAGAAATCTTTGCCTGCGTATGTGCTATACTACAAGTAGCCATTTGGGAAGACTTCTCAACCTTGCCATTGTTGACTGATAACATTGATTATAGTCGATATAACAATTGAATCACTTATTGTCTTTACGTAAGGGCTAAAATGGAGCTTCAAAATTTATCAAGATGTATTTCTGCTGTGTAGCGAACCCTCTCCTAAACCAAATTTTAGTTTGGAGAGATTAACAAGTACATGTTTTCTAAAAAATCCTAATATTACAAGTTTTTATTTAACTTGCCGTGTTAATGTTAAATGTGTTAGTATGGATCAAATTTTGCAACTCAATTTGATTAATGACTTAAACGAATGAAATAAGTTTAGGTTTCGTTGAATTATTTCTTACGCTTATTAAAAACAAAAAACTAATTTAACAAAAACTAAACTTATGTCATTCGTTAGTACATTACTTAAATAAAAGACATGACAATGACTTGAAAACAAGGTACCAAATTGTGTATTAATGGCATAGATACATATAGATTTCGAAAGCATAGGCGAAGAATGCAGTTTCCAACACACAGCATTTCGTTACTTGAAATTGGTAAATAAATAGCAGGACGTGACAAAAATATAAAATATACTCGTAACTTTAAGTAAATATATAGATAAAGAATGTTGTATGGTACCTATTCTCCCACAAAAGGGATGAGAAATGTATGCAGATGAGAAATGTATTTGGAAGTAACTTAAGAAGCCATGCTTTATATATTTATAACTGACCCGTGATAACCCAAATTTTAGGTTCTTTATTTTCCTTTAAAGTACGTAAGTAAAAAGATACAAGTAAATAAACGAAATTTTCACTCGAATTTTGAAATAAATAAGTGCCTTCCTACTTACGACATTCAAAAACTTCAACGGCGACATGAACGCTACTGTAATCTAGTGACACTTGAGCATCAAAATGCTTTCGGTGATTAAGTTGAAGTTTTCGCACACTTCTGCAATATGCACCTATTTCACATTCCTCCAATTCATCCGGGTTTACTTTCTTCTTTACTTCATTTAACTCCTGAAATCCACGTTATTAGAAAAATTATTACTGGCATATACATAGATTACGATTAATAGATACTATAACTAGGAGACTTGATATGAAAATTAAGAAAATATTATTAAGCCTAATAACTGAAGACTGGGGACATTAAGCTGTTAATATTTTAAGAGATAAAGTAAAGTATTTTTAATCGTAAACGATTTAACTCCACAGCGCCGGAAGAGACGGATTATTTTTTTATCAATAGTAAGAAACAGTTTTTTTATAAGAATCAATCGATCAACTATCTAAAAATTGCAGGTGTGTCGTTATAATACTCTTCCTTAATTTAAACTTACAATACTGCGATCAAAAGTGTAGGTTGAACTTGGTGTAGCCTCTGATTTAGCGAGCTCCTCGGCTTTCCGCATAATTTCTTCAGCGGCGCGAGCGCGACTCGTAAGCAGTTCTTCTATAGCATCAGCTATAACATTCACAATTGCTGTGCCATTCCGTTCTTCGCTTTTTGTGTCGGTAAAACTTGCAGCTAATTCACGCCTTCGCACAACTCGGTCATCGATTTCGAACAGCCTGCTCCTTAGTTCATTTGCCCATTTTTGTATCCTATTTCCATACAATATTGGAATTAAAAGATGCGCTTAACTATACACAATTCGTACTTTCATTAGGAACGTATATTCATTTCAGTGAAAGTTTGTTAGTTTGAATGTGTATAGTGTAAGTAGTATACAATGTAATATCTGAAAATGTTGAACCGGTTCTGAAAATTCTTTCACTAATTGGAAGCTATATTATCGCGGAACGCTATGGGCTATTTGTGTGGTAAAACGGAGAGTGGAATATATTATTTATAGTAGCAGTTCAAACTTACCAAAAGTAAATAAGCATATTATCACTAAGTCACGATCATGTTTTCCATACGGTGTGTAATAAAGTCAGACATCAGGTTTGCAGATTTGTCAGACAATAAAAAAGTAAATTATAGACATAATCTAGGACTATATTGTCTTTATAATTCTGGCTCACAAATTGCTATAAATTGATTCCCTATATTTTTCAAATAACAATTCGCACGTCAAAAAAGGATCATAATATGTATGTACATAATTTCGAAGTATTTTACAAGCATGTGCTTATAAAATACTTCGGCTCCTTTTTTCCATTCGTAATATGTATTGCAATTGGTTCAGAAGGTAACTTGTAAGGTGGTATAAAGGATACGGTTACTACTGATCAAGAAATTGGTAACTGTATATATGGTGTTATATAAAATCTGTTATTTGTTCTATGAGGTTCTGGCTAACCCTTATAACCCTTGACACGAGTATGAAAGAGATAGCTATTCGAAATATGTTAAACAAAATGTAACAATCTTGACTCTGTTGATTATAGTACTTTTTTAAGGTTTGTTAAGAACGGTTTGATTGAACAGAAAGGATTCAATCACATTGATTCATCACGAATTAAATACTGTCAGTCGTTAGCAAGGATCCAGGTCAACATTTGAAATTTAAGCTATTGAAACTTATATTATTTTGGAAACATTTGGGTTACTTACACGTTTGGTGGGATCATTACCGGAGGTGTTTTTACCGTCGTAGCACTCACGGGATGAATCTTAGGTATAACAACATTGGTAATCTTAACTGGTTTAACTTCACTCTTATTTATAGTTATCTTTTTCAGCAAGTTTTCTTCGTGTTCTAGAATTATTTTCTTTTGTATTTGATCTGTGGATGACGTGGCGTTTTTTGGTTTATTTTTTACACAGTTTGAGACATGGATTAATGAGAGGAGAAATAGTGATAGCAAATTCATTTTTAGAGGTAGGTTATAGAATATAGTGTGTGTTTTTTTAATGAAAGCGGGACATAGTTGAGGCTATGTGTGTGGTGGGCGGGCGGACGGCGCGTTACTCAAACTGTACAGGCTCTGCGCTTAAAGCGGCGGCGCGACGCTTGGCTCCCGCCATCCTGGCGCCACCGCATCCTACTTGGCGCCAATTTCTCATCAATTCTAATCCCATAACAGTTGACCTTATTTACTAATATTCATAGCTTAAAAACTCTTTCAAATAACAATATATAATAAGTAATACACATTTGAAAATGTAAGAAACTTATGAGGTAATATGGTTGCCACATGTCCAAGGACAGTTTTGGAAAAAGAAAATATGAAAGACAATAAAGGACACCAAATAACCTTTAGGCACAATAGAAAATCTATGTTTCTTATATTATAAAAAGCTAGCCTCGTCTATATGAGTGTAGCTTTTTAACAGGAATACCTTTCTAAGGACCAATAATGGACAGTTTTAGAAATACCTACTACTAATAGTTAAAAGGATTTATTAATATAACTGAAATAAATGTTATCGCCTTTGCTACTCTTTAGGTAGTGAGTGTCATGATAATTATCTAAAAGCCTATAATAATCTGCAAAAGAGCTCCTTTTTTATTAGATTAGTAATTAATTTATTGTTTGTTGTTGTATTTCGCAGAAATATATTCTTTGAATCGGGATAGTTTATTATCTAAAGTGTTCTACAGTGTTTTTGTATATCATAATCGCGTATGATGTAATAATCATAATGATAATCATCACAGCCGCGACAGATTGTTATGTAGATAATTGATTTTTTATGTATTTATTTTTAAGGGGCAAAATGTATGTGAGGTATGCATGTACGCATTTGTATGTTTGTGTCTGTATTAACGTATCTGTAAAAAGGTAGACGATTATGATGTAACTTTTAGTGCTAGTAGATGAATAATAACGTTTCCCGTTAGTCCAAATATATAATGTATGTACGGTTGTAGAAACACACTTTTTATATTGAGAAGATGATTAATGTTCCTACAATAAATCTAGTGTATTACTAATAAAGACGAAACCATCTTTAGTAGTAATGTAGTAGAATGTTTGGCCATCTATCCGGTGGCCGGATATTAAATTTAGGTCGGAAATCTGATAGTAGCCGGATATCCGTTTCATCTTTAATTACTACCTAAGTAATGAATTTTGTAAACACTGTATATTGTTCACGTATTTTACCTAATGTTACATTTCTTGTAACACAAATATGAGATTATTTATTATTATTTATTATTTATAATCTAAATTAGTATGATATTACTAGCTGACCCGCGCAAATTAAATTTAAAAAATTGTATCTGTATTTGAGCCCTCTTGTGTGCCATATAACTATGACGACAATACTAATTGCCCGATACCAATCATAAGTCCGATCTAATTATTAGTGACATAACAATATCAGAACAAGGTGTTTATAGGGAACTACTGAATTTGGATATAACAGTTATCCGGCTTAGACAACATTAGTCCCCTTTTTCTTAAATCAACCGCTAAGGTAATGTGCCAGCCCTTATATAAGCTATAAACTTATGCTTGCTCTCTGGTACCTGGAATATTTGGAAACCTACTCGTATCATACCAGTTTTCAAGGGAGGCGATAAGTCTAATGTGGAAATTTATCGGCCTATCTCTATTCTCCCCGCTCTGTCAAAGCTTTTCGAAAGGGTAGTGCATAACGCTATATCTCCATTAATTCATAAAATTATTATACCACAACAGCATGGCTTTATGAAATTCACGACTACTAATTTATTAATATATACAACTTATATCTTTGAAAATATGCACAATAACAAGCAAACAGATGGTGTGTACCCAGATTTCAGATTTTTGAAAAGCTTTTGATAGAGTGGATCATAAAATACTAATAGACAAGCTCGCCTTGTGGCGGTGGTTTTAGTCACACATAACTAATCGCACCCAGAAAGTAGTAAATTCAAATTAAATATCTTTATTTCATAAAATTGATCATCAATTATTCGAAATCGTCAATTTAAAAAATAATTATTGTGATATAAAATTATAGATCAACACACACAGAGTCACCGCAACAATGGTTTGCTTTGTCAAATGTAAAATTATAAAAAAATAATAATATCATATCTATCTGTGTCGATCTATAACCGCCCGTTTCCAAATGGTTGATCCTTATGAGAAGAAATCAGGCAAACAAACTCACGGCCACTCTTTTCAAAAAACCAGACAGACAGATAACAGTAATAAGTGGTTATGAATCCAAATATGTCCCAGTGAGTCAAGGCGTTCCTGAACCATCCAATTTGATTGCGTAGACTTAGAAGCTTGATGTTTTTTACAGCTTGAAGGGACCGCAGACATAAGTATTTGGTATTAATTTCAACTTGATGCGCCCACGGGTTCCTGAGAAAAATGGTCTTGACAGACAAACAGACGGACAAAAATGTATCCTATAGGGTTCCTTTTTTCCTTTTGAGGAACGGAACCCTAAAAACACTACATGTCTGTATATACGTCTAATAATATTGAAGGCCGAACTGTTGTCACTGAGCGTGAATCACCAAATGCACACAACAAATAAATTGAATATTCAGGTATTTGATTTCTATTATCAATCATATTTATTTATTTTCTCTATCTTATTTTGTCAGACTTGACAACGAACTTATTTTTGGCCTAAACTACCTAGTAGTTTAGGCCAAACATAAGTTCATTCACCATGATAATTATTTTGGCCACTAGAAGTTAAATTACGCACAGTACTGCGCGATCCACGATTGTAGTTATTCTACTTCTGAGGGCTCCTCTTTGAATGGCATAGATAGTGTAGTATACATATACTCACGACTATATCCCCGTAAGGGTAGAGGGCAGAGGTGTATGAAACCCCCACATTTTGCCAACTATAATTAGTTCCACTCACGGGACAAGCGACTGGCCTGTTGGTCTAGTGGTTAGTTTTAGTGATCCTGACTGTGAAGGTTTCAAATGTATGGAGGACGCGTCATCAGTTATAACTGATGACGCGTCCTCCATACAGTCCAGACCTCGTGACTACTTTTTATTTCCTAAAATTGAAAGCACGTTAGGAGACCTGCATCAGCGGTAAATGCGTTCCACGAAACCAGGAGAGGGAGAGGTCCCTGAGGAAGATTGGTCCAACTGCTTTTTACAATGGTTCCAGTGAATGCAAAAAATTATAAATTGTGAGGGTATATCACTACATATTATCAAACAAAGTCCCCCGCCGCGTCTGTCTGTCTGTCTGTTCGCGATAAACGGAAAAAATACTGAATGGATTTTCATGCGGTTTTCACCAATGGACAGTGTGATTCAAGCGGAAGGTTTATATGTAGTATACATGCATATTATTATAGAGAAAAGTCGAGAAATTCAAAGATTTGTAATGTCATGTCGTAACAAACATATTTTTGTGCGCTAACATTGCTAACGCTGGCTAAACCTTACGAGATAGATGAAATTAATGTACTACGGAATTGTATATCTTAAAATGATCAATAAAAAAGTCCGCGATGGAGGAGATAAACATATATGTTTATCTCCTAAGGATAACCCACAGTAACCATTTTTATCTTTTACATATTCCAAAAAAAATATGGGTTATTTATCAAACTATTTTAAACAATACAGTATTATTCCTTATCCAATTAAATACATTAGATACGTTGTGCATTTCGTGTAGATCAAAATTGCCTAAATTGTAAATCATTAAAATTAATATCTTAGAAGATATAAGAGATTTAAAAAGCGGGGCAGAGCGGCTGGTGGGCCGGACCGATTTTGATTATTCTTTTTTGTTAGATAGGGTACCTCAAGAGTGGTCCCATGTCAAGGAAGTCAGGATCTGATGATGGGATCCTGATAAAATAGAGAAAAACCCTCGAAAATTGTAGGAACGAATAGTGTTTCTGTTTACTTTTCATTACTTTATGAGGTTTTTGCGTTTAGTATCATCATCATATCATGTAGCTGAGCTAATGATGAAAAAAATCATATTATACAATCTTCACTACATATCACTACATATTATAAAACAAAGTACCCCGCCGCGTCTGTCTGTCTGTTCGCGATAAACTGAAAAACTACTGAACGGCTTTCATGCGGTTTTCACTAATATACAAAGTGATTCATGAGGAAGGTTTAGGTGTATAATTTGTACCCGTGCGAAGCCGGGGTGGGTCGCTAGTACTTTAAAAAGTAATAAATTTATCATAAGCCTAATTTCTGGTCTTATTATCTGAACCCAGAAACTTTAAGTATGACCTAAGTATTAGTAAATTAGATTACCATATATATTTTTCCAATAAAGAGGCAAAACTGAGTGGCCTGTTGGCCTAGTGGTTAGTGACCCTAACTGCTATGCCATAGGTCCGATTCCCACCCGAGTCTGGGTGTTCTTTGTGTCCGTTGTTTGTATGTTTGTAAAGTCCCCCGCGACACAGTAGTAATTCCTAATGCGGGAGTTGTCTTTTAAAAAATAAAAAAAATATATTGATTTCTTGAAATCTTCTTGCTTCCTTACATGCGAGCCCTTGACAATAGATCACAAAATAATTGTTTCATTAGGAATTTTTAGTTATCAGGATTAGAATAATGGAATTGCATCTTTAATAATTTACTAACGCTATGAATTATCATGATAAATGTTATTATCGTATATTGTATACGATAATAACGTTATTATCATATAAACAAGAAAAATATATATAATCGTGTATTGTAATTTATCTATAAATTAGAATACATGATTTTCTACTTTAGTATAGTATTATATAAGGCGTTTAGTATATCTGTTTCGTGTCTTTTCAGTTCTTAAACTGAATATGAAAGGTTAGTTAAAAAGAAAAATGATTTTAATATCTATTTGTGTATAACTTCTAACATTTAACATAAAATGACTTATTTTCGATATATATCGCAAGAGATAATTATAATAAGTGTTTTTGTAATTTTTCAGGGATTACTGTGCTATTATTGGTGGTATATGCCGCGTTCGCGCATATTGCGGATGCCGGCAACGCCTGTAGAAGATCAAATGTGGTGGGAGTAGACCAATGTCCACCTGAACAGGAACATGATTGGTCAATAGAACATTTAATGAGGCACGAGAATTGCAACATGTACTACCACTGTGTCTACGGCCAACCTGTGGAGAGATACTGTCCTTCGAACTTGTTTTTCGACCTGGCTACTTGGCGATGCGAATGGCCTCATCTTGTAGACTGTGAAGATAGAATTGTTCCTCCTCCCACGACAACTACGTCTATCCCTACAACTCCGGCTGAAACGACGACTCCATCTACTACAACTACAACCACACCTGCTCCAACAACAACTACACCAACTACAACTACAACCACTCCTGCCCCCACAACAACTACATCCACTACGACCACGACAACTCCCGCTCCCACAACAACTACGACTACTACGACCACAACCACTCCCGCTCCAACAACTACGTCAACTACGACCACAACCACTCCGGCTCCAACTACATCCACTACGACAACAACTACTCCCGCTCCAACCACAACTACGACCACAACCACTCCGGCTCCAACTACGACTACATCCACTACAACTACGACGACTTCAGCGCCCACAACAGAGAGCAATGATTTCCAAGCAAACGGATGCCCCATAAACCCACATATTCACTGGCTTTTACCCCACGAGTATGACTGTAATTTGTTCTACTATTGTGTTTGGGGAACAAAGGTGCTAAGACAGTGCCCCGGTGTATTACATTTCAACACTGAGCTACAGGTGAGTGTCAAATGTTTTATTTTAATTTCTAAAAGCATGCGAATTATGAATGTGTGTTAAACGATGTGTGAATTAGATCGTTGTTCTTATTTAATACAGTATTGATTTCGATTTCTAGTTTATAGTATTAAGCTAAAATATCCCTAACTTACATAGTGTCTATATAGATCATGTTAGAAATACCCAATGAAATCGCAAAATCATAATATCGCTTTTATACATCGTTTATCGTGGAGATCAAAAAAGGAATACCTAACTTCTAATGTTCAAGGCTAAAATATAATGCTACAAAAATCATTCATAGTCAAAATAATTTTTGGAAAATGGAGTGCGGAATTATTAGGTCTTTATCCATAAAATTTATGATTTTTAATACCTGACGAAAATAAATAAAAATGAATATAAGTCATAATAGAATAAGACGTGATAAAATCCTATTGATTTATACACAACATTTTTTTTAAAATAAAACACTTAATATAAAGATAGGAATCTTATGAACTCACTGAACAACAACTAAATTACTAGAAGCTTGCTTTATCTTCTTGAAGAAGCACACAAATTAGACGATTTTGAATTGGATAGAAAATAAAAAATAAACGACAATCGAAAACGACTGGCCGACTGGCGCACTAGTTAGTCGTTTATAGTCAAACCAAGTCTCAAACGCAACTCGAGTCAATTGGAGCTACTTGTGAGTGTATGATGAAAGTGTCCCGACAATGTTTATTAGGTACAGAGTAGTGTAGGTACGGTTTAAAGAATTAATTACAAATTAGGCAATCAGGTTGTCAAACGACCGACACTTGTCAATTGCTCTTGTCCTTTTCGGCAACGCTTGTGTACACAACACACAAGTAAACGTCTCCAAACTACACTGGAATTACCATGGAAAACTGTCACTGACACACCACACTTACCAATCAATACTGTTTGAGCATTGCTTAATGTCCAAGGTATTAAATAGTAAGCCGGTCACTAAAAGTTCAACCCATTTCATCCTCGTAACTCGGATCGACTTTAATTTACTTTTCTTGTTAGTTACGCTATATTTAAAATTACCGCCAAAAATGTAAAACCAAAGTAACCTGGTGAAGTCGAGCCAGGTCTCCAGTGTGATACTGATAAGGAAGCAAACACATATTTTTGCAGATTTGATAACTTTTTCATTTTTAATAAAGTGAATACGTTTATGCATATTCATTAATCGATATTAACTATTCCTAATCACTATAAAAAGCCTTTCGTCTGTAGTTAGGAAGAGTTGTATTTAATTGTATTTGCAATAAATAACATCAAAATGTTTCAATTCCAGTTCAAACTTAGAGTAATGAAGAAATGAAAAGCGATACACGCTAGGTTCGTCATTAACATTAATATGTATCAATTCTTATATCTTATGTACATATTATATCAATTAAACGTCGGTAATACAATTAATTAAACGATTTCGATGTTGTTAGCTAAAATTTACTTTTTACTTCTTTTGAAATCGAGTTAAACTTCAATTTAAATAAAATTGATTAATATTTTTAATCGAATCGGTAACGTGTTAGCTCATCATTAGTTGACCACTGATCGAACTGTCAAAAAGAAGATAAGGAAATTCACAGAGTATAGTCATAATTTTTTTTTATAAATGCTGTCTTCATTTAATGTAATTACTTGCCATACTTGCCGTGTTATATGAAGTCAAATAAATAAATTAGGTAACCGTATTCGAACTGTTACGAATAATTTCAAACGAGTAACCAAAGTGGAGTCGCGAAAAGGCTCTAATCTGTGATCCCTTACGTAGATTTCAGTCTATTCTTACCTTAATCTTATTTTAGAACTATAATTTTAATTAACTTCTGACGTAAAAACAAGTTTAACATAACAAGTGTATCTGCGTGTCTGCCTGTGGCATTATAGTTCCTAAATGAATGGACTTGGCTTGATCGAGAGTGTTCTTAGCTATAATTCAAGAAAATAATTTTTAATTTATTTTATTGTATTATTCTTCCAGGTTTGTGACCACCAAGTCGACGCTGGATGTACACTTCCTGGTAGAGCACAATTTGAGCTCAACCAAATGCTAGATAAACTGTTAGGACGTGGATGAACAGGAAAAATTACGTCGAATCCGCCTCATTGTTATGAAATTTTATGCATTTTATATTAGTAATATTTTTAATGAATGTGTGTACACTTGGGCGATTATATTGTGAAATATATTAAGACTTCTTATTCATAGGGGTGTGGCAGGAAGAGATCTAACCCAACAAGCAAAGTAATCCTATAAAAGAAGAGCATAAGTCTATTTCTACTAATGACTATCTTATAGAGGCATTGTTGTAGACTTAATTGCTTATAATAGCATTTTACAAGCAATAACATACTTAAGGGCATTAGTTTCTGTGTCCAGTCTTATATACCGCTACAAGACGTACATAGTTTTTACATATTACTGACTACTACTACTAAAGTCATGAATTGCTTATATATACAAACTTATTTACCTTAACTACAAACTCTGAATGAACCATTCTACTATACTTTTGCCCGAAAGGTATCTTATCCTTACCTTATCTTCTTTTCCGTATTTATGACAAAGTGTATTCATGATGATCGGTTGACTACTTAAGGCGTCAAAGCGTTACCCACTAACAAACTAACATACGTATAAATAGTTAAGATTTATGAGTATATTTATTTGGGCAAAATAAATATAGGTTGTATTTTTTTTAAATAAATTACTACTACTTAATTGTTTAGTTTCATGATACACCGCTTGCTCACTATCATAGAATAACATTTAACTTAATTAAGATAGTGTGCAATATAAACAATACATACACTGTTTTTTGTTCGGGCCCGAAAGATGGCGTTGTATAATTTACTGTATCGCGTTATTAAGAAACCACAGGCTACTGTATAAATATCGCCTAAATAAATAAAAGTTGCCCTCTGTTTGATTACCGTCTTTTTCCATCCCGCACAACGGCAATAACTCCGACAGAGGGCGCTGCAAGTGCATCGGACAGGTGACGAACAGTTGGGTTCACGCCTTCACGGATATATTGGAGAGCCGCCACGGAAGTGACGGACCTTTGGAGACGTAAGAGGTCGTCACTGAATTACCGGGAGACGCGAGAGGGCGCCACTGGAGCTGATGGTTGAATGAAGTGACAAGTTACGTGTGTCAATTGAGGTTCGGCAGGTATAAAATGTGAGTACTTTTGAACTATTTTACTTTTCATTTCGCATTAGAAGACATAGGTATAGTGTAGACATAGGCATGGGTATAGTTTAATTTGAACAATTTGAAGCAAATGAGTATCAAACAAAATAATGTAATAAAATCTCTAAATAATTTTGAAGAATCACTTACCGGCTTATAAGCAACAAAACAATCTCGTACTTCAACTCCTTCTTCATTAGTGTCACGTCAGTAGTACAGTGAAGTATTTAGAAAACTATGTAAGTATTTACCATAGACATCAGCCTAATAGTCTGCGCCTATCGTCAATACCCAAACGATCGTTGGTTAATAACGATTATACATATAGTAACGATTTGGTGACTGGCGTCTGGTAGTAATGTTTCGGTTAATTTTGCATGACGGCGCCTAGTGCGGCCGCACCACTCGCACCGTCCTAGGGCCGCCCCTGGTTATCTGTTATGATCTGTGATATTCGCCGTAGTCTCGTGCCTGCCTCTGCTTTGCGACAAAAGCCAGCCCTAACACTGTGATTTCGTTTTACATTTATTTATTATTGTTTAAGTGCTTAGTGCCACCTCGAAAATTTCTGACCTTTTGTAGCGCACTTTTTACTTTACAGTTCACTGCTCAGCCTCGAGAAACCTCCAGATCCTTTCAGCAGTGATTGTTTGTATTTCCTGCGGTTGCATGATGTGCAACCCTAGGTTAATACTTCGGTGCCGCATTAGTGGGCCACAAGAGCATAGGATATGCATTGCAGTTTTCTCTGCCTCTTGACAGAATCTGCATATTGTGTTCTCGCCCAATTTTAGGGTGAACATATGTTTGTTCAGTTTGCAGTGTCCGGTTAGGACTCTTGTTACTGTACAGGTTTTGTATCTTTTGCGCTCTAAAAGTTCTTTTGATACTTTAATATCATAGCCCTTTATAAAGGCTTTCGAGTGTGTTAGACCAGTCGTGGTCTTCCATCTCTTAATAGCCAGTGATGTATATTGGGCGTTTATGATTGAATATGCTCGCTGTTTGCTGATGCCACAGAATGGTTCTGGGCCATGCTGTCGGTTGGCTGAACCGGCTTGTGCGAGTTCATCGGCTTTTTCGTTGCCATCGATTCCTGAATGGCCTGGTAACCATCTTTATGTAATTTCGTTTGATTGCCCCAGTGTGTTCAGGTTTTCTTTGCAATTTTGAATTAGCTTTGAGCTAGTCTCAAAATTGTATAGTGCCAATGGCGGCGCTTGGCTGTCTGAGTTGATGTAGATGTGTTGATTTTTTACTCTTCTCTCAAGATTGATCTCCACGCATCTATTTATTGCAAAGAGCTCAGCCTGAAAGACGGAGGCCTCTGCTCCCAGATTGGCGCTCCATCTGAATTTTGGCCTCTCCCCGTAAATTCCACATCTTACATCAAGACCTTTTTTAGACCCATCGGTGTACCACTGGTGACTACCATTTTTGTTGGATTGGACATTGGATTTGTCGTTTTACATTACTTAGATTTGGACTTATTTAGTTCCATAGCTGCAATGGAATACATACCTAGACGTAGTTATGTGTAGTAGATATCTACTCTTTAGATGTGCGTTGGGACGAGGAACCTCTAGGGCCAGAAATTGGGACAAAAGCTGAAAAGATTCAATTGAATTTTATCTCTCTATCGTATGTATTATGTATGTAGGTAAATAATTGTTTCATTCATTAGTGACAACGATCCACCATTCCATGTCGTAGATCCGTCATGCACTATAAACACGTGGAATGAACAACCTTTTTTTAAATGTAAATAATATAATATATTATTTATTTATTATATGTACTTACATATATATATTTCCTTAACGAGTACAGACCTAGAAAAATTTTCCAGGCTTCTCTTAATATTTTTTTTGGTTAAATTAAATGTACTGAATTTTAATGCTCATGTTACACAGTAGATCTCTCAAATTTGACAGCATTAAAGAATTAAAATCAAAAGAGGAAAGCCATTAACAATTAATACAGGACGTAATTGTAAAAGGCTTAAGATTTTCGATAAAATTTTTGGTTTACCAATACTAATTATTTCTATGATGATATCTTTTCCAGTTTATTAATGTATTCGACAAGATTAGGATCTTTGTACTTGTAAGCCGGAAAGAAAAATCCAATCCGCAGAATGGGTAATTCCCTTTGAAGACTTGCTGACGAAAGTTAAGAAAAGTCGAAGCATTGGTAAGGAAATGGTTGCTTCTTTTCTTGGTAAATCGGGACATTATACAACAAGGACAATGGCCACAGATTGGTACCTACATCAACAATTGCATGTCAGAGTCCTCGAAGCAATCTCGTCCTCACATTCCGCTAAAGTGAAGGAAGTGCATGTGGAAGTTTCTAATGTAGAAGTGATGACGCATCCTCCATACAGCCCAGACCTCGTGAATACTTTTTATTTCCTAAATTAAAAACACACGTTTTACGAGTCCTAAGTAAGCGGTAAATGTGTTCCATGAAGCCATTAGAGAGGTCCCTGAGGAAGATTGGTCCAACTGCTTTTTACACTGGTTCCAATGAATGCAAAAATTTATAAATTGTGAGGGTATATACTTTAAAACACCATAAATTTATCGTAAGCCTAATATCTGGTCTTATTATCAGAATCCAGAAACTTTCAGTATGACCTAAGCATTAGTAAATTAGATTTCAATAAAAATTTCTTCAATAACGAGGCAAAATATTGATTTCTTGAAATCTTCTTGCTTCCTTACATGCGAGCCCTCGACGATAGATCACAAAATAATTGTTTCATTTGGAATTTCACAACCACTCCCGCTCCAACAACAAATACGACCACAACCACTCCGGCTCCAACTACGACCACAACTACTCCCGCTCCAACCACAACTTCGACCACAACCACTCCCGCTCCAACAACAACTACGACCACAACCACTCCGGCTCCAACTACGACTACATCCACTACGACTACGACGACTCCAGCGCCCACAACAGAGAGCAATGATTTTCAAGCAAACGGATGCCCCATAAACCCACATATTCACTGGCTTTTACCCCACGAGTATGACTGTAATTTGTTCTACTATTGTGTTTGGGGAACAAAGGTGCTAAGACAGTACTCCGGTGGATTACATTTCAAAACTAAGCTACAGGTGAGTGTCAAATGTTTTATTTTAATTTCTAAAAGTATGCGAATTATGAGCGTGTTAAGCAATGCGTGAATTAGATCGTTGGTCTTATTTAATACAGTGTTGATGTCGATTTCTAGTTTCTAGTATTAAGCTAAAATATCCCTAACTTACATAGTGTCTATTTAGATCACGTTAGAAATACCCAATGAAATCGCAAAATCATAATATCGCTTTTATGCATCGTATAACGTGAAGATCAAAAAAGGAATTCTAACTTCCAATGTGCAAGGCTAAAATAATGTTACAAAAATCATTCATGGTCATAATAATTTTTGGAAAGTGGGATATCATGCAATATCGCCTAAATAAATAAAAGTTGCCCTCTCTGTTTGATTACAGTCTTTTTACATCCCGCTTAGTGATATTGGTATCACCAACACAAGTGGTGGACCGACCACTCTGTGTATTACTCGGTGTGTGAGTGTTTTGGAGTCGTTCGGCACAACGTCAATAACTTTGACAGAGGGCACTGCAAGTGCATCGGACAGGTGACGAACAGTTGGGTTCACGACTTCACGGATACATTGGAGAGCCGCCACGGAAGTGACGGGCTTTTGGAGACGTAAGAGGTCGTCACTGAAGTTAACGGGAGGCGCGAGAGGGTGCCCCTGGAGCTGACGGTTGAATGAAGTGACAAGTTACTTGTGTCAATTGAGGTTTGGCAGGTATAAACTATGAGTACTTCTGAATTATTTTACGTTTCGGTTTGCATTAGAAGACATCAATAGGTATAGTTTAACTTGAACAATTTAAAGCAAATAAGTATCATACAAAATAAAATTAAAATGAAAGTTTTGAAATGTATTTAGTATTATTATTATTTAAGTAAGAATCAGTGTCAGACTACTATTCTAATCTCTATAGCTTTGTCTATCCAATTTATTACTGTCCCCTCTTTAACGTCGAATGTATTTAAAAACAAAATTCGGTAAACAGGAAGTTAACATTGCTTAACTGTTTAATTATAGAATTTCGTTAATAATTTCCTTGAGTCGAGTTGCAGCAGCATTCTAACTTTATATCTATCGTAAATTTCACAAAAGCCTGCTTGTCATACCAATCCACATCCCAAAATTGAAAATATCTTTCCATTTGCCTCTGTTATCTCTTTATATTTTAAACCTCCTTTCAAACAAATATTAAATATTAGAAGCACAGCGTATAATAATTACTCGTTCTTCTCTCTCAACCTTGAAATCTTGAAACCACTTATTTGCTTCCTTTCTGGATCCAGTATGTTTTCTCCTTCCATGCGTTTTTGCTTTTCCCTGGCCCGGTTTGGTATTTTTTCAGTAATCTGATTAGTATATATATATATATATTTTTTTTTTTTATTTGGGTCAACAAACAATTGTACCAAGTGCTTAATATAAACTTATGGTACTAATAGATAAGTTTTAGGTAAATGTACAACCAACATCGTTGTCCACTACAGAACATTAAGTATTACAGAGTATATTTGATATGTGATAACTACATCTGTGATACATTTAATTTTATAAAAACAATGTTACAAAACTGGTTGAAGACAAGAAGGTAATCATGAGTCAGCGGCTATAGCATTTAATTACTCTCGTCTCTCAAAGATCTCTGTTAGCATCTCAACCACGCATACCTTAAACTGTGCAGGTGATAGCATAAATAGGTCGATGTTTGTAAAATAATCGTTGTAAAGTTTCAAAATGCGGCGCAGGGGGGCTCGTTCACCTGCATTTGTTCTGCACATTCTGGGTGCAAACAGGCCACCAGGATACGCAGTGCGCATATGCGATCTGCTAGGGATTCTAAAGTATATTTGATTTATTAGGTTGGTACAGTCAAATTTATTGCGACAAATGTTATAGAATGTTGATAAATCCATCGATCATCTTCGCATTTTAAGAGTTAGTAAAGAAAATTTAACTAATGAGTCGTAAAAAGAAGATTTTTTGCGGTAACATCTATAGTTTACTGAACGGAGATATTTACGCTGTACTAATTCTAGTTGATCAATATATTTGGCGTAATGAGGATTCCACACAACAGTTGCATACTCGAGTTGTGATCTAATCAATGACTTGTAAAGGAGTATATAAGAACCTGGTTTTTTAAGAGGTTTGCATGTGCGCATCACAAATCCATACATTTGAAAGGCTTTGTTGACTATACGATCAATGTGTACATCAAGAAGAATTTTGAGTTCAGGTATATTCCAAGGTCATTCCAAGTCATCAGCGATATATTTTCCAGTGCATTATGACAGAGGAAATAGGTTTTGTGAAATGTATTAATCTTTTTAGTGAATGTTATTGATTTACATGTATTAATGCTTAGATGGAGTTGTACAGTAATTAGTGAGGCGATCAAGGTCTTCTTGCAATTTATCGCAGTCACTATGAGACTGTATATTTCGAAAAAAATTTAAATCGTCTGCATATAAAAGATAATGTGAGTGTACAAAGCACTGTCCAATGTCGTTAATAAATAAGATAAAGAGCAAAGGACCTAGAATAGAACCCTGAACTACACCTGAACCGACCCGCATCTCATTAGAGCAAAAACCATTTAGGGCAAACAAGCCAGCGCAACAAATTACCACGTATGCCGTTAAATGCTATTTTTCTTAGTAGTATCGAGTGATCCACCTTATCAAAGGCCTTGCAGAAGTCGGTGTAAACGGAGTCCACCTGCAGCCGATTGTCCATACTTTCAAATAAATAGTTGGTATAAAGTAGCAAGTTGGTCACAGTAGATCGACCCTTCAGAAAACCATGCTGCTCACTAATAATAGCTCGGTGTAGATGTGGGTAAATCACTTGGTGTATTATGCGTTCAAGTATTTTTGCTATCGTAGAAAGCAAGGATATGGGACGGTAGTTAGTAACGTCTGATTTTCAACCGTTTTTATATACAGGTGTTACATTGGCAGATTTTTGACCTGTGGCATGATGCCACTTTTAAGACTATTGTTATATAACAGAGGTAATGGCAAACTAATTGTGTCGGCAGTATGTTTTAAGAATAAAGGGGGATGCATCAGGACCTGTCCCTTTATTTATATCCAAAGACTGAAGTTGTTTTACTACCATATCTCTAGTTATGTGAATGTCAGATATTATTGTCTTTTCATTCTGACACGAGGGCAAAGTGTTCACATTTAAGTTTACAGGGTCACTTTTTTCGTAAACTGAGCTAAAAAAGTCTGAAAATAGGTTGCAAATCTCATACGGGTTGTCGGATTTTTTCAGAAAACCCTAACGTCCTCAAACCTTCCTCTATTGAATCAATGTACTTCCTATAACATTCGGAACATACAGACTTAAATCTATCGCGCAAGAGTGAGAATGCTTCATAATCTGAAACGTTCTTATACTTTTTCCATTTAACCCAGGCTTTTTGTTTATTTTTAAATATGTGAATAAGAGGCCGAGAAAACCATATAGGGTACTTTTTACTTTTAGCAGGGCGACAGGGTACATATGCTTTAATAACATCATAAATCTTTTCGTAAAACATTGTAGTGGCTTCCTCTACTGATATCTCTTTAAGAATATTGTTCAAGTCGACACCACAAATACTATCGTTTATTTTTTGATAATCACCCTCAACGAATCGATATCTCATATCCGAACTGTTCGACATAGGTTTATAACGCAAATTGAAATTAAGGGTGACACAAAATGGCGGATGTAGATTGTCTACCGGTATCAAGGAGTTAGTGGGTGGCTCGCAAATGCAATCGTCACTATTCGTTATAAAGAAATCCAATATTCGATTCATACTATTAAAATTAACATTATACTGTTTACAATTAGTTAAAGATAAAAAATTTGAAAGATATGAATCAGAATTGTTACAGCTAGTTGTAGGTTCGGGAATAAAACCCAATGAACCACAATCTTGCCACTGTATATGAGGCATATTAAAATCCCCAACAATGTACACTTTGTCTACGTTGTGCGTCATGACCTCATGCTGTACTGCGTCGAAGAATGTTCTATAAAAGGCAAATGTATAATAAAAGGCTGGTTGGGCGGTGTGTACACACCGATAATAACAGTGTACTTACCTGCGATGTCCGAGTCAACTTTGAGAAAGACATAATCAATCCTAGCCGATAAATTTGTGATGTCGCCACTAGAAGTATGTGAGGGGTTCGGTTGCAAGTAATAGCGTTTAGCTTGCAATCCATGTCGTATTGCAATCAAAGTTCCTCCACCGTCCCTTTACCACTTAATACTCGGTCCCTATCACAGCGGTAAACAACGTAACGCGTATCGAAACACTCAGTATCACTAATATTTGCCGTTAACCAAGTCTCTGTAAGCACGATTAAATCATAACAATCGGTTAGAGTATTGGTATAAAGTTTATTAAGTTTTGTTCTCAAACCCCGACTGTTTTGGTAATACAATGTCAGTTTATCCAGACGCATCTATAGCAATGTTTTTTGGCTGCTTCCCTGGCTTCACGAAACAAGGTTTTCGTACACACACAACGTACACTTTAATAACCGGTCCCGATATATTCAATTGTTCTGAGGTCACTCCCTTATTTCGCCTTACTGCCGATATAAAATTGTCACGAATCACTTGAGTGGTGAATCTCACGACTATATTTTTGGGTTGATCGCTCCTCGGGTTAGCTTGAGGAACCCGATGTATCGAGGTAATATGTTGTGTCGGAGCTGGTTGTTTTATTGCGGTTGCAATGGATTTAATTATCGACGTCAAGTTTTCACCACGTTTTTCTGGGAGATTACTAATCTCGATATTACAGTGCCGACTTTGCTGCTCCATAGCATCTAATTTTGCTTCAAGATCCATGGCTTTCTTTACAGCGGAAGAACATTGACTTTCCAGTGAGGCGACACGTTCTTCTGTAGCTTCTGTTCTTTTATATAGCTCTTCGTACTTGTCACTCAGAAAATTTATTGACAGCTTTATGTCCTCAACCACACTGCTCAACTTTTCCATCCTCTGGTCTTGTTTAGTGAAGAACCTCTCAAGTTTATCGTTTTCGTCTTTTAATTCTTTGTGCACCTTCGTATCGGCTCGTCCTGCAGCAGCAGCTCTGCGGTGAGTTATATTACATAGGCTGCACTAAAAGTATCGGGAATGGAATATTTCCACTATTCCTATCACATTAAAATCTTTTTAATTGAAAACTCCTTGGTTTTAAAAATCGAATACCATTTATTTATTTAAAAAAAGATTCTCGGTCTTCTCACAAGGTCTTCTCGTTCTTGTTTAGTCGTTGAGAAAATGGAATTGACTCGAGAAAATTCAAGGGCGATGATTTATTATGACTTTCGAACCGGTTTAACACAAAACCAGTGTGTTGACCGAATGCTTTCTGCATTTCATGATGAAGCCCCATCCAAAACCACAATTTATCGCTGGTTTGCTGAATTTCAACGTGGACGTGTCAAGCTCAGTGATGATCCCCGTCAAGGTCGTCCAAAAACTGCAGTCACCCAAGGAAACGTTGATGCTGTGCGTAAGCTGATTGAGGAAGATCGACATGTGACATACCGCGAAATTCAGGCAAATTTAGACATTGGCATGAGTCAAATACAAATAATCTTGCATGAACAATTAGGTGTAAAAAAGTTTTTTTCCCGATGGATATCGCATTTGCTCTGTGAAGAGCAAAAAGCGGCTCGCGTTACTTGGTGCGTCAGAACTCTCGAAAGATTCCACGCAGGATCCTCAAATGTTGTATACAACATTGTATCAGGTGACGAATCCTGGATATACGCGTACGAACCCGAAACAAAAAACCAGTCACGAGTTTGGGTGTTCGAAAATGAGTTAAAGCCAACTAAAATTGTTCGTTCACGGAGTGTTGCAAAAAAAAATGATGGCCACGTTTGTCTCCAAAACCGGCCATGTTGCCACTATTCCTCTTGAGGGACAAAGAACGGTTAATGCAGAATGGTATGCTAGCATTTGTTTGCCACAGGTCGTTTCCGAAGTCCGTAAAGAGAACTGCAACCGCCGCATCATCCTCCATCACGACAATGCGAGTTCTCACACCGCGCACAGAACATAAGAGTTTTTAGAGCAATAAAACATGGAATTATTAGACCATCCGCCGTACAGTCCCGACCTAAGCCCTAATGATTTCTATACTTTCCCTAAAATAAAGAATAAATTGCGTGGGCAGAGATTTCCATCACCTACAAAACGGCCATTTTGGAGACCAGAACTTCCGAATGGAATGGTTGCTTCAATGATTGGTTCCATCGTATAGAACATATGTCAAATTTCGCGGAGAATACTTCGAAAAGCAATAAATACATTTTTAAATAGTAATGTTGTGCCACTTCCTTGATTCCCGAAATTTTCAGTGTAGCCCTCGTAGTAGTAGGTGACCCATACTTCAGTGGTGACCCTTCCTCGCTGGACTGTCCAGATTCAGGCATCGTGTTATTTAATGCAGTTAAGCCACTCGTAATGTCTCCGTATAGATTCAGTACTATGTGTATTATAGGTCGTGCAGCGTGCTACACCACGCCAACCGATGAATAGTTTTGCGTAGAACCTCGATCGTATGTCAGAATGTTATGGATTGTGCGTTAATCTTGTTATGCGTTTGGGCAATCTAGCAAATCAGGTAGTAAAGCATCTTAGACGATCTCGATAATATCGAATTCTGGAATATTTTGCAAATCAATTTCGTTATTTACCAAGCCTAGTAAAATTGGATGATTATCATTATTTTGCTGTGGGTTTGAGGAATCTTCTACAATGAGTAATATGGCATCTCGAACGCAGTTAGAGTCATAAGTCATTTTCAGGTTGCTAGTTGTAATTATTGGTTTTTTGACTTTCAGGGCATGGTTTTAGGGAAACCGGAGTACACAAGATGAAGTTGAAATGCATCTGGCTACCATGCCTTTTTTCAAACCCTTGGAAGAGCTGTAGGTGACACAGGTTTAGACACGGAGTAAAATGCAATAAATGACTCGGGTAGACAATTAGTAATCACTTAAGTAATCCATTAGAATTTTAAACATAACGTAAGCTTACTGTTAAGTTCACCCATCTGTAAAGTTATCTCAATAGGGGAATCTTGACGGACAGTCAAATGTTTCCTACAAAGTTTAGTACAGATATTAATTTATTTAAAATGTTATTGCAATGTACCATACCTTCCAAAAGAAAAAAACATTGTAACATAAAATATAATTATATTATGTCTGTATGTAAGTCTAATAATAATTTAATGACGCACCCCTGTAAATGAGCAAACTATGTGAATCACCAAATACAATTCATATAGACTGATTAATATTTTAACAATAACAATGGTCATGCCTGATAAACTCTATTATTGTCCTATTCACTAATCTTTTGCACTTCAGGCATTTGATTTGCGTTATATTATATCAATAATCAATAATATTTCTTCCCTATAAGTCTATCTATCTTATTTTCTTTTATCTATCTTATTTTGTCTCACTTGACTACGAACTTATGCTTAGCTTCGAAAACTACTAGGACCATGACAATTATTTTGGCAATTATTTGGATATCCACGACTGTAGTTTCTGAGGAGGATTCCTTTGAATTACATACATAGGGTCTTGAAAGGGTAGGGTAGTAGGTGTATTAAAGACTCACATTTTACGCACTATAATTTTTATTTTTTTCGCTGATATTTATTTATTTATTGCCTATTACCATCAACCGGGAATTAAAGATGGAAAAATTGGGAGTATATTAAGAAGGGAAGACAATGGAAGGAATGGATATTGCTTATAAGGATGGATTGGGGAGTGTAGGTTAGGTGAGCGTAGGTGTAGGTTAGGTGAGTGTAGGTATAGGATAGCATACCTATAACTCGTACGGGCTGTTGCCAGGAAGTCCGAGCCCTATTACATCATCCTTTTGAATTATTTAAGGAAACCTGCTCGTGGATAACGAAAATCGTTTAAAAATAAAGGAAATATGTCTGTCTCTGTTATGATATGCGATATGTGCCGCAGTCTCGTGACTGCCTCTGCTTTCACGATGAGTATTCTCATCAGTCCTAACACTGTGATTTCATTTTACATAGATGACTTATTCATTTTCTTAACTGCAATTAAATACATACCTACACGTAGTTATATGTAGAAATACATTTTTTAGATTTACGGTGGTACGAGGAGTGGGACAATACCTGGAAAATTTTTATTGTATTTTATCTGTCTATCGTATGTACTATCGTGTCTGTCTGTCCTTGGCAACGATCTACCACATCATCGTCATGCTCTAAAACACGAAGGAATGAACAACCTATTTTTCAATATATTTAATATATTTTCTTAACGAGTACAGGCCTATTATACTTCAAAATTTTCGCCTTCAATGTTATACAATAATAATATAAGTTTAATTGTGATTTTAATTACAGGCCTATTATACTTCAAAATTTTCGCCTTCAATGTTATACAATAATAATATAAGTTTATTTGTGATTTTAATTAAGGAATGTACCTTTGAATATCGGGATCACTGGCTGCGGTAAGCATTTACTGCAACCAGTGATGTGTGATGTACAATTGTACATACCCAAACCAACGCATAAACCGATTTGTTTAAATTGATTTCAATTGTTCTATGTTATAATTTGTGTAGATCGGGTGTAATTTAATATAATAAATTAACTAAAGTAATACCTAAGTATCAGTTCTATCAAACTGGATTTACGGCATTTCTTATATTTTATAAAAAGTATAACTCAAAGAGGCAATAAATTTATTTCTGGAAATCTTCTTGCTTCCTTACATGCGAGCCCTCGACAATAGACCACAAAATAATTGTTTCATTTGGAATTCTTAGTTATCAGGATTAGAATTAGTAATTAAATTGCACCTTTGATAATTTGCCAACGCTATGGATTATTATGATAAAGATTATTATCGCATTTACTTATCTAATATACTAAGAATACATATATAATCGTGTATTATAATTTATCTTTGAATTAAACGATTTCCTACGCTAGTGAAGGTATTTAAGGAGTTTAGTACATTTGTTTCGTGTCTTTTCGGTTCTTAAACTCACTATGAAAGGTTAGCTAAAAAGAAAAATGTTTTTAAAATCTATTTGTGCCTAACTTCATTATAGATAAAATAACTTATTTTCCTTATATCTTGAAAGAGAAAAATTAATATAACAAGTGTTTTATAATTTTCCAGGGATTACTGTGCTGTTATTGGTGGTATATGCCGCGTTCGCGCATGTTGCGGATGGTGGTAAGATCTATAAAAGATCTAATGTTGTGGGAGTAGACCAATGTCCACCTGAACAGGAACATGATTGGTCAATAGAACATTTAATGAGGCACGAGAATTGCAACATGTACTACCACTGTGTCTACGGCCAACCTGTGGAGAGATATTGTCCTTCGATGTTGCATTTTGACCTGTCCACTTGGCGATGCGAATGGCCTCATCTTGTAGACTGTGAAGATAGAATTGTACCTCCTCCCTCAACAATTGCTCCTCCCACGACAACTACGTCTATCCCTACAACTCCGACTGACACGACGACTCCAGCTACTACAACTACAACCACACCCGCTCCGACAACAACGACATCAACCACAACAACTCCCGCCCCCACAACAACTACAACAACTCTGGCCCCTACAACAACTACAACAACTCCCGCCCCTACAACAACTACATCCACTACGACCACGACAACTCCCACTCCCACAACAACTACGTCAACTACGACTACAACCACTCCGGCTCCAACTACAACTACATCCACTACGACCACAACTACTCCCGCTCCAACTACAACTACGACCACAACCACTCCGGCTCCAACTACAACTACATCCACTACGACCACAACCACTCCCGCTCCAACTACAACTACGACCACAACCACACCCGCTCCAACAACAACGACATCAACTACAACTACAACAACTCCCGCCCCCACAACAACTACAACAACTCCGGCCCCTACAACAACTACAACAACTCCCGCCCCCACAACAACTACAACCACTCCCGCTCCCACAACTACATCTACTACGACTACTCCTGCGCCCACAACAGAAAGCAATGATTTTCAAGCAAACGGGTGCCCCATAAACCCACATATTCACTGGCTTTTACCCCACGAGTACGACTGTAACTTATTCTACTATTGTGTTTGGGGATCAAAGGTGCTAAGACAGTGCCCCGGTGTATTACATTTCAACACTAAGCTGCAGGTGAGTGTCAATATTTTTATTTTATTTTCTAAAAGCATGCGAATTATGAATGTGTGTAAAGCTATGAATGAATTAGATAGTTGACCTTATTTAATACAGTGTTCAGGTCGATTTCTAGTTTATAGTTTTAAGCTAAAAGGTCCCTTTCGTTTCGCATAGTGTCTACATAGACCATGTTAGAAATGCCCAATGAAATCGCAAAATCATAATGTCGCTTTAAATTATGCATCGTTTATCGTGAAGATCAAAAAATAAATACTTCACTTCTAATGTGCACGTTAAAGGTCATTTGACAAAATATTTTTAGTCATAATATTATTTGCGAAGTAAATACCATGGAGTTATTAGGTCTTTATCTAGAAAATAAAGTAAATAAAAATGAATTGAA
Organism: Euplagia quadripunctaria; assembly: GCA_963859945.1. NCBI lineage: Eukaryota > Metazoa > Arthropoda > Insecta > Lepidoptera > Erebidae > Euplagia > Euplagia quadripunctaria. Next base: position 16,507,112 of record OY982576.1, on the reverse strand, counting down.
ATCACAGTGCAAGCTTATTAATTATTATAAACCACCTCGGAATCACTATCTGCACGCTTGTGTACACACAACGTGAACGTCTTCAAACTACTGATGGAAGCTGTCACTGACCCACCACACTCACAAAGCACCACTGTTTAAGCAGTGCTTTGTGTCCAAGGTACGAATTATTAGCCCAGTCCAAGTTACATTTAACTTTTTCCGGTAATAGGTGTATTTAAGCTGGAAGTTGAGGAAAACCATTTCCACCCCTAAAAGTTCAAACCATTTCAATTCAATCAATCAATTAATTCAATTTCAACCATTAAAGTCGATCCGATCGACTTTAAATTACTATTCCTGTTGGTTGCGCTATATTTCTATCCCTTACGAACAGTTTTCATGCTCTTTTTAATTTTTCTGCTTGTTTGCCTTTTTAAAAAGTATCTGCACTGGCCTAATAATACTAATAAGTATTTTATATTATAATGCCTTTTCCTTAGATAGTATTTGTATACTTTTTCTTAGATATACATATACAATCTCGGTGAGCATCTATATTTCTGATAAAGACTGATTGGAGTGTAGTTTTTTTGTTATGATTTCAAAACAAATTTAAAGTATGTAAAACTGCCCCCAAAAAAAGTAAAATCAAAGTATCCTGGTGAAATTGGGCCAGGTCGTCAGTGATAGGGATACTGATAAGGAAGCAAACACATATCTTTTTACAGATTTGATAACCTATTAATTATTAAAGCTTGTTATGCTTGTAAAGCTAAATGGCTAAAACCTCCAAATGACTCAATTCAACGCATTCGAAGCATTTTCATACTACAAGTCTCACAGACGATTCTTCTTAGTACGGCATAAACAAACATTTACATGTAAATCAGCCTTTTAGATTACTAAATCGAGATTTAAAAAAAAAACCTTCAAAACCTCATTCTTTTATTTCTTTGTAGTCATTCTTCCTTTTTCAAAAGTAGTGTTTCATCGTAGGTGCTTAGGACTTAGGACGTGTTGCGTTTTATAAAAAAAAGTTTTGTGAAACAAGCTGGCGTTTTCCTGCCCTTTGGGGTGTTATAAGTTTGACGTATCTCTCTCTGTGTGTGTGTGTCTGCCTGTGCGTAGCTCCCGAACGAATGAACCGATTTTGTTTTTGTTTTTTATTGTTTGAAAGGTGAATTAGTCGGGAGTGTTCTTGGATATAATTCAAGAAAATCTGTTGAAGGGATTTTCGAGTCGTTGGTATTTTAAATTGTAAATTTATAGTTATTAACCTTATTTGACTTATTCAGCTTGTTTGGACTTTCATGTTTTGCGCAATTAATTTAATTTAATTTTATTAAGAAATATTATATTTATGAATCAATATTAATTATTTCTAAATAAGTATAAAAAACCTTTATATTTACAACAAATAACATCAAAATTTGAAGTTGAAATTCGAGTTCAATTAATGATCAAATGAAAGATAATACTGTACTGTCTTCATTTAATGTAATTGGCGTACTTGCTTGCCGTGTTATTTGTAGTACAATAAAATAATTAACTAACCGTATTCAAACTTTTACGAATAATTTAAAAAGAGTAACCAAAATGGACCAGCAAAAAGGCTCTTATGTCCCTTAGGAAGATTTTATTCTAATAATGTTCTAATAATTTTAATGTATTATTCTTCCAGGTTTGTGACCATCAAGTCGACGCTGGATGCACACTTCCTGGTAGAGCACAATTTGAGTTCAACCAAATGTTAGATAAACTTCTGGGACGTGGATGAACAGGAAAAATAACGTCAAAACCGTCTCATTGTAATAAAATTTTAAATTTTAATGTTTTGTAATAAATGTCTGTAAACATGACTGATTATATTGTTAAATATATAAGATATCTTATTCATAAAGGTGCAGCAGGAAAAGATCTAAATAAACACTATGTTTTTATAATATTTTTTTTAAAGTAAATTCCTCTTAAATCTAAAATCGAGACGAACCTTATACCCCCGACCGAACTAGACTAAACCTTATTATTTATATTAGACTTATTTATCAAATCAAGACCGAAGTATATACCTTCAGAGGCAAGAAAATTAGATTGCCTGTAGCTCCAAGAATAAAACCTTGGTATCAGTGGCGTAGCGAGCCTTGGAGGCCCTGTATCAAAATTTGTTGGGGGGGCCAAATGAAGGGTAAAGATTTCTCACAAAAGAAACAAAAATACTTTAAACGGGGGAATCCCGTAATAACCGATGTAGGAGGTTGACAACTTTTGGACGCATGCTTAACCCGGGAAAAAAAGAGATTGCTTTTTTGATTTTTGTTATTTTTGAAGTGAAAAGTGAAAACTCTATACAGTACGTATGACAGTTTTTTACATGTTTTTTTTTTCGGGAAGCACGAGATTAAGTGACATTGTGGATAACATTTTACTAATTTTTGATTACACACATTAGGGGCCTCTGTAGCCCGGGGGCCCCGTATCATTCATACGGCTGATATGGCGGTAGCAACGCCCCTGCTTGGTATACTCCACAGAGTGTAACAAAACTTCCCTGCAGAATAAATTCTGCTTTATTATATATCGCAAGTTAGGCCCTCGCATGGGTTACTGCTGTCATCTAAGGCAAAAATCCCTGAATGCCAGCTAGACCCTTTGTGTTAGTACAAATACGAGCGGGCTTTTAATAGGTCGCAACCATTAAAAGCCTAGCCGCGTTTAAACAAATAAACGATCAAACAAAAAAACTCTTCTGTAAATTAAGAAAAACATTTATTTTGTCAGCACACAAAGGTAACACAAACTTTTAACATAATACTAAACAAAACTTGTCTTAGTCTAACACAGGACTAAATGTAGAGTGTAGATTTTCAGGGGTCGTTATTAGGTGCACTTACATTAGTGTGTTTTGATGGCAGAAATATTTTTTGTATGCACAAAATATTCCTTTAAGGTTTATTAAGGCTAAGGTGAGGACATAATAGGGCAAAACAATCTTCCCGTATCGTCATCATCAACTTTTATGACAACACTTCCAGATGGTAAAAAGATCGTGTGTGTACTAAATTAGGCTATTTTACTGCATACCTACTTTTTAGATTTTTTGACTGGACATCAACAGGATTTAGTTGGATAGTTGAAATCTAGGAGGATATAACAAATGATTTCGATCAGCAAGTTGAAGGTAAAATTCTAACTACTGTGCAGCCCAAGCCAGCTCAAAATTATCCGTTTTAGTTCACTCCAGTCTTTGGTTCACTGGCATCCACTTAAGGACGCTAATGGAGAGCAGGCGACATAGGTTGACTCAACCTATGTCGCCTGCTCTTGCATTTCCTATTCCGAGCATGTTTTTATCTTGACCGTCCAAACTTAATTTTAGCACTTGAATCTATATTTACATTTAAAGGATACCCTAAAGACACCACTGTTGCCGGTAAGATTACCAAATATTTTGTCTTAGTTAAGCCCATTTTAATACTAGAGTTATTTATCAATGGTTCGTGTTTCGTTTATTTTAAACAATTGTTTTCGTTCGTTTAAAGTACGTTTCGTGACCTTTAGTTTGGTGTATTATTGTATATTCAGGGACGGGCTAAATAAAATAATGAAATTATTATGTACATGAATGTTTTATTTTAATATAAAATGCTTTTGTAATCATACAATATACCATTTTCAAAGATGAAAATATGGCAAATATATGTTCTTTATAATTGTCATTGGTCAGCTTCTTAGCTGATTCCGCAATCACCCTCCGAAAGTCAGCTTTACAGAAGGTTCTGGAACCACTCTCCGAGACTAAATGCTTTTTGGCCGAGCGTACATCCTGCATCAACTTGATGGTCACATACCTGGAAAACATAATAATTATAAGTTTATTTGCTCTAAAGCTTAAATAGAAAATCAAATCTTGAAGAAATACCGTAACGGTACGGGAAATTTGTATGAAATAACAATATGGACGTCATACTTTGCTATGGGTGATCATTTTTTTTTAACCTTTGGATTTACATTTAAAAATAAAAACAAACGTGAATATCATATCATAAAAAAATCAAATTTTTCAAATTCTTATATGACTTAATGTCATGAAGACCATGAAATAATTGATTTTAAACATAGCCAACTACCCAATTGCGTTAAAATTGAATACTGAATTTAATTTTATGGAAAAGTAGCAGTAGTGGAAGAGCAGCTCGCCTATAAAAATCAAAATCGGATGTATACATAAAATATGGGCTAAAATAACTTTGTGAGGACTGTCATTGTTGCGTGGCCAGTGCCATGGTCATTTTACATGCTTTACTCATTGTTAGATAGAATTCTGTTTAAATGGTTATGATTATGAATTATAGATGGCTTACTTGTAACTTTGTGTTGAAATGCAGGTCTGCGGGACACTGCCTTAATACCAGCTCTCCCCAAACACAGTAGTAGAACAAGTTGCAGTCAGTTTCGTGCGGTAGAAGCCAGTGAATGTGGGGATTTACAGGGCATCCATTGTCTTGGAATTCAATAGAACTGTCATCGACCACTGTAGTAGCCTCAGTCGTTGAAGTTGATGTAGTTGTCGTTGGAGCAGGCGTTGTGGTCGTACTAGTAGTAGTTGTCGGAGCAGGAGTTGTCGTTGTAGATGTTGTTGTTGTGGGAGCAGGAGTTGTGGTTGTAGATGTTGTTGTTGTGGGAGCAGGAGTTGTGGTTGTAGATGTTGTTGTTGTGGGAGCGGGAGTCGTTGTGGTGGTAGTAGTAGTAGTAGTCGGAGCAGGAGTAGTAGTAGTCGTTGTCGTTGTTGTGGGAGCAGGAGTCGTTGTGGTAGTTGTGGTAGTGGTTGTCGGAGCAGGAGTAGTGGTAGTAGATGTGGTTGTTGTGGGAGCGGGAGTCGTTGTGGTCGTTGTAGTTGGGGTTGTTGTGGGTTCAGGGGTAGTCGTGGTTGTTGTCGGTTCAGGGGTAGTCGTGGTTGTTGTGGGTTCAGGGGTAGTCGTGGTTGTTGGGGGTGGTGCTGGAACAGGAGTCGAGGTGATCGCTGGATCTTCCGGTATATATCTATCTTCACAATCTACGGTGTGAGCCCATTCACATTGCCAAGTGTTAAGATCGAAAAATAAGTCAGCAGGACAAAACATTGGCACAGGTTTACCGTGAGTACATTGGTAGAACATGTTGCAGTTCTCATGCCTCATTAAATATTCTATTGACCAATCAATTTCCTGTTCAGTTGGACATTCGGTTACTCCTAATACATTTCTAGAACTGAGCACGCCAGCCTTCACAATAGTGGCATACACCACCAACAATAACACTGTTGTCGCTGAAATATTATTTATGTAATTATTAATAACAGCTTATGTAATTTCATAAGTTCTAGCATTGTTTGCAGCTTGGTTCGGGTTTATATAGCTTTTGTCATGTCCGGTTCCTATAATCAAGAAATCTTGATTATAGGAACCGGGCATCAATCAATTCACTATTTCTCGGAAACAGTATTTTTTTCTGTTTTTTAAATTTCAAACAAAAGACTTTTTTCAAGGGATAGAAACAACAAATGTAACACCAGCGAAGTCACGGGCAAAAGCTAGTTTATAACAATAATTAATATATTTTACAAAAAAATAATTAAAGTAAATACTTAATTTTACTTAATATTTTTTTGTTTATTTAATACTTTAGTATACAGAGTGTTACAGAAAGGTGTTGTCAAATTTTAGGAATACAAATACATAGTTGATTCACTTTGGAAAAAAATACTGGATATTGAAATTAAAAAAAAAATGAAATTGCTTTTCCTAATGTAGGTGGACATGACTAAACAACATGTCATAATTTTTAATGTCAATTTCAATGATTTTGTTTTTTAGAAAAATCAGGACACTCCATCAACATCCTTGCTATTAAATACCCATGTACAATCCCAGTTTTATTCATGTTAGCACTCTCTTTTACTAAATATTAGCTTTGTCGGTAAATTTTCAAGTTAAATTATTCAATTTCGAAATAAGATTTCTGTATTAAAATTCACGAATTTTCCTAAAATTTACAATATTTACGGGGTCTGCTATTCAATCCTAAAGTATGACCACACCTTTCTGTAGCACTGTTAGCACGGTTCACTGATTGATTTAGCAGATAGTTGATGCGAACTTGAAATGGATTCACCCGACTGGCGAAGACACTGATGTCTAGAGATTGGGTTAGCGATGCCCCAATGATACCTTAAGGGTTGCGAGTATTTAAAGGCATCGGTAACTGCTTATCATCAGGCAGGACGTATGTGCTCTTTTATGTAGAAACTAATAAGTTCAGTTTAATTCGATGCTTGATTGAAAAGCTGATAATTTTAATAACTAACCTTTCATTGTGAATTCCGGGTCCGTATGTTGTTATGAATGATGAAATGATAACTACTGCGTACAGTTATATACTGCTATTTAAGTAGTAAATCGTGTCCTTTTTAATAAACTAGATGCCAAGATTTGATAATTATCGCTTGTCGAAATTTGCACACTACTTACTGGAACACTGTCGAAATTTTCTAAAAGGTTTGTCTTAAAACATTTTTTAAATGTGAAACAGGATGACAGTAATTACTTAAAATCTTTATAGACGGCATTTTGATTAAGTACAATGTTTTCCCCAGGTTTCCCAAAGTCGTAATAGTTTGTGTCGATAAAATGAAAAGGGTGAGGAGTATCTCAAATATTTGCTGCGTAACATATTAAAGGAAAGAAACGAAAATTACAAAAGAAAGAAAAAAAATATCAAAGAAATCTGGTATGAATTTTTCAGTATACATATACTACACATGTGTAAGTACGACGGTGTACATACACAGGGCAATTGAAATTCAGAACAGAAGGAGTGATCGAATAGTGTGAAATCGAAATTCTTTAATACGACAGAAAATCGTCTAATTAAGCCATTCTAAAAAAACAGCCACATCAAAAACTGCTTATTAGCATAAATTCCATAGCAGAAACTTAATTCCTTACAACTGAAAATTTGTAAAGAGAAGCTTGTTAGTAAATAGGGTTTTGATAGAGTCCTAATAACAGTCTGAGTATAAGTAAAGTTTAAAATCGTCAGCAGCAAATGCTGAACAACTAGCTTTTCTCTTACATCATTTGTGCAAAGCAAATTATTTTTTGTATTTCCTGGTTTAAGTCATAAACATTTATGGTCAAACGTTTCGTCGTAACGGCATTAATACTGCGAGTACATTCTTTCTAGATTATCATCCATCTGGAACAAAAATTGTCCAGATACAACAGAGTTTGCAATCAATCAATCAAAACGTAAAAGTAAATCTACATATAACTTATCTTTGAATGAGAATGAATGAAATTTCAATGCGTTTGGTAAACACGTGAATTTAATATGAAATTGACTTATAAGATTGCAATGTTCCTTATAAGTAGCCTCATCAAGCTTAAGAGTTTATACGTCATTCCTGTTAAAGGAACAAATGGATTTCTATTTGGACATTCAAAATTAGTTAAATTGTCGTTCCTTATCCGTAATAATCATGAACAAGAATGTAGAAATCCATGAGTAATTCCTCATAAGCAATAACTCGGCAATGTTTAAGGATTTACCGACAAAAGGTATTTTAAGCGAATGACCGAAGAGAAGAGATTTATGGTTATATATGAGATATATCTAATGATAATGGAGAAGGGCTTGTATGCGGAACTCCTGCTTCACTCTTATAATCCAGTAAGCTCCAATCAGAAAATTGCCGACTTTTAATTGCGTTTGAGAAATTATGATCTTAGAATAACTAATCATACTGCTCATGGGTTCTGAAATTTATTAATGCGATTTATTTTAGAAACCGAAGTCGTTTCTGTGATATTATTCCGATAAACTTTTTACTTAAGTCACTTAAAACTGTGTCAATATTTTGAAATGGTTTGATTTATTTTCTAATTGACAATGTTTACTTGTATTATGGTTTGTAATGATTTATTTTTACATTTGTAGATATTATTAATAATTAACATAAAAACGCAATAAAAAGATACGGCCATTTAAGTTTTACATTTTAAACAATTTTAACACGTCGCAAGTAAATCAAAACCTATAGCCCATTGACCTATGTAGAATCATGAAATTTGGCAAAAAGCAAGATCTAACAGCACAAGTAAAGGCAAAAATCCGAAAGTCGTTATTTTTTGTGTCACAAAGTTTTTATTTTGCTCTTACAAATTTATATTTTGCACTTGGATTGATCTATGGGGGTGTAAGCATCATATTATTATTACTACCACAGTAATTTTCACTACAGGGGTGTATTTTTAGAATAGCAAAGTTAAGTTTGTCTTTTAGTCGGAATTTAGCTATACCAATGTTGTAGTTTTACATTCAAGGGACTATTTTCATAGGAATGAGAGATGAACGAACTATGTATCTACACAAAAGTGTCTATGGAATCCTCGGTACGCGAGTCACACTCGCACTTGTCCGGTTTTTAGAGTTCCGTTCCTCAAAAGGAAAAAAACAGCCTTACAGATCACTTTGTTGTCCGCCTGTCTGTCTGTCTGTCTAGACCCCCTTTTCTCAGAAACGCGAGCAGGTATCAAGTTATATATAAAATTAATACGAAATATTTATGACCGTTGTCTCTAAAATCTGTAAAAAAAATTAAGGTTCTAAGTCAACGCAAACAAATGATACGGTTATTTAAGCCATAGCTTTTAACAAATTTGAACATTTAGCATGTATATATATATATAGTATAATAGGCCTTAAAACGGCAATTTCATAGGTAAAGACCTAATTTAAAAGCTATAGGATATTTCCCATTGACCTAGAATTATGAAATTTGGCAAGAAGTAAGGTCTCACAGCACAAGTAAAGGAAAAAAAACCAAAAGTTGTTAACCAGTTGTTATATCACTTTAAAAATACAATTTTTACGAATACAAACTAATATTTTGGGATTGACAAATTGACTGCGACCTATATCGATTCATGGCAGAGTGTTTTTAGAACTGGTAAATTAAGTTTGTCTTTCGAAAAAAACGGGCTAAAATCTTTGAGGATCGATCCCCAAACTATCTACATATAAGTTTGTTTGCTTAGGGGCCCCTGGGAGTGATATCATCATCATAGCAAATACATAAAACTATTAATTAAAGTATATTATCAATTTTTGGGTAAATTTCGCCAGTGTGCACTATTATAATGTATTGCCGTATCATAATATCTATCTTTGATTTATGAATCACGTGTAATCTTGTAATGGCGTTCATTATCGTGGAAAGAACTTTGTATCTTTACATTTTTTACATTCTACTGTTTACCTCTTTTCAGTATAAGGGAACTTAGTCCACTGTGCTACCCTGATGCTAGTTAGCAGAGTTAAACAACATAGCTGAGAACTTTCAGATATGTAGGACTCCTTACGATATTATCTTTGGCCCAATAGTCCATAATCATCATCTTTATTATCTCATTATTTTTGTTTTGTGTTTGCCTATTTATATGGCATATATACATATAATATGTGACTATTCAGTAAAAAATCTCTAGGTGACTCTAGGTGCACCAATATACATATGTTACTTAATTCGTATATCGATATACTTTCCAATTGTTTTATGTTTTGTTTGCGGATTCTTTTTTTTTTTTTTTTTAAGGAGACAACTCCCGCCTTAGGAATTACTCCTGTGTCGCGGGGGACTTTACAAACATAGAAACAACGGACACAAAGAACACCCAAACTCAGGTAAGATTCGAACCCACGGCCTATAAGCATAGCGGTCAGGGTCACTAACCACTAGACCAACAGGTTAGAAGTTCTCTGGCTCAAGACGTGGAAAACTGAAAGCTGAGTAGAACTTTCCAGGTTAACGTTAACTTTTATTAGACCTTATTGGATTCTCTTAGATCTTTGTATTAACTGCGTTGATATTTTGAAAATGTTAATATCAATTATTTTTAGGGTTCCGTTTTTCAAAAGGAATAAAGGAACAATCAAGGCAACAATAAAGGAACAATAGCTTTATAGGACCAATTCCTTGTCTGTCTGTCTGGCTGTCAAGACCACAGAAGTCTAAATAAGGTAACCTTAATTATATTTCTGTGGTAAAGATCTTTTTTCTGGGAGCATAAATAAATAAATAAATATGTTGTGTATTATTTATTATATAGTTTTTCGTTTCTTCGTAAATAATAATACCAATACTATTTTGTGTCACATTTTTTAATTACATGGCATAATCATTTTCATAATATAGATTGCAATATTTATCGTAAGATTAAAGCCATATTTCGTGACGTATAATTCCGTTAACGTACCTACTGTGTTATCTCGGAATTAAGTGGGATTTTTACTGACCAACAAAGAGTAAAGAAATAGATTTAAAGGTAGGACAATCAAACAATAAAGCGAATGACAAATTTCCAGGTATTATTGAATACATTTTCTTGCAATGCATAGATATAAGTACACGTGCCAGCAGCGCAGCGTCAACGCTCACTTCATGTTGTACTCAATATCTCCCTATCCCGTCTAACTGACGTGCTATACAAAACCGACATTCAAGGTGTTTCGTTTTTTTCGAAAAAATACGTTATAAATTTTAAGAAAAAGTGAATTAAGGTACACACTGCGATTATGTATTTTGATCTGCCATTCTATTTATCTGTAGTTAAATAAACAAAACCAGAAATTTTAGTTTGATCTGAGGACTTACTTTGAGGTTTACCAATTGACATATCTTATCGACTGTGAAAACAATTCCGTGTCTTTTTATAGTATTCATTACAATGCCGAGGAGAAGACGAGCTGGCATATGTCATCGAATTCAAGCAAATGTGCTAAAAGCTACTTCACGTGCAAACCGTACTGATGACCAGCAAACGACAGAAAATAATAATAGTCGTATTAAATTTGCCAGTGGTAGCTTATACGTAGGTAGGAGAAGTCAGCTAAGAACTAATTTTGCGACAGGATCTGATTTAGGAAGTCCGAGGGTTCTCGCGAGCTTATATGAATGTCCTTGGTTTTTGTACTAGACACCTGAAATTTGGCAATTTAATAGCTCATAGGTAAGAGACGTCGGCTAAAAACGGATTTTGTGACGATACCTGAATTTTGACATATAGATAGTATACAGAGTATATACGTAGGAACCGTCAGCTAAGATCGGATTTTACGGCAATGCCGGATTAAGGAGGTTTTATGGCTCTCCTCTCATTTTATGAAAGTCCATATTCAATGAATTATGTTTTCACGCGTTTTTTTTATTTTCATTCGCGTTCACGCGATCACGTAATAGGTATTATCTGACGTTTCGACTAGGTTGCATCGGGCGTGGTCATAGGCTAACCTGAAATTTGGCAGTGAGGTAATTTGTAGGTAGAGCACGTCAGCTAAGAATGGATTTAGCGACAGGGATTTTTTACCTGGTTATAATAAAATAAAAATTAAAAAGCCTGTATTTCCTTATCCTTAATTTGCATTTTAAATATTGGTATTTGTTTGATAGTGTTTAGTTAGTTATTAATGTTTTGCTTATTGTCTAAATGTTAGTAAGAGTTAGTTTTTTGGTATTTGGATATGGACCCCTCCTGGGGTGAAGGCCTCCTCCAGTCCTTTCCACTCATCTCTGTCCTTGCCGATAGTTTGCCAGTCTTTTCCTATTAATTCTGTTATATCGTCAGCCCATTTTCTTTTCGGTCTCCCTACCCTCCTTTTTCCGATTGGCCCTTTCCAGTTTGTAGTATTGGTTGTCCACCTGCTGTCTGTGTATCTCGATACGTGACCTGCGCACTGCCATTTCAATTTTGGAGCTTGTGTGAGGGCATCTGTTATCTTTGTTTTCTATCTGATTTCTGTGCTCTTGACTTTTTGTATTTTTCTTATGTTTAGGATACTTCTCTCCATAGCTCTTTGTGTTGTTGTGATCCTTTGTTTTGCCTTTGTTGTGTATATCCAAGTTTGATAGCCATACAGTAGACAAGGCAGTATACAGGTGTCTAATACCGTTTTCTTAAGTTTTATCGAGTAGTCTCCTTTTAGAATTTCTTTGAGTGACCAAAATTTCTTCCAGGCTATGTTTGTTCTTCTTTCAATTTTATCTTCATTGTGCGTTTTCAAAAATGATATTTGTTTATCTAGGTAGATGTAACTGTGGACATATTCTATAAATTTTTCTTTTACATTGATGGGCCGCCCATATTCCATCGGGACCAGGACTTTTATCTGATTTTAGTTGTTTCAGATCTTTTTTTTCTATCGGTCTAATTGATTCCGTGTTATAACAATAGTGTGATTCGCTGGCTTCCTCGATGGTTTTATCTTTATTTTTGTATAGTTCTTGGTAGAAAGTAGTTGCCTGATGTATGATTTCTTGTCTTGTTTTAGTTTCTTTATGTTGGCCTTCTAATTTTTGTATCCAAGTTTTTCTTAAGTTTAGTTCTTTAAATGCTTTCTTTGTGCTTCTGAATTTGTTTAGATTTTCTGTTATGATTCTTTGTCTGTGCTTACTATAGTCTCTTTTGATCGTTTTAGTAGTTTCCTTACATAATTTGCTTAGTTCTTTCTTTGTATTAACATCTTTATTCTTTCTTATAGTTAGTTCACTGCGTTTGTTAATTACGGCTATTGTCTCTTCGCTAAATATTTTGTGTCGTTTTTCTTTTTTAGGATTGTTTTGGCTAGTTAAACTTTTTGTCATAGCTACTTCTAGCGCATCATAGTAACATTGTACGTTTCTGGTGTCTGCTAGTTTGTTTTCGATGTTCAATTTGAGACTGTCTATTTAGTGTCTTGTTTCCTTTTCGCTTTTTGGAATTTTTGGTGGTGGTTTAAAGCCTTTTCTACTTTTTTCGATTGGCTCAATAGGATTGTTGCTCTAAGTAGTCCATGGTCTGTTCGGAACTTTACGTTATTGAGAACTTTATAATTTTGGACTATTTTTGGGACATTTGTCATGATGTAGTCGATTTCGTTTATAACACTTTCATCATGTGACTTCCAAGGCCATCTTCTGCTGGGTCTTTTTTGAAATAGGTGTTGATTATTGCTAGTCTATATTCAAATGCATATTCTAGCAGTCGTTCGCCTCTTTCGTTTCTTTGGCCTAGCCCATACTGTCCCATGACAAGTTTTTCTTCTTTTTTGGGTTGCCCTATTTTTGCATTGAAGTCTCCTAATATTATGATGTATTTCTGTACCGTTTGATCTTTCCGTGGGTGCGTATGCCTGAATTATAGAAATGTTTAGTCTGCTAAATTTCATTTGTAATAACGCTACTCGCTCCGAAATGCCAGTAAAGTTAATTGTATTATTTTTCCATGCCTTTTTTATTAGAAATCCAACTCCATATAATCCCTTTGTTTCTCCTATATAGCAGAAAACATAGTCTGTATACTCTTCTATGTGGCAACCCTTTTTTCTTGTTTCTGAGAGTCCTAGTATGTCGCAGTTTATATCTTTCAGTGCATTATTGAGTTCTAAGTATCAGTGTAATGATGACAGAGACCTGATATTATAAGTTAGAATTTGTATACAATTCTTAGAGTATTTATCAAGTTTAGTGGTTTTCTGTGGTTTTCCTAGAGGGTTGTGGTCGTACTCTTCCACGGGGACCAGCCGGCTTGGAAGATTTTTACCTGGTTATCTAGTTATTATTATATTTGAGTCGTAAAAAGATAATGGCTTCCGTAGCTCAAAATAATCTAAAATCAATTAATAGTAATCACAATAATTACCTATTAGTAGAATCTTTTGATAAAATATTACGACTTAAGTAAACAATTCTGTACATAGATACGCCTTGTCAGTTTATCGTCATTATATAGAAACTAGATTTCTGCCATGCATAGCGGCGGCACATATATGGCCGCTCCAACCAGACAGTCCCCCGTACCGACTGAATGATCCTAAATGAACGGGGTTGAAGATGGGGGGAGGGTGGTCCCTAACGAATTTAGAAAAAAAAATTAGCAAGTAGCCGTGAAATAAATTACTCAAATAATTATAATCCAAATTTTCTCATAAATACGGGTAGTGGTTTAGTCGATATTTGAACCAGTTATGGAATCCGTTCTCGGATGATCAGTGCACTGTTAGAAGTACTGGATCACGTGGTGGTCGAATTTCGTCATTGTATAGACTTTTATACCATGACAGGCTAAAATATATCCTGGACACTTATAGCTTTATGTACCCGTTTTTGCAATTTTTTTAACTTTATAGCAAATATTGTTTAAAAATTTTAGCTTTCTGCACTTCTTCTATATATAACCTGTAAATATTCCGAAATTTACGTTACTACGTTTGCGAAATTTTCTTTAAAAGGAGTACAAAGAATTCTCTTCACGTATTAGTATTAGAAGTATTAGCTGACATTTACGGGACTCTAAAGACGGAATGATATAAAAGCCTGTTAATATTTTTATTGCTTTTGAAGTAGTCTCCGTTCCTTTCTAAGCACCGTCGTAATCATCTTTTTGTTTTAAACTTTCACGGTTGACTTTGATACATACTAGGTTTATAATTCGGGACTTAACTGCGATAATATTTAAAAGGTATAAACTTCTGGTATTGGAGGTATTGTACCTTTTAAATATTATCGCGATTAAGTCCCGAATTATAAACCTAATAATCATCATTTTGCCTTGACTTCTGCTCGTCTTTACTTTTCTCGTCAAATCTTCGAATGGAAACATCCATTGCGCAGATTATCTTTTGGCTTCGGTATCATAACAATATATCCAGCTTTCATCACTTGTGACGATGTCAGATACAGCATTCGAGTCACCTCCGTCATATTTTTCAAGCATTGAGCGGCACCAGTCCAAATGATGGCGTTTTTGCTCTTCCGTCGAATTATGAGGTATCCACCTAGTACAAAGCTTTCCGACGCCTAAATTTTTTTTGCAAGAGCTTTTGTAATTGACTCATACCAATGCCTAAAGCTGTCCGAATCTCTTGATATGTCACCCTTATCATCATCAGCTTCTATCATTCCTCACAGCACTCACGTTATCTTCAGTACTGGCCGTAGAAGGACGTTCTTCGCGAGAATCATCAGTGAGTTTGCTTCGACCACGTTTACAACCAGTTGTAAACAGTGGCATGAGAGGGGGCTTCGTAATGAAATGCCAATCGAAGTCTATCGTTGTTGAGTAAGACTGCAGCGAAAACACAATAAATTATTGAGCGAAAATTTTCTCTAGTCAAATCCATACCGATGCACGACAGACACTTTTTAAATTGCCGCCAATTTTTGAAAACATGTGACATATGAAATCATTAAACATCTACAGATTCCCAAAGAGTTATTTATTATAGATTAAAATAAATTTTCATCGGCCGCTTTTCCTACTGGCTTATTCTCAAAACTTTCAGTGTGGCCCATGTAGATGGAAATGTTAAATTAGCATCGGGACCAGTTCTTCAGAACACAGTATTTGGCTATGTTATGGGTGGTATGTGTACGAATGTTCAGAATGTAATTTCTTGTAATAAATGATCACCTTTCATCATTACCTTTTGTACACTACAAAAAGTTCCTCTAGGGGACGCGGAAACCTTGCGTTCACCACTGCATCGGACACAGGTCATATTGCGATGTTGCTGTGGCAATTGTGGCTGCTATGTCGGAACAGTGCGTGGGCAAGAAATTGCTTTCAAAGTGTACCCAAGTTGTTTGTCTGCGCTGAATTTTTAAAGCCTACTCGTAAAAGTCTTCCAATGGTTTGTTACTACGTGATTTGGATTACCAAATAAACAGAATATATTTTTTCAAGTGCGCGGGCTGTCTCAATTGAATTATATTATCAGTTCGTGTTGGCTCAGCTACCACGACGGAACGCATGGACGCATCATGGAACCCTCGGTGCGCGACTCAGACTCGCACTTGTCCCGTTTTTTTACCGTAACTGCCCTTGCCATATGAACAATGATAATAACGAAATAAGACCTTGTTTGAAAGTGTACAAGATTTCATCTTATATGAAGAATTTTTTTTTAAGATTATAGTTTAGAGAGTGGTGTTGCAGAATCGGCACCAATGATTGATTATATATACTAACGAGAAATAATACGTTAAATTGTGCAGTGCAGTTCATAATTTTCCGTCAGTTTATAAAATCGCAAGTCAGTTTATAAACTAACGATGTTCACATTCTTACGGTGATATTTGGAAGAGTTAGGACGGTTTTAGGAATGCTAAATTTTTATGGAACTCATTAGCCTAGGGCTATCAAAATCAAAAATAAATAAATATTTGCACACAGCTAAACCATAAAATAAACCTAAAAGAATTTGGACTGAATCATCAAAAAATGCATTTTAAGGTATAAAGAAACGTTTAAAAATAGTGTTATGTTATCTTATCCGGTTACTGACATTCCGTTATCGTTAATGGGTCTAATGATTGACGTTTCAAATTATAATTATTGCACAAGTGCAGAATCGCAGCCAAAAATAGATGGTCACTGGCAATCACGAGGGTATTATTCTAAATGGCTTCCGGAAATACAACAAAAATATTCTCATAATTATTTAAACGGGAATTAACGAGATCAATAGGTATTACATACCTTTGAATTGCCTGACGTTTCGACCAGGTTGCAATGGCCGTGGTCACATGTCACGTAGTGAGCCAGTCTGTCTCAGCCCATTGGGACGAGTTAACGAATTTCAAAATTAATATTATAAAGAATTCTTGTATTTTATTTTAATACCTCAAAAAGTTTTCTTCTTAACTGTACTAAATTAACTAAAATTTTAAAGAACTTCAAGAATGGGACGAGATGACGAATAAAAAAAAAAATTAGAAACAAACTCTTCTCAATGGACCGAGTTTGTTTTGGGACGAGATGACGAACGACCACCCGCGTAGCCGGGTAGCCAAGTTTAGTATAAAATATTCTTCACCAAAAGTGATGTCTCTTAAACATTACTCTATAATGTCATGTAAAGATCAACTTCAACTTTTGGTTTGTGCCTTTGTGGAATTACCACAATTTTGCCAATGTCAAGTAGGTATACGGAGGACAAACTGTCAAAGGATTTTATGTAGAGCTGTGGTAGAGCCAAAAAAATAATAATTGTAGAGATGTAGAGACTATAAATAATCGTGAATTCTAAACTTTTACAGGCAAATTAAGCATGAATAAAAGAGCCAATAATGTAAATACATAGACATGTAAAGGTCTCCGATGGTTTTACTAAACTGTCAAGGATCGATTATTTGCATGTAACATGTCAACGCGAATGGCTCGATGCTACCTATTTAATTAAAATATAGTAGGGTAAAGTCACCTAGTATCGGCCCCTGCCTTGTATCGACCGTTAACAGTTTTTTTTACTTTAATTAATAAATACAAATTCTTTAGGAGCCTATTTTTTGTTTAATTAAGAAAGACTATGCAATATGGTCGTTGGCGAACGTCTCCCGGCCGCTCAGTGACAATTTGTGCCTCGACCTGTGAGGAAAAGTTCACAGAATCAACTGTAGACGCCTCCGTCTACAGTTGACTCTGAACTTGAGCTTAAGATAAAGATAGATTTTTAGCTTAAGCTTAAGATTTTTACTAAAAAAAATTTGTACCAATTACTAATGAATATGACTACTTCTCTTTTTTTTAATGTGTAATGGAATAGGAATTTGTCTTCCAACTCACCTGATGGAAAGTGATGATGAAGATGAAGATGGTACGCCTATCCAAGAGAAACCTATTACCGATCACGTACTCTACTCTTGAACATTCCAAGATTATAATTGTCTGGAAAAATAAAAGCAGGCTGTTCATTCCCGACCATGGCCACTCGAAAAAAGGAGCTGTCAAAACGTTTCGTTCGACTTTTTGGCGTTAGTCGTCCGATAAGGGAATGGAGAGGGTCCCATTAGTTTCAAGAGACCCTTCGCATACTCGCCAAAGTGAATCCTATAGAAAACTGATAAGCAGGCGACTTTACGACGATACTCAAGAGTATGCAGTGCCTACCTAAGCACATCGTCGTTGATAAGCTTACGGACTCTTCGGTCCAGTGTTTTAAGTTGATATTTTGCTGAACCATCAATAAGGTGACTGCAGTACGCCAGGCAAGATCGAACCTGGCTTGTATAAAGGTTAAGCAGCTGTTCAGAGCTGAAGTACCGCCGGACCTTCGAAATGAGTTCTAATTTCTTGGCTAAACTGTCTGTGCCATGGACTCGATTTGTTGACCGAAGTTAAGTTTGGACGTGACTGTAATGCCCAGAAGCCCTGGATGATCAGTAATCGGTAAGGATATACTTTGGAAAGTGGGTGTATGTTCGAAAGCACCCTTTTTCGCCGAATAGAGTCACGCCTGTGTTTCAGAAGGGTTAAAATTAACAAAATTGGCGTCACCCCAAGCAGACCTGACAGAATCACCCCGCTGCAATATCAAATTAACCCGTTCAATTTTTTTAAGTTACTTTCTAGGGATTTTTTCTAAAACTGAATAGATCCAAAATAAAAAAAATTGTACCATTTAAAATCTGTAACTTCACACATTCTACCTACTTTTCTGAAAAACGGAGGCAAAAATGCCTGGAAATTCAAACAGTCATAAATAACAAAAAGTTTTTTTTCAAAAATTCTTATTGTAACTGCATGCTAGAGTCATGCCCTTTCAGTGATTTAAGTAAGTGTTCCTTTTTTTTACCTATAAAACTCTGTATCTTCATGACATTACAAACAGCTGAGAGTGTTTATTAGTTATTTATCTGCTTTATACCCTATTAACTGAACATAAGCTGATATAAGGCAGTAAAAAGGTCAATTTTGTGGCATGTAAGGCCGATACAAGGCAAATTAGTGAAGTCGGCAAATAAAACGTTATAGAAAATAAACTGGGAAGAGATGATGAGAATTAACATGAAATAAAGAATTATTAATTAATAAAGCCCAAAAATATCAAAACTACATTAAGATAAATATCGAAAAATGTTGACAGGGCCGATATTTGGCGGTTTTAAGTATTCGATGAATTATTAATTTAAACCATCCTTGCGTCAGTGCAACTACAAAACAAATTTAACATAAATTATTTGCATGAAATGAAATCTCAAATGGAAATCTCAAAATGGACGAAAAAGTGTGGGTGTTAGTTGTGAAAAAGCAACTTATTACTTCGTCGTTCAGTAACGTCTCAGGCACGCTTTGAATTCATACATTATATTATAAATATAAATTCCGTAAGTTCCTTGCCAACCACGTTAGAGGGACAGGTACTTACTAACTATTATAGATAGAGGCACAGGCTGACCGGAAGTATACTCTTTGTAAGAGATTACATGAAAATTATCCAAATATCAAAAAAAACTTACGCGACGGGTTATGATGCTATGCTTACGGGACGACTGATTTAAAATTAGTGACATTTTTACAACTTATAAATTATTAGGGCCTAGACATATATTTTTTTATGGGATAGGGGGCAAACGGGCAGACGGGTCACCTGATGGTAAGTGACTACCGCCGCCCATGGGCACCTGCAACTCAAGAGTCTGAAGTGCGTTGCCAGTCTTTAAGGTAGGAGTAGGTGAAACGTGGAAGAGGGGGAGAGGGACGAGGAGAGGGGAGAGGGAAGAGTTAGAGCTTCCGATAACCTCACTCACTCGGTGCCGGTGCCGAGGCATGACTCTCCGACGATAGTAGTATTCATATTTATAATATTAGTTAGGATAGACGAGATACAAACCACGTCCAAAGTAGTGGTATGATAGAGAGATGGCATAGGTCTTATTCAGTGTACCTTATCGGATTATCATGAAACATTTGCATTTCATAAAATTTTCGGTCACCTCATGATATGGTCTGGCCAGATCGATGTGGCCAGAACGATCGATTGACGATATGAACAGCTAAACGCACGACTACTTCATGATATAGTCAAACATAGGGGATTTGATTATGTAACTCAACTAATGTAATTATAACAATATAAATAATCGCTAAACCAACAGCAAAAAATACTACGCCACCATCACTGTTTAGCTAACTTTGTGTTTTCTACCATAGTGCCTATCAAAAACAACTCCGCAACACACAATGCAACGAAACGCAGGTGTTAGAATTTTAAGGTTATAACCTCAAATAATATACATTAATTGAATCATCACAACATAATTCTCCTATTTTATAATAACTATAGGACATTAGATTCATTATAGATTACCAACAGTAAAACATATTAGAAAAAGTATAACAGCTTACGTAACTTAGTGGTCGCTAGATCCTTCAGTTCCAAGGCTTGCAATACAATGCCCGTTATTAGACCCAGACGGGATATTTATAACAATTCAACACAACACAACAAAATAAAACCAACATACCCTACAATCGTATTTTAAATGTAGACAATTTAAAATACAAGAACCGGCCACTTTGGCTTTGTGTAATAACGTCATGTTGGCACCTAAATTTGTATATCAATATTTACATGAAGTAGTTGGTTATAATAATAATAATTATATTAATATGAATACTAACACAGGCATCTTCATCCGCAAGCTTCTTCAAAAAACATGAATACTCAACCAGTACAGTGCAATCGACTGGCCTGTTGGTCTAGTGGTTAGTGATCCTGACTGCTGAGCCAGAGATCGTGGGTTCGATCCCACCCAGGACAAATAATTGTGTGATGAACACGATCCTTTGTTCTGTGTCTGGGTGAAATTTGTCTTTAATATGTATGTATTTAGAAATATATAAGTATGTTGATCAGTACTCTTTTTGTCATAGTACAGGCTCTGCATAGTTTGGAATCTGACGGCCGTGTGTGAGGTGTGTCAAGTTATTATTGTTTTAGTTATTATTGTAATAAAACTAACGAAAACGCGTCCCTGGCACACCGCCATTAATAACTAAGTAGTTGTAATCTAAGCAGTACATTTTACATAATATAATTTAATACCAATATAATTTAAAGGCATTTCTTTCTTCAGATCTTTCAGGACATATAAGCACTTCTTCATTTAACTTTATTTCTGGAATTGGTGAATCGAGGCTATGTCAAAGTTACCGCCCACCGATTTATCGATAACAGCAAAAGGTTGTAACAACAAATGTCGAAATAATAATATTATAGAAAAATGGGCGACATGTTAAAGTACTCCATTCCGAAAATAACTATGAATACAAGTCCCATGACCAGTATTAATCTTTACTGAAGATATCACTTTATGCGTACGTCTAAGTTTCAGCCCAAGCAGGGATGTTTTATCATCAGATAAGGCTTTTAGGTGTTGTATCGGACGCGTTGCATTTCTTTTTAAAAGTTGAGAGCGTGCGGATAAAGGTGCCTGCGTTAAGGTTGCATTGTGTGTTGTGGAATTATTATTAATAGGCATTGTATTACATATCGAACTAACACTTTTCAAGCTCTGAATACTGTCAAGGAATGTAAATTTCAGACCGGTCTCCAGGCCCTATCCATGGGTCACAAACATTTGCGATCCACATCGATCAGCGGACAGCAGTAGGTAACCGACAAGATACGACATATAAGCATTACACTCTAAATACCGCATAAGGACGATCTTCTACCCATCTAGACAGCTAGACTACTTCCTAAAGGACGCAGATCCACTAGAGTATTAATAACTACATAGATTTTAAATCTAGATTAACACGGGCAAAAGCTAGTTCGTTCGTAATAAGTATAAAAAAGATATACATGATAAACCATACATTAGCAAATGAAACATCCGAAAAAATATACACAATATATGTCGCGTCACTTTGCTTAAAGAATGTAGATACCGTTAAGTCTATTTATGGAAGGGTCAAAGTATAACGTCACTTCAATTTTCTACAGGCGCCTATTTGTGTAGGCATTGTACATTGAACTATTTGCCCATACCCAGCCAATATATGCTCCCCACTCTCTTGGTCCGCAAAACGAGCTCGGAAAAAAAACGGACTTAAGAATTTTTTGCATCAACGTCTTTACTGTCTGTCTGTCTTTACTGTCTGTTATACGCTAGGTTTTGCTGTCAGTTTTACCACAATCAAGACTGTGACTGACAGATAACCTATCATCTAAAACTCATACTTCACGGCTGCATAATATTGATCGATCTGTTGTCATCCGTTCAATTTTTCAAGATGGACGAATAGATGTCCATTTTTTACGTTTTTGTTATTCACTTGTATAATTATAAACTCTACTATAAACACTTGACATTGGCGGAATTCCCGCGCTGATTCTTGCGCGGGATAGAGCCCATAATAAAATAATAGATATAATATTGATCACCCAAAACCTGGATAGTTTGTTATTACACCATGTAACCATCAGTCATGACTTTTGGAATTGAGTAACGCTTGCATGAGCGTTTAATGGACGTCTTATAAACGGATTGACTGATTGTTATATTACAGGACATAAGTAACGGGTGTATCAATAAGAGAACTCTATTTCATTTAAAAACACGTATTTTTTTAACGAATTGTGATATTTTTATTGCATTATAAAATAGACATGTTCCGATTAAGCATGGAATAAAATATCCGGAAAATGGCCCCCGCGGCTCTGATGCTTGCTCTTTTCATGAAATTTTCGACGAAATTTGAAGTTGTTGGGTACAATGCCAAAATGATGTTTTCGGGTTGTCGGAACTGCTCTCCTTTACAGCAACAATATTTTTAATAATAATCGACTTAGTTTCTTAAAAAAATTTGACCACTCTTCGAATTGTTGACACATTAGCCGACCGACAATTTCGTGAAGTTTGCGAGTAGTCTCAGCATCCCCATTTTGGTAATGGGTTTTCACAATGGTAACGCATTTTGGGTAGCACTCTATTTTTAATAAACTGCACAATCGTAGGTGACAGCTGTTAAATATCAGAGTTGCCACTTGCACGAAAAGAAAATGAGATGAGATACAAAAAAAAATATAGTTCACCCGAATAGTTCTCAGCTATAGCTCAAGCTAGTAGATGGCGCGGTTGTCAATATTCAGATTTTTTATTAATTTTGCAAAAAATTGTAGTCCGTCGTGTTAGTTGCAATCGTAAAAGCATTTGGAACTAAAGCATTTTTAAAATTCTACATCTACAGGCAATAAATAAAAAGATGCCACATGCTATCATTTTAATATTTTAAATAATATCATAAGTAAATGTAAAAAAATATAGATAAAATATACAATCTATACTGTTGATCTTCACGGTTTTGTTCATATTGTATTTAGCGTGGACGGGTAGGTACATGTTTCGAAGCTCACAAACCTGGAAGAATAAATAAACCGTTAGTCCAACTGGTTCCAGGCAACGGAATTGCAACTATGATTATTTATAAAGCTTAATTCTAAAACCACTGCCAAAACATTCTATAATCAGTAATAAGTGATCTATTCTATTCTACGTTATAAGGCTACCTATTTCTTACTTTTGAAATAGGATTGAAGACTTACTCTTTCTTAATTTAAACTCATAGGCAAAAACCCAAGTTCATGACAAGAACTGTAACTATTACACATCTTAGATCATGTGTACACATGATGCAAAGAGAAGATCTGTGTCATATCTTTCCAGAATCAGAAAACAACAACAACAATATTTATTTATTTACTTTCGTATACTTCTTGTAAAATTCATTAAATTCTGAATTGACAATATATGGTAAACGATAACAGAACCTGTCTATGCTCAAAAAAGGACAGGATGACAGGGTATCCTTTATATATATGATAATAATATAAGATTTGCTTGATTAAATGTTGATTCCTATGTCATTTATAGATTACTTATTTCTTGCCATGTATTAACTTATGAATTTGAAATGAAAAACCAAAAAGATTTTTGGAAATTATGCCAAAGCTTACGTAAGCATAGGAGGGGCAATTAGAGCTTCGCTTACTTTTGCTGACAAGGGGAAGGAAGGGGTTAAAATGACTAAAATCTTGCTCATTTTAAATTCGAACGGCCCCATACAGTAGGTACAAAGGAACGTAACAAAAATAACTTAAAGGTTAAAAGATTCTATACTGGTTGTGAGTGTACGATTATCGACTCATCTCTGATCATCTTAAAGTCAACTCAAACAGAATCAATCTAGGGCAGCCTTTTTCTGCAGCAACGTACTATTCCGTTCTATCTCTGAGCCCGCACCAAAAAGAATTACCTTAACCCAACGCTCACGTAACTAGAACTTTGGCTGTTCTCCCTGCATCTAGGTACTTACTTTATAGTAAAAATAGGCTTTACACTTTAGGAATGAGAGAAATTTATAATTTTAGGAATGAAAATAAATAATTTGAAACTCACCTGTAGTTTAGCGTGGATTATTTAATACACCAGGACTCTCTTTTAGCACTTGTTATTACAAATTGCAGTCGTATTCGTTAGGTAACAAGGGAAAATAAGGCATCTGTTTTCTTAGAAATCACTACCCTCTGTCTTAGGGACGGGTATGGTAGTAATAGTGGCAGCTGGAGTTATATTCTGTGGTTCATGTTATATTAAAATGGCAACTACTACAAATTAACCTCCACAACAACTTCCGTTTCTATCATAGTAAGAGTGGGATTTGTTGGGGTGATGGGTCTAGGTGTAGTTGTTGGAGGTGCGGGAGTAGATGTGGTTGGAGCTGGAGTTGTTGTGGTGATGGTTGTAGGTATAGTTGTAGTAGGCACAGGGGTAGTTGTGGTCATAGTAGTTGGAATTGTTGTGGGATCAGGAGTTATAATGGTGATAGTTGTAGGTGTGGAGGTAGTGGAGTTTGTTGTAGTTGGAATTGTTGTGGGAGCGGGAGTAATTGTGGTGATGGTTGTAGATGCGGGTGTGGTGGTGTTCGTGGTAGTTGGAATTGTCGTGGGAGCAGAAGTTATTGTGGTGATAGTTGTAGGTGCAGAGGTGGTGGTGTTCGTGGTAGTTGGGATCGTTGTGGGAGCAGGAGTTATTGTGGTGATCGTTGTAGATGCGGGTGTGGTGGTGTTTATGGTAGTTGGGATTGTCGTGGGAGCAAGAGTTGTTGAAGTGATGGTTGTAGGTGCAGGGGTGGTGGTGTTCGTGGTAGTTGGGATCGTCGTGGGAGCAGCAGTTATTGTGGTGATGGTTGTAGGTTCAGGGGTGGTTGTGGTCGAGATAGTTGTAGGAGCAGGAGTCGTTGTAGTAGTTGATACAGTTTTATCTTCACAATCTACAGTATGTGCCCATTCGCATCTCTGGACGTTAGGGTCGAAATACAAGCCCGAAGGACAATATCTCTCCACAGGTCTGCCATGAACACACTGGTAGTACATGTTGCAATTCTCGTGCCTCATTAGATATTCTATCGTCCAATCATGTTCTTGTTCAGGTGGACATTTGTTTACTCCGAACTCATTTGATTTTTGTCTAAAGATGTTGCCAGCGTCCGCAACTTGCACGACCGCTGCATAAATGACCAATAGTAGTACTGCAACGCCTGAAAATTACAAAAACATAAAATAAATCATTTTAAATACCTTTTGATCTTAAATTAAATTTAAACACATTTAGGATTAACAATATTTGTCTGTATAGCCAACCTTTCATAATGAGTTTTAAATCTAGAGAGACGGGTATCAAATGGAATAGTAATTTATGTGGATACCTTAACTACACAGGTAATCGAGTAAATTAATCTAGATAGATTAAAGATTGCAAGATTTTACTTTTATTTAATAATTAATTGATAAAAGAATGTGATATATATTCTTTATCATTACCATTTTAATATAAAACCGTGATAATCTACCAAAACTGCAATTTCATTATCATTGCCAAAGATATTATATATAGATATATAGATAACGACACTATCTTGATCTGCATGAAAGGAATCGTGCCGCTTTTTAACTACATAGCCGAGCCTAGAATGGTTTCGAAGATTCCGCCATATTACAAAATGAGAGATTAATCAATCGGTATAACTCGATTTATTTTCCAATTTTGTGAGAGGAGTAAGTAATATGCGGAGGAACGTCTTTACTAACGACCATATGCCTTAAATGCTATTCAAACACAAATGGCTTATGCCATTTGTGTTTTAGGTAGCATTTCAGGCAATTTTATAATTATCTTTCAAATAAGTCAATATCAAGGCCATTAATATTATTTTTACGCACTTTATTTAATTAAATTATAAACCAAACCTCTAAAAGAACATCCCAAGTATATCTAAAATACGAAAATTGTTAAAAAAAGATGACTTCAAATTTTGCTGGCTACAGTAACATTTGTTGGTATTGGTGTCAATTCTGTTGAATTCCTCTCTTAACTATAATTGACTAAATTTTCTTCATACAAGATGTAAACCTTGTATCCATCGAAACAAGGTCTTATTTCAAATATAAACAAGTAGGTAACATACGTCACTATCGAAATAAGCAATTTATTTGTCGACTAAAGTCTGACACGCTTAAATAAACTTTAATACCACGTAGCGAGAGCCGCTATCCGTTGAATGCCATCTCTTTTGCTCTGTGTTTTTAGTAAGCGTCTTCGTAGGTGTCGATTAAAATAACGTCATCTTAGTTCGTTTTGAACAAGTTTTTGTACGGCAATTATACGGCATTTGAATAAATGGGGACTCTCGTTGCGTGGAAATAAAGTTGAGTATACGTTGACAGGTTTTAGTGAAATTTAGTGGCGCTGAGAAATAGATGCCAGTAACAAATAGACCTTGTTGCGAAGAAGACAAGGTTGATTTCATATGAAGAAATTAAGTTGGGTTTTAGTTTAGTGAGTCTGACAATAGAATCGGTACCATTATCTACCATTTTACATGTATTTAATTGTTTTTTTTTTCACAGACACAAAGGTTATATGTGTTTTGGTGCACCTGGAAATTTTTGTCGAAAAAAAGAATCATTATAAAAAATTGTGTTATAAATAAAATTGAGTACTCCAACGCACTTACAATGTTGACTGTGGCATTTGGCAAATCTATTTTGAATTTTTTTTTAATGCTTATTATAGGCTCTTCACAGAAGATGTTTGTGACGATTGGGTGAACGTGCTAACAAACATTTGTTATAGATAAATATCGATAGGTACACTATTAGAGGAATTGCTGAGAATGTTTGCACGTCGCTTGCCCATATTATTCAATTTTGTTTATAACTTAAAACGAGTGGCTTTAAAGTTTATTCCGAAATTAATTGAGAAATGTTGACCAATTTTGTCCCTAATGTTTGCCCAAAAACAATATTGTAATCATGCCGTTCATAGCCGAAGTTGCATTAGCAACTTCGTCTATTTCGGAAATCGATTCTAAAGCATCGATTAACTCAAATACTAAAGAACGTTCAATATAATCTATTCCGTGAAACTGAAGCGACATGGAAACATTATTGCATCTACCGAATTTAGTCACTTATTGACAGATAATGCAACGTCAAGTGTGCTTAGTTTGAGGAGCAATGTATTACGAAGAGACAGTACACTCTTAGATACTTATTTTCTATATCTAGCTCGATATTTCAGTAAATCATTAATAATTTCAACATAAAATATTCGTGCTTTATAACAAGAAAATTTACCAGTAACTTCTGAATCACACAGAGAATTTCTGCAAACATGACAACTAGCCGTTTTCATACTTGTTTTTCTCCAAAAGGAAGCAAGCATGAAATTCTTAAAATCTTATCTTATAAATCATATTTTAACTTTTTGGACCTGCAATTTTGGAGTTCTCGGCTGACCGTTGATGTGTGATGAACATCGAGTAGTAATTTAACGTTGCATTAACAACGTACCGCGTAAAAGAATACCGCGTACATTGCGTAGCGACAAATTAAACTAATGACTATAAATACTTAATCTCGTATTTTTATGATGAACTGACTTTTGTATTGTGTTAAGTATAAACAGAAAGAAGTTATTATAAGTTTTTCGCTTAGCTCAAACTTACAGGCTGTATAATATCTCATTTTATGGCGTCATAAGTGTAGGATACACTTAAGTTCCCGTATAGTTTCAATTTCTCTAAGGCCTTTCATTCTGGCACAAGGCTCTTTTAAGTTCGATTCTGTTCTCTCAGCAACCTGCTCCTTATTTATGAACCATTTATGAACTTTTAACACCTGGCAACACCGATGACAGTATCTTTGTAGAGAGAAATATGTACAATACGCGAGCAAGTTTACGAGAAATTCAGTCTTCAAGAGAGTCTATGTTTGAACGGGCTAATTTGACATTGCAGCGGGTGTCCAATTGAGGTGACAACAATCTTGTCAATTTTAACCCTTCCAGAACACAGGGATGTCTCTTCTCTGCGAAAGAGAATACTGTCAAACTTACACCAGTTTCCAAGGTGTCCTTACCGATTACTGACCATTTAGGGTTTCAAGGCAACCCCGTCACGTCCAAACTTCGATCAACAAATCGAGTCCATTACACAGACAGCTTTTGGGTAATTGGGAGTCATTTCGAAAGTCCGGCGACACTTCAGTTCTGAACAGCTGCTAATCTCTGTAAAGCCCTAGTTCGATCTTACAAGGGATGGCTCAGCTAGATACTAACTTGAAGCTCTCTGATTATTTTTCTTTAAGTAATGTGCTGCGATAGCCGAGTTGCTAGTTTGCCAGACCTTCACAGCAGTGAGTGTTCTTTAAACTTTTCAACAATAGTCTAACCGCAGATATAGTTTTTATATATTACAAATACAAAATGGTCTTGCACATAGCATAAGGCACGAAGCCAGTACAGACAGGTAGGTCGAAATCGAATCGACTAAAACCACATAGTCAAGGGAGTCTATGTGTTGAGTCCTTAGTTAAATAGGTAACCTATGAAAAAATGGAAAGGTCGAAGGACAAAATTATTTAACAGACAGCCGGACGATGGTTGGAACTGTGGCATTTTTCATTTAGTGACGCGATCGCAAAACACACCGCGGCACCAGATCATACATAGCAACATGACTTTCAACTAGAACGATCCATTACTGAAGTATTTAATTTTATTTATCTTTAATTCAAATCCCTACTTATACCCCTATGTTGTACTATTCTAATTCTAATATAGTTGATTTGCCATCGCCATTTTATACAAATAACTAGTTTTAACAAAGACAAGGTGACGTTTGTAAAGTGACGAATCATATAATCTACTGACGACACACATTATTTAATTTATATAACATCTATTTGAAAATAAAAAGTAGCTATAATTCATTTCATAGTACCTAGGTAATCATTAATAATGTCGTTTTCTAAAGTGAAGTTAATTACTTTGTATTCTATCTATCTATATCGAACATTTAAAGTAAATAAAGAAGAATCTATCTAACAACTTGCAAAGTGATTAGTCAACAGGCTATGCGATGCTGCTCGTATATATTTTCCTAAATAATATTTAATAGCAACACATGTGTGTTGAAACACACATGTGTTGCTATTAAATATTATTTAGGAAACTATTGGCACAATATAAAGTATAGGCAATAGAAACATGAAAGTATGTCGTAGGTACTCGTAACTAATGGATGTAACGTTTCTATGCCGCAATTGAGGTGTCCTGTGGCAAATCGCGAACTAGGTATGTCACAGTCGTTAGGTGTAAATAAATTGTCTATAAAGTAATCGTTACAGGAGCGCTTTTTGGCCGCTTGAAAAAAGTATTAAAAAGTCTTTTGTCGGGTCTTAATAAGGTGCGGGCTTACAATGATTGGGTCATACCAGTCCTAACCTACTCCTTTGGCATACTTAGATGGACTCAAACGATAGAAGAGTTCATACACTGCTTACCGCGTACCGAATGCACCATCTACGTTCATCGGTCATTCGGAAATGTGAGGGTTGTAGTTTTTTAAATGCCAAGACCCTTCATAATCGCGAGGTATGCAACCTTAGGGATTACTTCCTCTCCGTTGACGTGGATGTAGTGACAGTTGACAACGGACTCACTCCGCTTGCTCTAGCAAAGGAGAACTGGCGTAAACCAGTACTTAGTATTACAGATCGCGTGGAGATATGGGAGAGCAAGGAGTTGCATGGACGTTTTTATCGTACCTTAATTTTTGGAGTTTATTGGAGTTTACTCCTTAAGAATCGATTTTTAGTTTAATTCGATTTTTTCGGGCATTCTAACGCTACAGGCTGGCCATGTGCGCAAATGTAAAATTGGTTACAATTTTTATGTGCAACCAGAATACTGTCAGAGTTTGGGCCAGCACATATAGAGAGAGCATCTTCAGGGTTACAATTGCATGTGCCGCTGCTTTCATTACTACTATCATCGTTACTGTCACTGTCACTGCTATCATTATTGTTACCATCGTTGTCGCTATCACTGATACTATCATCTTCATCACTGTCTTTTTCAGGTAATGGGATCACTCTATTACCACACTCAACATTACCAGCCCAATCACACTCTTTTTTGTGAGGATTGTACAATGTATTTGTCGGGCATTCTAACGCTACAGGCTGGCCATGTGCGCAAATGTAAAATTGGTTACAATTTTTATGTGCAACCAGAATACTGTCAGAGTTTGGGCCAGCACATATAGAGAGAGCATCTTCAGGGTTACAATTGCATGTGCCGCTGCTTTCATTACTATTATCATCGTTACTGTCACTGTCTCTGCTATCATTATTGTTACCATCGTTGTCGGTATCACTGATACTATCATCTTCATCACTGTCTTTTTCAGGCCCTGGGGTCACTCTAAAACCACACTCAACATTACCAGCCCAATCACACTTTTCTTTGTGAGGATTATACAATGTATTTGTCGGGCATTCTAACGCTACAGACTGGCCATGGGCACAAATGTAAAATTGGTTACAAATTTCATGTGCAACTAGAATATTGTCAGAGTTTGCACCAGCACATATAGAGGGAGCATCATCAGGGTTACAATTGCATGTATCGTTATTATCGTTGTTATTGTCATCGTTTTCGTTGCTACTATCGTTGGATATAAGCTTGCCACCTTGGGCCAGTGTTAAGGCACATAGCAGTATTAAAGTTGATTCTGAAAAACATAAAAAAAAATGATTTTAATCATACTTTACGTCGTTTGAAATAATTAGGGGATGATTGGCACCCTTCGTAAAGGGTATAGGGTATTGAGTAATGTGCGATGATTTATTATTATAGGTACGATCGATATTCATGATTGAAGGAGATTATACAGACAAATTGATTAATACTTGTTTGTTTGTTATATTGTTTTTAGTCTTTTAATCTAAATAGTGTTTCAGCTTATCGGGGATTAATTGTTATTTTCGCACAAGTACGTTATACCTACTAATAAGATCTGTAATAACCATATTTTGAGCGAATAAATACATCTATTTGTTACGCCATTCAATTTTATTGCTTATCATTATAATCTTACAAATAAGTGAAACAAAACTGCTTGATGTATCAAACAAGTCTATTCAGAATTATTCATACCTTACTAACCCTG
This sequence comes from Euplagia quadripunctaria, assembly GCA_963859945.1. NCBI lineage: Eukaryota > Metazoa > Arthropoda > Insecta > Lepidoptera > Erebidae > Euplagia > Euplagia quadripunctaria. The sequence continues at coordinate 16,475,757 of OY982576.1, read as the reverse complement.
AATAACGAAACGTTATGATTTTGGGAGATGGTTAGTATTCATTTTAATAGTTTTATCAACGATGATAGAAAATTAAACGCACTAAGTACTATTCAAACGCTGGACTCAAAAAGACCTATATGACTATAGTCATGCATAAGTAAACCGACTTATATTAGTAACAACGATGCCATAATAAATTAAAATCATGATTGTGACACTAAAAAACTGAATGGGAGTAATTTTCCAAAATATTTTAAATTGTATAAAACCAAGATTTTATGAAATCAAATACTTTGCGTATCTACAAAAGCTATAGAGATTCTTAGAAAGTAATTGTTCATTACCAATTCGGATTATCTCTTTTATCTCATTTAACATAATATATGTTCAATAATTCAAAATCAATTCATCAAAATGAAAAAAGTTATCTAGATCTTTATGGAATACTTAGTTTTGAAAGCAGATCCCTTTGAATACAAAATATCAAATGATGCAATAGTTGTATTTGAAAAAAAAACTCAAAAACCCTTTTGCCAAAAATTGTTTGTAAAAATCTAAAAGTATGACCTCGACACTATTCTAGGCGTACAATCGAAATTTATCCCAAGACGCCAAATCAGGTATTGTATAATTTCATGTCTAATGTGGGATTTAAGTAGCTAAATCTATTGAATTCGATTTACTGTGAAAAATATTACTTTCAGTTTTAGAAGGACTAATATTTATCGCACAACAAGATAATTATTGTTTTTGTAAAAGCAAGCTTCACCTAATGTGAGTAAGACTGTTAGTTAGGCCAGCTACTAGCCTAACTATATTTATGTTAACTACTCTCCAAATAAGGACACTCCGATTAAATTTAATTCACGAACGAACACAAAAAGAAAATCAATCTAACATCGAAAATATTTTAACTTACCTTTCATTATTTAATCGAAGGAATGTGTTTCTTCCGTAAAAATAGTTGTAAAACTAACGGCATACTTATTGGTTAGGCTACATTTATATGTCTTGAATGTTAATCCCCTTTTAACATTCACGATTATCAGATCAAAAATATGATAGGTAAAGAGTAAACACTGATTTACGATAATTATGCAGCGCTTCAATGTCGAATGAATCGTTCTTAACGGGTGTACCAAAATAATAATTTTATTGTTATCTGATACTATACTAGTAAATAGAGCCGCATTATTTTTTACAAAGAGACCAATTTCCATAATATATAGCGCTGGTAACGTTAATATTTTTAATGACTTAAAGTACGGTACACAACTATCAGTCGTTTTTAAACTACACTTAGACCTGACACACCTTTTTTGCATCTTAAATGCCAGTTCACGATCAGTTCAGATCAGACTAACCCCAGAAAATAACACCAAATCTTAGGACTGAGGCCACTAGTCCATTAATTCCGGAGTAGGTAGACAAAATCCTATTCTTCTTTGATTCTTATTAATGTAAGAACATTACTAAAAAAACACTGATTTGCTGGAATTGGAGCCGTTTAAAGAAGTATTTTGACACGACAGGAGACACTGACACACTGACTGGATGTACAATACATTGAAGGACATTACATTTGAGAATTAAAGTCTAGTTTTGTACACAAATTTTCTTCGGCCGCCATCGAAACCGATGGTTCGTAACGAGGAGAAGGAAAAAACCTTCAAGAAAAGAGCGTACTTCTATCTCAAAGGCCGGCAACGCACTTGTGACTCTTGAGTTGCAGGTGCCCCTCGTCCCGTCTGCTCGTTTGCCCCCTATAATATAAAAAAAAATTATCTTTGTACGAAACCAGTTTCGTACCAGTATTTTTTTTTTTACGAAACCTGCTAGTTATGAAGAGGTATATATATACACATAGCATATGTGAGGGAGGAAATATATCGACGTCGTAGGAAAACGACGGATTTGGTTTTTAGTAACTTTACAAGAGAGCTGCACTTTAAAGTTTTCAAATGATGTCTTACGTAATATTTTGAAAACGGCTGTTTCTGTTAATGAAATCTGAATATGTTACTGTGTGTATGAGCTTTGAAAAATGTTATGTTTTATGACAAAGTATAATTTTTTCCGTAGGCTTATGTCAAAAACAAAAATCCTCAAAAAATCAAATCCGCTGTTTTTCTACGACTGCGACGATATGTATATTTTTTTCAAAGATTAAACCTAATTTGGGTCAATATTTAAACTCCTAGATGTTGACTGCAAAGACTTTATATTGAGGGGGTCCAAGAGTACCACCGAGTATCTATAGATCCATCCATTGACCCCCGAGGGGATTCAAGCGGGTGATTCAAGTGGAAAGAACGCTTATTTCGCTCATCACATTTGTTCTTCCCACTTTTGTGGAACTCTTGTATATTGTCTTACATACTGTACAAGTAGACACATAGCCTTAACCCTGTAAATACCACTAATGGAAACATTCAATTTAAATTCCGACAGGATTCAGAATTTCAAAGGGATGTCCCTTGACTCACGCAGAGACCTAATGGACCTAATGTTTTAAAATCATAAGAAATAAAATAGATTGTCCTCAACTTTTGAGTATCCCGCCACGAACTCCTCGCACTCAAATTAAACCACTTGTACCTCCTCATCGAAGAACTGTCTGTGGAAGTAAGTCAGCTATTCCACGTCTAAGTAGGCAACTAAATTAACATAGTCAGTCAATACACGTATACAATAACTCACAAGGTCAGTTCAAAAAGTTAATATTAGCTGCTCAGAGACAAAGACGTGAAACTAGAACACGTATACCCCCAGGTTGAATCGAGCGCGCAACTCATCAATACCAGTATAATACGCATAGTAATAATCATTCCTCTAATTTTAATTAGTTATAAGCTAGTAATTAATTAAAATTGAACAATTAGATATAATCTCACCATGTACTTACTTGTAACAACTGTTGGCAAGCTAAATAAATAAAATAAACCAGTTTGATGTAGGAGTTGCGCAGGCTATTCTTTCACTACCAATATCTGAGAAAACATAACTTATTACACGTGACGGTCGCGTGAGTTCAATGTTTTTCCCCATACCGAAAGTGCCCAACGTGCCTAAAGAAGTTTTCACATTATGTTACTGTTTCAGTTGTCAGTGAGTATTATGTATGCGCTTTATGGTAGTTTGTAGTAGTGTAGTTTTGAAAAAGCAGCGGCTACTGCGCTTGTGGTCAATAAAGGTTGATTCATCTAGTTCTAGATAATTCTAGAAATCTACCGATACATTGATAAATTCACGCTTTTTAATCTTTTTCTCGTTTCCTCAAATATAGGAGACTAGCTGTGCCCGCGACTTCGTCCGCGTGGAATAGTGTATTTATATCGAATCAACAGCCTAAAAAATAAGTTTCAAGCTTCTAGCTCTAAATATGACGATACTTCCATACAACTTTTCATCCCCACCTTTCAACCCCTTAAACCCCGTTTTATCGCATTAAAAAGTAGCCTATGTCCTTTCTCAGGTTCTAGACTATCCGTGTACCAAATTTCATTTAAATCGGTTCAGTAGTTTTGGCGTGAAAGGGCGACAGACAGACAGACAGAGTTACTTTCGCATTTATAATATTATAAAATATAATATATAATATTATATAGTAAGGATTAAGTTGATTCAATTCGCTGCGTTTTCTTTATTTATGAATATCAACGAGTACGTCTAGGCACAGATAAGATAGTCCAAGTAAATCAATTTGGTGATTCTTTGTATTGAATTGTAAACATTAGATTTTACTAAGATTAAAATATAAGAAAATAAACATGTTTACAATGTATCATTTTTTTTTGTGTTTTTAAAAAAGACAACTCCCGCATTAGGAATTACTCCTGTGTCGCGGGGGACTTTACAAACATAGAAACAACGGACACAAAGAACACCCAGACTCAGGTGGGAATCGGACCCACGACCTATAAGCATAGCGGTCAGGGTCACTAACCACTAGACCAACAGGCCAGTCAAATAAAGATAATGTGAAAGAATGCAGTTCAATATATTTTAATACAATGGTTAGTGGAAATCCATTGTTCAATTTTTAATCACTTTTTCCTAAATTTTTTTCCACTAAGTATTTTCATTTATGAATAATCCTTAAGTACACAAACTTAATCCTTATATCTATCTATAATCCTTTAATCACTACATATTATAAAACAAAGTCCCCCGCCGCGTCTGTCTGTCTGTCTGTTCGCGATAAACTGAAAAACTACTGAACGGATTTTCATGCGGTTTTCACTAATAGACAGAGCGATTCATGAGCAAGGTTTCGGTGTATAATTTGTACCCGTGCGAAGCCGATGCGGGTAGCTAGTTTTTTTCTGCTACATCAATGTTTGTTATTTAAAAATATAACTTCTTAAATTTAAACAGTCTAATTATTTACACAAATGTTTTGTGTAAATAATTTAACACACAATTACGTAGCTGGACGCCAATTTTCAACTTTCTAGGTTATCTCGAAGTGGGTTAGGTTTTTAGGTCGCCAGTTCCTTTTTTTTTGCCTGAAACGCTACCACGAGTCTGGGTCTACAAATGTGGTCCTATTAAATCATTGTATGAAAAGATATACGACACAAAAACTAGGTAGTTCACTTCATAAAGGGATCGTGTCGGGCATCCTCAGAATACACACGTGAGTACTACCGTTAAATAGTTAATAGATCACCCTTACACAGTTTTTGTACTGTATATAGTACATTACATATTATAACATAACATGTAATAATTTCATTTAAATTTTAATATTATTTGTTCAATAATTACCTATTAGTTAAGTCAGTTAGATCACACGTTTATCTATCTCTAGTAAGCTCTCATTATATACTCTCCCTCTCATAATACTCTCATTACATCACCCATACATATCGGTGTTCCAAAGTCCATATATATTTTAATAAAGTGTATATCGCACACGGTTTATTATAACTTTGTAACTTAGCAATTGAAAAAAATTTAGCCGTCATGTTGTACCCGATTACGGCGAAGCTAAAAAAGGAGGGTTATGTTCGACCTATGTATTATGCATGTATGAAATTCCGTCCCTATGTTCCCTCATAACTACTAAACAGCTGAACCGATTTTAATTAATGATATTCATTTATTTAGGTCCGCCAGCAATTGTTTACATTTATATTTGAATATAAAACACCAGCAACGCCCCGCGGTTTCACCCGCGTAAGTCCCGATCCCATGGGAATATCGGTATAAAAAGTAGCCTATGCGTTAATCCAGGTTTCCAGCTATCTACATACCAAGTTTCATCGCAATCGGTTCAGTGGTTTTTGTGTGAAAGAGTAGCAAACATTCATCCATCCATCCAAACTTTCAGATTTATAATATTAGTGGGATTAAAATAATCAGCAAACACACACATCCAAAGTAAAAGAACAAAAGTAAAAGTGTTTATCTAATCATTTAACATTGAATGTTCGTCTGTCTTGTTTCTTTTCTAATTAAGTGTATCGGTGACATGGTGGTCACATTAATACAAACACAATAGATAAAAATTTTAAGAAAACTGACCATTGAGGTCTTCTAGTCCTTCCTTCAAGACTTCAATGATGAATTAAGGTCCTTTAATAAAGAGCATGCTACTTACATATATAATATTCTTACTTTGTCTTACAACTGATATGACCACTGACATCTAAACAGTTAACAACTGACAGCCTATTGGAACGCAAATATTCTAATGGTTCTATTAGGATAATATATGCCGTCTATCTGATGGTCTAGACCTTAATCCGCATCCGCGGCTCCGATGAGAAATACTCAGCAGTGAATGCGGTGGCAACCATCGCCTTTTGCCCCAGTGGCGTAACTATACCATCTGAGGCCCGTGGCTAATTCATTAATACATTTTGTAATTAGTACCTCCTGTGTTCAGGACCTTTGGTGTCCGGGACCCCTTCGAGTCGGGGACCCGTGGCATTTTGCCCGCTATGAAACCATATTGTTACGCTACTGTTCTGCCCTTTTCCCAATATTCATTGAGGTAGGCGCAATATGTAACATTGCAAAAGGTTTTGGGTGGTCTGTTTTATGGCCAGCCGCCTACCAGATGCCAACCCTCCTTGGGAATTTAGTCGCTTTAAGACGGAAAATATAGAAGAAATAAATTTGTATAAGGATAAATGGGTAGGGAGAGGCACCTAGCGTAAGGAATACCCCAAGTCTCGGAATGGGAACGGGACGGCAGAGGCTGGGGTCGCATTCCCGAATGTTTTGTATTTCCTGTGACTGGACCACTAGGACAGGAATACCAGCCGGTTAACCGCAGGTAACATTTGATTGTCATTTATTGCTTCTGCCTGAACCAATTCTGGAACCATGGATGGATAGATTTTGGAACCAGAAAGCAGCTTTAGTTATACTATAACAACAATAAACATTAGATAGTAACAATTGCTCTACTGTTTTCACACGAGCAGTCCTAACTGGACTAATGGAGTTTTCTATTTGATTTATCAATTTAAGTACTTACTTTATCAGTATTTAAAAACTTATTTTATTTCTTTTCCAAATTTTTTTTTGACAATAATTTTGACACTTTGATAATGATCCAGGTATGCCTACCTAAGTTATACAAATTGTATAACACCTATTGTCACTAAGTCTATTCAATAACTATGCCTACTAATGAATTATAGTGACGTCTTAATAATCATACAGCCCGATGCCCTCATTGATCAGTTGTTTATAGAATAAATGAGGGCAATGGGGTGTGCGGGCGTGCACATGTGTTTAAGTCAGACCTACACACCAAAAGTTAGGTATTAATATGCTCAGTACTCATTCATTCAAACGCATATTGAATACTAGCAAACCCGCCACGGCTTCGCACGGGTAGCAAAGACATCTTCAACAATCATCATCATATTTCAACCAATTTACACAAAATCTTAACAAATTATATATCTAAACCTTATTCATAAGTCACTCTGTCTACTGGTGAAAACTGCATGAAAATCTGATCAGTAGTTTTTCAGTTTATCGCAAACAGACAGACAGACGCGGCGGGGGACTTTGTTTTATAATATGTAGTGATGATTGATTTATCATTTATCAACATAATTCTTTTATAGACACGCAAGAAAAAAAGTCACTGATTGCATCTGGTTACAATATTCGATTGGGACAACTATTTGCGTATTAATGAAAAACACTATTCATCGCAATTAAGAATAAAATGCGATAACTACTGAGAAGGTTGAAGCAGGAAAAAGATCGAAGCGATTCCTCTTTATAGCAAACTAAACACGGTCATGTAAGGGCCCCTTCACACTAGCGTTTGTCCAGCGTAGGCGTTCGCTGAAAGTATGCGCAGCGCAGACGCCGCTACCTCATCGCTCACCCTAGACGGGTCCCGTCACCCGGTGGGACCATCACCCGCTGGCCGCACTCCTCTGAGAGCGCGCACGGAACACTGCGTGCTGAGATCTTAAGGTCTTCTATCATGTACCAACTATTGTGCAAAGTACGTAAATAATATCAACATTTTGTTATCCACAGAGTATCATGTTCGTTTTTTTTTTTATATATTATGGGGGGCAAACGAGCAGACGGGTCACCTGATGGTAAGTGACTACCGTCGCCCATGGACACCTGCAACTCAAGAGACACAAGTGCGTTGCCGGCCCTTGAGATAGGAGTACGCCATTTTCTTGAAGGTTTGAAGGTCGTAGTTTTTACTAAAATTCTATAACGTCTTGATAACATTATACAGATTCAAGACTGAAGCAAAAAATGACATTCAACAATCATGGCCACTTCGTTTTTATCTTTCTTACTTCATTTATTCTTTATAAAATGTTATAATGTACGCTTTCTCAGTTAATAAACTATCGGACAGATAACAAACAACGCCTGTCATTATAATTACTATTTATCGAAGATCTGTGTATTGCGTGAGTGATTGAAGAAGTCCATGTTTAACTCATTAATGGTCTCATTAATAGTGGTTTTCATTAATGGTCTAACTTCATCATAATGCACTGTTTTGTACAAATGGAAAACTTTTATAAGCTAAATCTACTTCCTGAATACCGTACTGGTAAAAGAAGTTGTAGTTGCATGTAATATTTAGAATCTTTAAATACAGAAGCGCTTTCTTTGGTGTACATTAATAAAACATTCCAGATTCTGCTATATTTAAAAAGGCTAATAAACCTTTTGATGCACCTTAAACATTAACTGATGATTGACAATCCCCGGCCTTGAGAGATTAGGTACATAGTTTAAGAAAAACAAGTACAAAGAAGGTAGTTAGTACAACGAAGCAAGGTCTCCCAGCACAAGTTAAGAAAAAAATCCGAAAGTCGTTAATTTGTTAGTATATGACATAAAACATTATTACAAACTTATGTTTTGCGGTTGAAAAGTTGACTTTGTCGTACATCGATGTATAGGAGAGTCTTTTTAGAACCGTAAAGTTAAGTTTGTCTTTCGGAAAAGACGGGCAAAAATCTTTAAGAATTGATTGCCGACGTTCCCGACTATCTACATACAAGTTTGTACGCTTACGGAACCCTCGGTGCGCGGGTCAGACTCGCACTTGTCCGGTTTTTTTACAAACCTACCCTATTTGAAACATATTAAGATAATTCTTTTTATTAATTATTTACTATTATTCTGTTATTTTATAGATTAGCCTCTAGATTAGACTATTATTTGTATATATCGGTTTTCCTGTTTTACTTCAACTGTAAATAACCGGCTATGTCGGTTATACCTATTTACCTGTTTAATTATGGATTATTGGACTTCACATTTTAGTCTACAAAATGTATACTTGTTAGTTAGGGTCCATCCATAAATTACGTCACACGTTAAGGGAGGGGGTCAACGAAGTGTGAAATTGTGTGACAAGGGGTGGGGGGAGTCATAAGCTTCATGACGTCACATGTAAAGTATTAAACACAAATCATTACCTGTAAACGAAAGACTAGACACGTTACTACACTTTGTAAAAAAATTTAAACTGCTCTTTTCAGTTCTGGGTGTAAAATTGAAAAATATGTGACGTCACACACTAGGCACCGCCCCCCCCCCCCCCGGCACAAATGTGACCACTTGTGACGAGGACGGGGGGGTCCAAAAATAAAATCATGAAATTCGTGTGACGTAATTTTTGGATGGCCCCTTATTGCATTAGTAGTTTTATAGCAAAATTGGATAAACCGTTATTCTTATGAATAAATCTGTAAAGATTTTTATTTTGTGCCCTTTTTTTCATATCCTTTTTCTTATCGAAAATTTTTAAGTGACATTAATTCCAAAGCTTCCCAATTATTTGTAATATTATTAATACCATCAGATAGGATAAACAGAACGTTAGAAATACTTTAATGGTACAACGAACAACAACTTTTAAAATTTCGAGTTCCATGATACCTAATATAATTATGTTGACAGGTCAGCCAGCGTGGCACAGGTGAGTCAGCCTGGGACTACGGTCAGTGCAACCTGGTCAAAACGTCAGGCAAATCAAAGGCTTATTAAATACGTGATCGCGTTAATTCCCGTCAATATTATTTTCTGTTCTCTTTTCTAATTTTATTTTAGTGTGTTGGTTCTCCTGTAAAATTTGTTTAGTCGCTTTTCCCCTTTCACCATTTAAGCGTCGATATGGTAATCATGTAATTTTTTTTTTTAACTTTATGCACATTCTCTACCAGTCAACCATTGGGTGGTGCAGAGAAAAGAAGAAGTAGGTGCAATTAAAGATTATGTTATATAATTGTAAAATAAATGGAGTACAAACAAATTTTTTTCCACATGAAACACAAATATACGTAACTTGTAGCCTAATATATATAAATATATATCATATACATACATAAACATACATGCATAAATGTAGACCTGAGCATCATAAACTTAATTTCACATACATAAGTAACTGTATAATACATATATATCCACGAATAATCATGTATATAACAATATGCAATGGTTAACTATTGAAGAGTGGAATCTGCTAAGTCTTTGAGTAAGAGCTCCTTTACTTTCACTTCAATAACGATTAGTAGCCATCCTGACCTCGAGAGGAAGCGCATTCCTTAATAGAATAGACTGAACCGAGAAAGAAGGGCCGATAAACCCAGTGGTATGAGAGGGACAAAGTAGAAGTAGATTACTTGACGAGAGTACAGTGGGAGATGGGGAATTGAGGATAGTGAACCATTTGAGCTGAGAACGAAAGGTGGAAATACGGTCATATTTACGAAGATTAAGAATAAATCGATGTTAATATATCGCTTTATGCGTGTATAGGAACGTTATTGGCTACACGTCAAGCAATGGCGGTGGGATATATGAGCGCGCGAGGCGGTGCGCGTGCGCGCGCGCTCACGTCACGTCACCGTCACCACACGCCCCGCACCGCGCCGTGCCTCCCATTCACCCGCGCCGTGCGCCACAACTGATTCAGTGATAAACAAACCTTACCGGTGCCTCCTTGTAAGAAATGCTGCAAGTTTGACTTCCCGCCCGGGAACCTTGAGCTGCCTTCATGCATCTTTGTTTACGTACAAGACAGCACAAGTGAGCTTTAGTGATGCTACAAAGTGTGTGTGATAGTGTTGTTGCTGAGTGAGCAATCATATGACCTCGATGGCCTCTTGTTGCAGATGTCAGCCATCGCCGCACGAAAAACGGCGGTTTTATCACATTTTGGAAAATGACTGAGGGTTCCTTATTATATCATGACAAGCCGGTGAGTGCTCGGTTAGGCAATCAATTTAATTTATTCTGAACATTTGACCCTGCCTTAGCGACAAGTTAAGTGTTCGCGAAAATAAACAGTGTTGCTTATACGCAGAGTCGATAACCGCCTGTATCTTACGACAGATTCTTCAGCATTAGTATCATTACGTTTCGTATGACAGCGTTTATTGACCATGACTTCGTTGATTACCGTGGAAATCACTAATTTACCTTGTATAACAATATTTGTACGAAACTGGTCTCTGAGAGGCGTGTGTGATTCATGTCGTCATTCCACATGCGGGCGACTCGGCAAAACATGTCATTCAACCACTTGGGAAAATACATTCTTAATAACGAACGACATACGTTTTTATCTCTGATAGTTTAGTTTGGAACATCATTAAATATGTATTAGTGTGTACTGTAGTTAATAAATATATCTTATAGTCCGTAAAGTTAACGTTATTTGAATTCAAAGCTGGTTATCTGATAGCACACTTACCCACATAATAAACGTTCCATTAGAAGTAAATAAGTAGGTAGGTACTTAATCCTTTAGGGCTAGGTTCTCATAATAATTTCTTGTTATCTGTATTTGTATATCGAGTTCATAAATAGGTACTTGGGCAGCATCCATTAATTACGTGAGCTGTTTTCCTTTTAATATGGACCCCTCCTGGTTTTATTAAATCCCTTGGTGAGATTTAATGAGATTTGATGCGACCTCTCTCCCGTTGTGAATGGATTATATTTATTTATACAAAGCTGAAAAATAATACAACGTCAAGGTGTACTAATATTGTCCAAAGTAGACGTGAGATTTATAACTGTGCATTTAAACCTCTGTCAAAATGTGGTTTGATGAGATTTTATTGGACACCTCGCGTAATTAATGAAAACTGTATCAAAATAACGTCTTAGATGCCACAGTTACAGTTCAAACAGCTCTAAACCACAATATGGTATCTTAATTTTTATCTTTGTACCGTATATTGTACCGTATGTACCTAAGCCTAATTATTTGTAACATAATGTGATGTTGGAATTGAACTAATCTACTGCTAGTTGTCTATTACGAACTATAAGAATCAAATTTTTTATTTGCCACAAACATGTTTAGGTACAGGTTTTTAAGTAGGTAGCATTGTTTTACAGCATGTTTCACTGTAGTCGGTGTCCAACATTTTTCAACATATGTATATGATTTTATGAATGCACTATATTCCACCACACTCTCATTAAACAATTGAATACCTAATTTTATTATTACAATGTAAGTATGAAAATAATAAATTTATATATACAAAAAAAAATAGTACTAGTTTATCTATGACGAGGGTTGCCACCCGTACTATAATATATATAGTATCGTACTATATTTTGATCAATTGTACTATATATTATAGGACAATAATATAGTAAGAAAAATACTATATTTTTATTTTTAACTCAACTGTCGCCATTTTTACTGAAACTGGAACACACTGGAACTGTTTGAAACCCTTTCAAGCCTTAATTACTCAACCGATCATCATGAAATTTTGGATATATCAATGGCTACAAAGAGGACATAGGTATCTAACATCTAGAAAAAAAAATTGCCGAGGGATAGAAAATAACTTTTAAACAACCACCCGGTTTGACAAAATCTAAAATAACACGAGAGAAGTCTCGGGTAAAAGGAACGATAAATATATAGGTACTATTTTTTTCCAATTTTTTTTTCTAAAAGTACTATTTATTTTGCAAGTTTCCAAAAAATACTATATTTTTTCCAAAAAAAAGGTGGCAACCTTATCTATGACGCAGCTGGTTTCTGGCAGCCGTTATTAAATATTAAGTGGAAAGTAAATCATTCGCCTTTAGAGAAGCGCGCGTGGCACAAACAAAAGGAAGAAAGGAGGAAAAATACAAAAGCACACGCATGAACTGTAAATAGAATACATATGTTTCAATATGTTTCTTTTTTTATAAAAAGGTGACAGTAGCAGTAAGTGCTTCTTACTAATACTGTAACTTTGAGTTCCTAGTATCCTATTATTATCGGGCAAAACGAACGCTTTCTTTCTTTCTCCATATCTACGGAATCTTACAACGTAGTACACCAATTTCAAGATTTAATTATTACGTACGATATAATTAATATGATTGTAAAAAAATGTGGGGTGCTCGATATCAAATGTTCTATGTGGTAGCTATTTATAAATGTTCAGTTATTTTAAAAATACAAATAGTGCACTGGACGCTTTTTTACAAACAAATTAATTATTTTGTTGTTAACTTAATTCTTATTTTAAACTTATTTGATTTTTTCAATTTTAATTAAAGTTTATATCGTTATAGAACAAACTCTTCATATTAAAAAAAAATATTTTCTACTTTTAGTACGGTTTGCTATTAAAGCATATTTTTTACGCATGTTTTCTCTCTCTTTCTCTTAAATGTATCTAATAATAATTTTAATTAATAGTACACTAGATAGATTACTTCATACCATTTAAATAAAAAGTAACTCTCGCAAAAAGGAATAAAGTCCAAACCTGCTAAAGATAGTAGAAGATAGTTAACCAGTATTACGATAGTGTTGGAGTAGGGGTAGATATTTTCTTTTTGTACAAGTAAGTTGCCAAACAAGCTCAAAAGCCGCCTCGTGGTAAGCGGTTACCAGTGCCTTTATGTATATCCGTAACACCAGTGGTGGAACTTGGGCGTTACCAACCCTATCTCTCCTCCAACCACTCTAATCTCTGAGTGCTACAACATAGTAGTAGAAATTTAGGTAATAACGTCACGTCTTGTAGAGAAATATCCTAACAAACATAGTTTATTATTAACATGTGACATCTCTGAGCACGTGTTGTAATCTTACACTGACCTTACCTTGAACTTGCTCTGATAGGAAATTGACATTGGCTGATTATTGCCTACCGAGTTTTTATTTAGTTTTTCTGATTGAATCTTGAACGGACACAGTGTGGGAATGCAATCGTTTATAATTTGACAAAAGGCATTGTGTAATATTTATGTTCTATATTAGGATTTGTTATTAGTTGAGACTGCTTTAATTTACTTTTTTAGGAAACTCAAGAACCAACACAGTACACAGTAGTGTAACTTATGTGTTGACAACGGTATCCCATAGAACTCTAGCGATCCTAGGCGCCACTAGTAATGGTTAACCGCCGTCTTCTATAACTTGGAGGTGCTTAGTCAGTTGACTCCAATTGGAGCAGAAATTAGATGTGCTCTAGTCCATTCCCCATACTTTGTCTATTGCGTCCTATCGTCCTACCTGTATAACATACAGTGCCGAGATGTGGACACTAACAGTGGGGCTAGTCCACAAATTAAAAGTCGCGCAGCGAGCAATGGAGCGAGTTATGCTTGGATTTTAAAGTTACCGACACAGCTCACAGGATAAGCATGCTGAAGTGGCAATGGGCTGCTCACGTGTGCCGAAGGACCGATTGTCATTGGAGCAGACGGTCCTAGAGTAGAGACCGTGCATCAGTGAAAGGAAGGGTTTAGATGCAGAAGGCCTAATTCTCAAAATGGCAACAGAGTTGCAAAAGGACTAGTTCTCAAAATGGCAAATGGTAATTCTCTAAAAGCCCAATGATCTGAATGGCCAACGGAAGGTAGGACGCCACCTAGCCAGGTGGACTGACGACCTGAAGCAGGTAGCAGGGGTGGACTGGATGTGTTAGTTGGAAGACAAACGCCTATACCAATATATTACACAATAAAAACAAAATAAAATAGTGGTGTTTGGTAGTCTTGATTGCGGAGATCATGATCCCTACCTTTTGTGGCCTTTCATTATTTACAATTGAACTATGATGCCGCATGATTTGATCATGTTCTTCCCGCACGTCATACTTATGTCATTCTCAAACTGTTACTAATTTAGGTACATTGGGGGGTTTTTAACATTTTATTGTATGCCGATCTCTGATAAAAGTCTCCCGTAGATAATATAAACATTACCATAAGTTATAGGTACTTCATTTTGACACTATATCTTGATTGATCGTGGTCTGTCAGCCATACGGCGCCAACTGTAGAACATAGTATGCCTTTAAAAGATTCACACCCCTATAATATTTAACAAAAACACCGAAATAAATGTTTTTAATTTTATTTTATTTACATTATTTGTTGTTATAGCGGCAATAAAAATACACACTCTTTTAAAATTTCAACTGTGCCTATTTACGGTACATGAGGTATGGCCCGGACCGCGAAAAAATCACGTATTGTATGGCGCCCCCTTTAATTTTTTTTTAATACGCTTTTATTAACTTTAATTAATTAACTAACTAACTCTGTAAACAAATTTTAGAAGTAACCTTACCTACAGACGTCTCGTTGTCGTATCGGAATGAATTTTTGTACGTGAGTAACTACTATATATATGTACCTACATATAATATGGGGTTTGAATGAAAATACTAAAATTATCTTCATCTTCAAGCTATCTGATTATGGAACCTGGAGTTGAATAGTGGAACTCTTCAGTGGCTACAAGGAAACTCATCGAATTACCGATTACCTTAATGTTCTCACGTCACGCAATTTTACTCTCAGACAATGATGGCATAAATCTTTAGTGGGCACTAATTTTTACCGGTACCTATATTGAGAAAAACAGAGAGGATAACATTTAATTTTATCATTTTGGTTCTTCATAATAGAATACAACAAAATCAGTCATGTGACTGCCGACAGAAGCGAAAACGAAGCGACGAACTTAAAACGTCCCATTAGCAAGTTGGTGACATTAATTAATAAGGAGTTTACAGAACTCAATGTTTCGATTAGCGCCCTCTAGTGGATCTATATATGTATTATTAGCGTGACGGTCACGAGTTCAGTGCTTTTTCCCCATAGCAAAAGTGCACAACGTGCCTAAAGAAATTTCACTTCAAAAATGTTAAGACATTACAGTACAACTTTTATAATGACAGGATTGTATAACATGGTAGGCTCAAGAGCTCGCCAAATGGGTTTCTACATGAGAAATGCCTTCATATGATGAGAAGAAGTTCAAGTTAAATGATAGCCAAGAATTGAAGATTTTCCACAAGTCTTAGATTAACTACTGAATTATATTTTATTGATGACGAAATAACTCTGATTTGATTGAGTTTATAACCGTATAGTAGAATTTGAAGACCATTAAGGGCAATGTAAACAGCCCAAGTTCGAGTCTGTTCTGAGAGTTATATTTTGCCAAACAATTTAAATTACAATTAAAGGTTAATAAAAATTTAACTCATAATTCAAATCGTCATTTAAAACAAAATTTAAGACGGTAGTATTTATAATAATTTTTTTTGTAATTCAAAACAATTCCGAAGGGCCTCCTTCCTTCCTTGCATGGCTTTAAAAGTATAGTGCGATAAAGATCATTTGATACGAGAATGACTTGCACGCACGACGGGGGCCAAGTGTGACTTCTTGATTAGAAGTTATAAAATTTCCTTACTTTTAGGGAATAAGTCTACTGTCAAGTTACATGATCGTGACTTGAGGCTTAGACAGTATGAAATGCAAATGTGTTTTTAATTAGTAAAGAAATGATTAATCATCTGCCACATCCCATTTCTTTGAAGTCCAGGCAATGTGTATTTAGCCCTACTGTAAAAACGCGTGGTGTGTCTTTGGGACATCCAGTTGGAATGAAGCGTCTGTAGTGTAACTTCGTTCCAAAAATGGGGTGAAAAAGCGAGGTACAAAGCATTGCCTGCATCTCATGAGCCGCTTCTTGCTACCTTTCAAATCTTCTCTATGTACTAGATCCTATTTTTAACAGAATGAGTTTTTAGATTACGTTTCCGATGAGTAACTTCGACTTCTCCGTATATTTCCTAAAAGCTTCCTTTTCCTTAATGCTGCCTTACTACCTTATCGACTGATACGACGATACTACTTTCTTTGTGAAAATAACTACTAAGTTGGAATACTAGGTGGGCCGGCTTGCCATCGCCTCTTAATTCGATCCTATTGCCGGTCTCAACTGAAGTTATTCACTAATTCGCACCACGACCTCGATGAAGACGTTCACTTTAAAGCAATGTAGATAAACATATAAAACTGAACCTATATAGAATTGCAAACATTTTATCATACGTATTTTGTTACCATGAGCACAGATAGTATTACACCTATCCTACCACGAAGTGACTTCACTTGGCATGTATATTTATCTGTTGACATAAACAGTTCCATAAAACCTACTATGTTTTGGGCGTAAACTTAATCGTTTTTGTTTTTTTTGTTAGAAGGTCTGGTCTTCCTTGAAAAGTGGTAATTGTGCTTCGTCGTTATGCCTTAGCCATAAAGCCCTCCTACGTACCAGATCTGAATAAAGCTTAAATAAATAAAAAAAATCTAAATTTTGTAGTAAACTCTGATGATAACAAACCCTACTATTTGCGAAGTCCATTGATCGCGATAACACCAGTTTATGTCATTGTTACACCATATTATTACTACTCAACATTATTGTCAATTCTTAGCTCATCGGCTATATAAAAACTTAGTATACCTACATGCTAATACGTAAATTTATCGACAAATGGGTCATTCCGTGTTCTTTTCAAAACTGTACTTTCAACAGTGAATAAATATTTATGCTAAAAAGATTATGTGCATTGATTAGTGTAAGTGTTAATCAGTACCTACATTGATTGTTCTATATGGCATTGAAAAGTTCTATAGATGGCGAAAAATCAAATAAACGAGTAGTCGTATATTTGAATTTTCAACTTAACCCTTGCACTAATCGAAATGTGAACAGGCCAATCGGCAAACTTCTATTAAGTAATCATGGAGTTACTGGAGGCTTTAAGAACTTAAAGGTATTTAGTGTTTTAGTCAAGAACTGTAATACAATATCATTTTAATAGCAAGCATATAGTAGGAGCTTAAGTAAATATGATGATAACCAATACTTGTTTTAATGTTTTGAACACATCGTTTCGGAATCGAGCGAAAGAATTGGAATAACAATTTTGTAGTGTGGTCTCGTGGTCTATTTCAAAAGCATACCAGGTCATACTAGAAACAAAGTTTTGTGTTAGCGACTCAAACTCAAAATGTAATTACGTCGTGGTGTCAATTACTGCGATTCACTTTAGGGACTTGTACTAATTTCCTCTTAAATTGAACTGTTTTCTAAATGGTGACCGTTATTTACAGACACTTACAGTTCTCTCCCAATCGCTTTCCACCGCTTCTTTGGCATGCATCACTACCTCACAGAACGAGGCAGAGGAATCCCACGCAGTCTCGCTCTGGACTATACACATGATCATGGTCTCCAGCGAGAGCCAGTTGCCTATGCCTATAAATAATCGCAAACCCAGTGTCAACGTTATAATGGAGATCTGGCGGCCATGCTTAAAACGTTAGTTGTGCATGAAATAGCTATTATCTTATCTGTGGTTGTGCTGGCTATCAGCATTCTTTTGTAGTTCCAGTTCAAGGTGAAATCAGCCTTAGATCCTGATAGACTGATTATATTGACTAGCTGTCTAGATTTAGAATATTCTTACGAATTTTCTTACGCAGTACGTCGTCACCATCAAGTATTAACATATTACTCGAGAATACATTAAAAGTATCAAATGAAGTTAAAAGTTACAACTAAAGAATAAATCAATATTAATCAACTGATAAGAGAAACCGCTAACCGGTTGTACCGAATACCAACAAGTTTTAGTAGCAGTCTTCGTATACATCGTTCGAATTCGTGTTCGCTACTGGACTTGTTAGTTCATAGAGAATATGGCATTTTAGGTTAAGCAGTTAGCTCACTATCGACAGTTTTTAAACGAAAGTCGTCCCATTAAGATTACACGATTTCACGCATATTTTGATTTTGTATGGTTAATAGCTTACAAACTTCATCTTTGCTGTTTGTTTCCAATTTTTTATATTTTTTAGTTTCACTATTGAAAGTTGAAAAAAATTCAACCTAACTAAATCCAATCTAAACAAAACTTTTTCATTGACATGATGTATTGAAAGCGTCCGTGCTTTTAAATAATTATTTGCCAAATAGGTCTCCTGACGGGTTTTTGCCTTTTATATTTTTCTATGTATCGGGAATTGATAATTTAATTCTAATTCCAAATTCATTTCAAATAATTATTTCTGTGGTTAAGTTGGCACAATTGTTTTCTATATTGGCGCGAAATTTGAGCAATATCTGTCATTTAGTTCGTTTTCAGTACTCGATTTTGTAAGCTCATCTCAATATGTTTTGCGATTTTTATAATGGATAAAAACATCGAACAAAGAGTTTGTCTCAAATTTTGCATTGCAAATGGAATTTCATGTTCAGAGTCGCTGAAAATGTTACAGAAAGCATACGGTGAATCGACTTAATCAGAACTCATGCATATGAGTGGTACAGTGCATTCAAAAGCGGTTGAGATTTGATTTTTTTTCTCTTTCCAAAACTCAAATTACCACTTCGAGCTACCCGTTTTCAATCGATAGAAGATATCAAAGAAAATATGTGGCGAGAACTGAAGTCAATTCCGGAAAATGCATTTAAAAAATGTTTTGAAAACTGGATTATTCGTTGGCGTAAGTATATTATTTCTGAAGAGGTCCTACTTTGAAGGCTACAATTTTGGAAGAATGGTGAACATTTTGTGTTTTATTGACCTTTTCCCGGTACTTTTCTTGACAGAGTAGTATGTATGAATACGCAATTCATTATCACAATATTATCTGTCATACATATTTATGGTAATATGTAACAAATAGCTATCTGCAGAAGTAATACGTTACAGTAAGGGAAGTACCTTTTACCAGGTCGCTTTTAAACATCAATAAATAGCTTAGTGTTGTGTTTCTAGTAATTGAGAATAAGGTCACCTTAACTCCATAGCTGGTGTAGGGTGTATTTAGAGGAAGGGGTAAGTCGGGAGTGTTTATCAAGCCGTGGTAACCGCTATGCCGTAGGTCTGCTTGTGTCATGTATAAAAACGAAAGGAACACATGAGTTGAACATGAACATGAGTTGAATGAACACGAGAACACATTCTGTACAGAATTTCTGAACAGAAAAAAAATTACAGTTTAATCGACCCGAGAATCGAACCCAATAATAGCAAAAAGTTAAAGGCATACGAGGCAGTTGATGTTGGTGTATATGTACATTCTGCATTATTTAAATTGGCTAAAAGTTTTTAAAACCCTTTCTGCTCGATATCACGCAAATAATAAATAGGTGTAAAGTAGTTATATATGCGTTACTATCGCCTAAATTAATATTGAACCAAAGTATTGAACATTGCACTTTTTAATGAGAATTTGATAAGCAATAATTAATAGTTAAAGTTTTCTTAAATATTTTTCTATAGACCCTTTTTTTAATAGGAATATAGAGTGCCTAATGTTACTGAATGCCAGTGTCAAATTGTCGATTGACTACAAATAAGGCACTAATATGCGTGTCATTAAAGACAGGTTATGGTGACAATTTGCGAATAAGGGCTCAGGTCTTCAAGCCTACAGGCCGTGCCTTATATGTAGACGCTACGTGACCGCTGCCTATCAGGTCGTATTCATATTCACCACATTAATACTCTATAAAAACTATCCAACTTTTTATTTATCAGTAGCTTAAAATATTGGATTATTCTCTCAGGATAACCTCACCTATATAGTAACTAGCGTCATGACTATCATAACATCTTTTATTACATTTATTACGGAAGCGATGGCGACGATTATAATGAGTGTATGTAATGCAACACTTACTTAAAGAATGCAGAATACACTTACTTACTTATTAATGAAATGTAGTTTTACCGAAGCTTATATTTTATGACAGTATTGTGACATTTCTGGTCTTATAGTAATAACTAGCAACCCGCCCCGGCTTCGCACGGGTATAAATTATATACCAAAACCTTCCGCATGAAAATCCGTTCGGTAGTTTTTCAGTTTATCGCGAACAGACAGACAGACGCG
The DNA here is from genome assembly GCA_963859945.1 of Euplagia quadripunctaria. NCBI lineage: Eukaryota > Metazoa > Arthropoda > Insecta > Lepidoptera > Erebidae > Euplagia > Euplagia quadripunctaria. The sequence continues at coordinate 16,455,066 of OY982576.1, read as the reverse complement.
GCGGGGGACTTTGTTTATAATATGTAGTGATAAATACAATTACTGCAACATTTTACAACCCGCTAATGTTATTAAAGTCGACTGAAAAAAAAAACTCTCGTTACTAAAAAGATCCTTATGACCATATACACAACCACAATGACGAATGAGGGTAAAACGGTGTGGATATATCGCAGTTAAATTGACTGAAACCACACGGTTCTTATACAGGATACAGGTCAAATACCTTTAAGGTGTAGTCAATATGCAAGAACCCTTGAAAGTTTTAGTAAAGTTATTTTTATATTTTTACTACTTCCTTTACGTTTTATTTTGCATATATATGAGTTGCTCTTTTACCAGGCATTTTCAAGTTTTATTATTTTACCCAAGTAATTTATGTTAGAACAAGCATTATTTTATAGTAAGACTACTAGGTATATATCTATTTTATAGTAAAAATACTACTTATATAGTTAGTGACCCTAAAAACGAATTCTATTCTCAAAAAATCGTATGGTAGTAGGTACACACTACACACTAACCCTTTAGACAATGAAACTACTGTAATGCAAAATTCTCAGTATGAAACGATACAACAGCCATCTATTTAACAAAGGGAGAAAAAAAAAATGCATAAAAAACATCATCAATGCTTCTTAGATAGTAGATCTTCGTAGATCTATCCCTCTACAATGTTGTAGATTTAAATAGGTTAAAAAACAAGAAGGAACTAATGCGGAAGGGCTCTATATAGTGACCACTTCTCGGTTACTAGTTTACAAAAAAAATTATCTTAATATATTTTCATTTATCTTAAAGCTATTGGACTTGCCTCTCACGGTAATCTCATTAGTTACAATTACAAGTGCCACGACACGTGATTCACGAATACGTTTTATTCGTTATCGAAAAAATCTGGTATTACGGAAACAATAATGGCGACTATTGTGTTACATACTTATTTTATTCATTTTTAATGAACACCAGGAAAAGTAAATGGAAGATTTGAAAACTGTATAATTGGACACACATTTTTATTGAAAAAAATATTTACTAATGTGTCTGTTGGGCTACATATAGAGTTACGTGATATATAATATGGGATTTAAAAACACGCTTCATAGTTAATTTTATGCTTTTGTCGTTGATGTGTCACTCATCGGTCGCTGAACCGAACAATTCAGTGTTTCTGTAGGCTTGCACCAGGGATCGGCTCCAAGTCCACACGTCTTCCTGTTGATCATGGATGCTCTGACATCGGACATACAGAATGCCTTGGTGCATGCTGATTGCAGACGACATTGTGTTGGTCGGTCAAGACGGGAGCGATGTTCGGAGTAGAAAGAGAAGAAATAACAAAGACTGAAAATCAGCGGAATCAAAACAATTTCGCTGAATGGAATAGCGATACCAGTCTGCTTCAATTTCATGTACCTCGGCTTCTTGATACCGGGAAATAGACGGGACTGCAGAGCATCGATTCAATACAGGGTGGATGAAGTGACGGTAGATGACAGGAACAACAAATGTTGTTCCTGTCACCTGCCACTAGGACCAAATTCCTAAGTTTCTTATTAAACTTAAAGGACAGATCGATGATCATCAGACCTGCCGTCGTGTATTGATCTGAAAGTTGGGCCAAGACAGAACGGATGAGAGACGCCTGACCGCAGCTGAAATGCGTATGTTGAGATGGATGTGTGGTGTGACTAGGGTGGACAAGGTGAGGAACGTGAACGGTGAATATATTAGAGCGCCAATAAAATTTTCGAATTATCTGTTATTATTCCACAAACGTAATAAATAACCATAACAGAAACACTATAATGTTTTACATACAGATATTTATGTTTACCGAAACATTTACTGTATCGATAAATTATCAAGTTCATATTTTCAGTTTCAAAATGAGATTTCTGTATTAAAAGTCTGAAATTTTCCTAAAACTTCAAGTGTTCGTTATTCTCCGGGTACCTATATACGACCCTAAAACATAACTAAGCCTTTGTGTAAAACCTATTATCAGTACATATAAATATTATAAACGTATTCTGTTGCGAGACATAAATACGTATAACATGTGCGACACCATATTGGTGAAGAACAATTAATAGTTAAAAACATATTTGTTTCATTATCAATCATTGTCATTACTTAATGATAATATCTATTAGTAATTTGGACGTTAGATATCAAGTTTAAACTTATATTTTAGTTTAGTTTGTATCGTATATTACAATTATCAATCCGCTTCGCATTCAGTGTTAAATATAGATACGCGACTGCAGTAATCGTATCAGTTTAAACGTGATACATTGTGTGTATTTCATCTATTATACTAATCTTCAATCGTGTGTTATTAATAGTGTTCCGTGAAATTAAATAACTCAAATTCTAATTAGCTGGCTTTCATGCACTAAGTACCCTTGTTGTGTTGAACCTTGAATACGCATATTTGCAGTGGAAAAAAAAGATCAAATATCGTTGTAATAATAATCAAAGAATAGTTAAAAACACTAATTGTAGTTAAATATTAGTCATACTAAATAATAACAACAGGATAATAATACTAATAGGATGTCATATACTTCTTCTGTAAGACGAAACGAATTACCAGTAAGTATTTATGTGTCCTTGGTTTTGTTAGCTTGACTTGCTGCGGGCTGAAGGGAGTAAATCATTTTTGACGAAGATCCTTACCGCACGTTACACTTTAGACGCTCGGCCGACGGCAAGCTAGACAGGAAAAAGTGTTAGCGCAACGAAAAAATGCTGACTGCGAGTTGATTTATTTTATTTACGCCATCTGTGGATTCTGTGCCATACTACTGTACTTTGATGTTGGTTGTAGATATACTAATCCATAAAAAAAAAATTAAATTGAAGTGTCTGTTTGTAATGTCATAATAAAAGGTTTTTACTAAATGCATGTTTACGCGGTATTTATTCCAAAAAAATTAATTAATTTTTTTTCGTCTGTCTGTCTGTCGGTCTGTCTGTTTGTTCGCCTAATCTCCTAATCTCCGGACCGGATGGGCCGATTTCCACAGGACTTTCACTGGCAGATAGCTGATGTTATAAGAAGTAACTTGGGTTACTTTTATTTTGGAAAAAGAATTAGAGTTCCGCGCAAAAAATATAAAAGTGTAGGCGCGAGTGAAGCCACGCGGGGCACAGCTAGTTATCCACATATTAGCTAGGGCAACTGTCACAGATGGCGCAATTTTAATTTCGAAATTTTACAATATTTGTTATATTAAGATACAATTGTGTGTATATGTATTAAAGATGCACATTACTGCACATTTCTTAACAACACATTATGATATTGTCATAATAAGGTGTCGTTAGTTACGAGGAGGTCGTTAGTAGGGATTAATGTTACCAGTCTTTATTATTTTTAGATGTTCTCGAGAAAACAAAATTAAAAATACGAAAAGGCAGGGTGCCAGTTTATCGAAAAACGAGTGGCCAATCTACTTGATTTTCTTTAAAACGACAATAATCTATACATCTCGCCTCGATCGCCTTGTGGTCGAATTTCGACCATAATTCATTAAGTTTTTAATGTTTTGTTTCATATCGTTGACCAGTATAACTTGAACTGTCATTGAATAGACTATCCGTATCATGACAGGTCAACCACAGAAATGAGAATGTGTAATCATGTGTCACCAGTTGCACACGCTTAGACGATAATCATTATTTTACACACATACAGAACTGTACACTAATTCGTCGCAGAGGATTTATTAAATATGAATAAACGCCATTTATAATTATACTAAATACACCCTCATGCTGATTTTTATAAGGTAGCTTTTCATATACATACTGTAGTTCCAATATAGTTAATACTCAAATATGACACGCAATGTATAAGCGTTTTAGTAGATTAGATCATAACGGTTTTCTCTCTTAGATTATATAATACTTTGTGAATTTTTGTCAATATTACTTAAAAACAAAAGATTTTGGACTTATCAACGAAATGATGTCCGTACTTTGGACATACTGCAGTCGAAAGTGCATAGGTACGCGAATACGAAAATGTTGCACATGTTTTCCAAAGCTATGAGTGCTCATAGCACTTCACTTCTTACTTATTCTCAGTTCTGTGAGGTCAACAGATGGGTAGGTATACTGGACATGTGTAACTTGATGTATCAGGCGTTATCACATCTTTTTTTAAGTTTATAACACAAATTGCTTACAAACGTTAGCTTTCTACACTTCTTTGACATAGCTAGCTTTAGCTTTAAATATTTCTAAATTTACGTTCTCCTTTTCTTAAAAAGGGGTACAAAGAATTATCGTCACGTGTAAATATATCTAGAAATAAATAGATATAGTTTCATCATCATCATCATCTTAGTCTACTGCCAAATATAAGCCTCTTCTAAATACACAGAGAGCCGTAACGCGCTGCCTTCATGCAACGGTAAACATGAATATACATAATTTTATGTAAATGATAGTATTTATTTGTACAGTTATTGCTTATGATTATAATTTACTCGGCTCAAATAAGTTTTAACTCGGCAGCTGGTTCAGCCGTTTGTTTTACGAGTAGTATCTATTGTTAGTCGTTGCCCTTCGTGATACTTTAATAGATATTTTTCTACATCCAGATATTCGTTTTAAGAAATTCTACACAATACTCATGGGTAGTGGGCAGTACTGCAGAACCGACCGAGCCCAGCGACGCCGACGACAAAGTCAACCATTCACGAACGTTTAGAAAGAACTGGTTAAATTATAGCAACGTCCCTTAATTGATATTTTATTACAGTCTTGTCATTCATTTAACAACTGATTGATGACCTCAAACTACTATTGAAACAATCTAGGGATCCATATTTTTCTATGTTTAATGCAGATCTTTGCACCTCGAGATCGACTGGCAGTACAACCGCCAGTACTTAGTGCTAATCGTCCTATAGGCCTTGCATAAGAATAAGGCAGGCGGTGCAAGGCGTTGACTTTGCAGCATTTTACAGCACACAGCAACGTTATCTGCAAACCTTCTTTGGCCGTAAAGGTGAACCATAGCTCATGGAAGCCAGATAAGTGGCGGCGTATATGGTTTGGAGTGTTTTCAAGAACCCAAGTTGCAGTTGATATCCTTGTCGAGCTGTAGAAGCTCTATTTCGATGTTTCACTAACTGTTTTAATGTGAAACGAAAAGTTCTTCCAAAAATTAAATACGCTACTGGCGTAGGAACTGTTATTTTATCTGTGTTGAAATGAAGAGGGACTACAATATAATTGCTATCGTAATCTCTCTCATTTTCTAAATCTTTAAAATTAATTTAACTGTTCTTGTTAACTATGTGTAACGTAAGCCTTTGGTGAAAATTACAATTACACGTAGGTAGGTAGGTACTTGTGTATTAGAAAAACTTATTAACAAAAAAATTAAATAGACGAAAAAAACTAAAAAGAGAAAAATAAACTTGTTCGCCTATCTTAACTCCTACACTAATGTAAATACCTCACAAATTTTGAGTCGGTGCCAAACATTAGGTAATTTTTTTAATAAAAAGAAAAAAAAATTGTGGCTAACATATAATTAAGTATAATTAAAAGTTACTTTCATTGTTTTTAAAATTTGTTATTAAGATTAATAAGATAATAAGAACAAACACAAGATAACAGTTGCTGTAAATCGTTGAAGAAGGCGTTCTTGGCTTCCAACAATCATCCAACATCACATTAATATCCAATATAATTATCAAAAAAATTATCAAAATCCGACTACTCTGTAAAAAGTTATGCGTAGTCGCGCGAAACTTCTCTCCTTATGTTATTGTAGGTATGATAGAAGAAGAAAAAAGCTCGGGAAAAACATGAAACGTAGTACATAATTTACGCTCAACTTGAAAAGCAATCGAGTGCCGAACCACAATTAAATAGGTACCAACTCCATCATTAAAGCATGTAAATGACTTAAAAGGTAAAATAAAGTATACCTAACCTATTTTCCTTATCATTAATCTATTTTCATCATCATGAATCATCAAACATATGTAGATAAATAACATCCAATTCATACAGGTACAACGTGTACCTACGAGTACCTACTTATTTTAATTCCAATAATGCTAATGCACCGTCCTTGAATAAATGATAACATCATCAAATTACGTTGTGGTTCAAATGTAAGCATTTTATTTCATTTGTAATGTAATGAGTATACCCATTTATTATTGAATTTTCTATTGTGTTCGACGGACATATATGAATAATTGGAAACTTCATTACACCTAGAAAAAGAATAAATCCAAATATCCTTTGAAAATCAAGACATTTCAAGGTAAAATTTTTAATTTTCTTATTGTCATGAAATTTGTTGTTGAACCCTGGTCGTGTGTTTTTGTTTTATTTTAAAGATAGAAACCCACTCGGGTGATCGTCTCACCGGGATTGATGTAGAAAAGTGAACTATTAAAAATGTAACTGGGAACCGTTTGACCTGGGGAATGTCTTTTCCACTTCAGGTGGACACCGTTTTTGAAGAGGCGGACATTGCACAGTCACTGGCTTTTACTAGGGAACAGCCTTACACGTAACGAACTGAGCTTATTTTGCGCTCACCGACACTTGGTGTCTTCTGAATAGGGGAGTACCCAATATGAGAGGAAATCTTGCGCGGTTGCACCCCGGAGCATGCGCAGAACCATACCTAGTATTTATCGAGAGACTTCCTAAACCTTTACCGAGAGAATGAGATAGAATACAAGTATACAGTGTTTCCTATAATCTTTACGCTTGCGTACTTAACCTTCAGAAAATGCGTTTGCACAAATTTGTATTAAAATTCGTTGGTTAATTAATTTATGTTAATTATTTAACACATCTGTGTTAATTTGACCAATAACTTTCATATTATCATCATCATCAGCCTTTCATTATCCACTGCTGAACATATGCCTCTGGTAATGTACGCCACTGAGCTCGAATTCGAATTTTGATTCCGGAGTCGGAATCGAAATTTTTAACTTTGACTTATCGGAATCGGAAGCGGAGTCGGAGCCCTCGCTGTCGTTCAAGAGAGATTAGACGTTAGTTAACTGTTAAGGGTAAACTTAACTAAACCGAATGGAAACGAATTCGAAGATTCGTAACACCCCTAGTACCTCGGATAGCTTTTGTTAGGCAGCAGTAATCGATGTTATCAAAATACTTATTTTGCGTGATGTGACTTTATATATGGGCGATGCCCATAAAGTACTGTATTATGCATTATGTTGTTATTATTATTACCAACCTTCTAAAGACAAAATTGATATCGTTGCAAAGCTCTGAGCTCAACGTAATATCCGCACTAATCCGCCACACCTGTTCCTAAAGCTGTTTGAATTATTATTAAGTTAAATTCCATTGTAATTTATTTTCCCCTATGATTGTAACGGTTTTAATGGGTATATATAAATGGGTGAATCTCTTCTAAATATTTTTTACGGCTTGTACGTTGTAGTCCGATCGTGTTAATATTCTTCCTATTAAGAAAAACTTAATAAGGACTAAAAAAGTAATGGTTTAATGATAAGTATGAAACAGCCAATAGAATTTATGGCTACTTTTCGAGATATCATCATTTTTCTAGATCTGACTGACTGATCAGAAGACTGTTACAAATTACAACATTTTTGTTAGTTTTTTGTATCGTGTGGAAACCCCCTCGGGTCAAGTTAAGTCACGCTTAAAGTTATACAAAATAATTACAAGGATGTCATAACGAGAGAAGCCTGCCATTTTGATTTAGAAAAATAATTTAAAAATCGAGGAAACGATGCCTTGTCTCCATTGTTTTAATGTTACTTAGAGTTTATTATTATTATTATATTATGGATATGACTTCAAATCACAATATTATGGAGTCTAGTTTGCATACGATAAAACTTATGTAGCACCTACGCACTATTAGCACAGTTAATATAAAAGTTACACCGCAACTATTAGCAATATATAAGAACTTTTATGTCGTCATCAAATTTTTAACCAAGTAAAAAAAAAAATTACCGATTTGAGTGGGTTCTTTTTTTTCTGAAAGGCGACTTGATCGAGAGTGTTCTTAAATATAATTCAAGAAAATCTGTTCAGCCGTTCGAAGATCGTCAGGTCTTTTGTAATCGTTTTAGGTATTTTCAAGTATTTAATTTTTTTAATTTATGATTATGTTATTGAAATCGTTCATAATTACTTTTTTGTATATTTGATAGCTCCATGGTCAATAATCTCAACACTAAGGGTGGAAAAATAACTAATGAAAGTTTGAGTTGATATTATGTAATGGCTTTTCATTTTTAACCCCCGATGCAAAAAGGTGAGGTGTTATAAGTAGCTGTGTGTCTGTCTGTGGCATCATAGTTCTTAAACGGATGAACCGATCTTGATTTAGTTGTTTTTTGTTTGAAAGGTAACTTGATCGGGAGTGTTAAGAACGTTTAGTCTTCGGTGCGATGGAGGATGATGAGATGGAGGTATTTCCGCAGTCGGTCGAATGAAATTAAAACAAAAATTACAGTACCTACATTCACTTATTTTCAAGTACTTTTAATCGTCTCTATACGTAAAGTAACAACTAACTTAAACATTAAAATAGACTTGGTAACAAGTATATTTCCGAACCGGAATTCAATTAAAACCAAGGCCAATAAAATAATATATATATATTCTTAACTTAAACCAGTTGTAGATTTTAAGTTATTCTATCTAATAAAGCACACTCCTCACTCCTCACCTTACATGAAGTTGTATCCACAAATGAACAAAAAGATTAAGATATGATAATATCGGTAATTCATTAACGTTATCGCACTTATCGCAGGTTCTGAAGGTCGGCGCTTGTCGAGACAGGCTTGAAATTCTGCAGTACCGCTATTCAAATTCTACTTCAAAGTTGCATTACAACTTAATTTAAAATTGTCGGACATATTTTTTTTCAGTCGTACATAAAGAACATATCGTCGGCTTTAGTCGTTAACCTGCTAAGCCCATTTTTGCATAGTTTATAGGACGAACAAAAAACTGAATAAAAAAAGTAGATTGATTTGACTGATATAGGGTTCCGTGCGTCTGATGAAAAATTGAAAAATGGTTGCGAATCTACTAGAAAGGGCTTGCTGTCAGGGTCTTTATTTTTTTTATAATTTTAAGATTCATAGTTATTTAAGAAAATAGATGAAAATTGACCATCTCTCCGACACTTATTAGCCTAAAATTTAAAAAAAATACCTCAAAAATGTTTTTTTTTTTTTATAAATTTTATTGGTAGATACAAAATAATTCATCGTGCGGAACCCTCTCCACGCGAATCCAACTCACACTTGGCCGGTTTTATTTATTCATAAAATAAAGTGTAGCTCAATCATGTAGTGTACTAGGTACACTGGTTGGGTAAAAAACAATCGGACACCAATGAAGACAAAAATTAATCCATTTTCACCTCATTGAGTCATGACTATTCGCGGTTAACATTATATCCTTGATAATGATCTCGAGTGACGTCCATTACCGTACTCAGACAAATGACAAGGATAAGTCTGCGTCAGTAAGCGTGGTATGTTCTACGTAATGTAAAAATGCGGAACAATAGTTGCTTCTTTATAAAAATCGCAAGTTCGACCCCGAAGAGTATTGTTGTCACCTCTGTTGTCTCTCTCCAAAAAATCGTTCAGAATGTTTTCAAAAGAAATATAGGAAAGACCAAGACGATTGTATTGTATGTATTTCAAAGGTGAAATTCAAGATTAGATTAATAAGTTTCAACTGTATTATTACCTCAATTGAAAGAAAGAAGATTGATTTTCGTTAATGTTTAAAAAAGAATTTAATTTTTTTTTTTTAATATACATATATTTTTTTTTAATTTTATTTTTTAGTATGTAAGTATGTTGTAATTTTATTATAATTTAATTTAACGGTATAGGATATGTTTCTGTTAGTTGTGGTTGCCTATAATTGAATGACATCCATGAGGATCTTCCACCTCGTCACCAAAAAAAAAAAAGCACAAGCCATGTTTTTGTCATTTCATTTCTTTTGTAATATTAAATAGTTATGTAATATTAAATAAATAAATTAAGTCGTTTTCGGTTTACCTTCTCAAAATATTAATAAGTTTTGATTTCCCTGCAAAATGTTCAAATTTGGTTAAATCTAAGGCTTGATTGCGTTGAATTAGAATTGATTTTTCACAATTAAAAGGAACCGCAGACATATGTATTTGATAGTAATTTCAACTTGATGCCTCCACGGTCTTGACAGACGTACCGACAACAAAGTGATCCTACAAGAGTTCCTTTATTCCTTTTGAAGAACGGAGGCCTAAAAATGACAATTTGATTATTGGATTACTAGCTGCGCCCCGCGGTTTCACCCGTGTAAGTCCCGATGTCTTGAAAATATCGAGATAAAAGTAACCTATGTGTTAATCCAACCGCCCCACCGAAAACCCTTGCGGGGTGACGGCCCGAAGGGGTTTTCACACGCACAAAAAAAAATGGATAGATCATCAGCTCTTTTCTAATCGTTGAAGAGATTTTTGAGTACCATCGACTCAAAACATTTTCAATTTACGCTTGTCTATTCCGGTTCCGAATGTATTTATAACGAGACAAATGGATATCACGTTTAAACTATGGACGTACGATTTGAAAGAGCTATCAGTAATGGTTTCGTAATTGCATAGCGCATTCTTAAAAATATCTAATCTATTCACTATTGGTTCTTTTATTCAATCAAGAATTGGAAAGGATAAGACAACCATACATCACAAGTAGCTGTGTCTGCCGCGGCTTCGCTCGCTTGTATGTAGGTATATTTTTTGCGTGGAACCCTAACTCTTTTCCCAAAATAAAAGTAGCCTAAGTTACTCCTTATAACATCAGCTATGTGCCAGTGAAATTCCCGTGAAAATCGGTCCAACCGTTACGGAGCTAGCCGGAACAAACAAAGTAAACAAACAGACATTTTTACAACAATCAACATAGACATTGCGTGCGCTGAATAAATACCTATCGGCTGCTGGTCCGCCAGTGGACCGTATCGCAGTGGCGCGCACACGATTTTATTTTTAAAGTACAAAAAACGTAATTCGAGATCGTTTTGATAAATTTTTAAATACAGTCGATATTGACATGGTTTCTAGTAGTTTAGTGCTGTACATGAAATTATAAAAAATATTCCTTTTGATCCTATTTGCCCTTTTCCCTCTAGATTATTTATTAAAAGTATTTGTAAGATTTACAATATTTTTACCACAAAGTTTAATAATTGAGATTTATAAAAAGTGAAGAATTTTATTAATCATTATATAACAATAAAACACTAGCATTTTTTGTAAAACAATACTTTTGAAATGAAAAATAAGCGTTACCGATTTGAATGAATGAATATTACCTACATCAAAAGAGGTAACCCTACAGTTACTTACGGGCTACTGTACACAGCCGTGCGCTATTCTGAGGCAATAATGATCGGTGCTTTTGAACATTTAAGTTCATTTTCGCATGCAGCGTTCGGTGGCGGTGCGGAAATAGTAGTATTTAAAACGGTAGGGTCGGATTTTTTGTTAGGAGTGATTTATTTGTTACATAGTAATTATTCAGTTATCTGTGCTTAAACTAAGACCAATTTAGTCACATATAAAGATATTAGTATGATTCCCAATATACGCTTAGGCATTTACATTATGAATAAAAGAATAATGCATTTACAATTTGCGTCTGAACTCTCAATATTCAGAACGGACGTAACAGGCAGTCAATAACCTCTTGAATCATTTATTAGTGAGGATGTCCATATTCGATGACAAATGCTTTAGCAATCGTTTAGATGCGTTTCAAATGTTATATAGGTATATGTATATCTTCATATAGTTTAAGTAAATATTATTCCAACCAGTTCTGTTTTTAGAAATTAGTAACTTTTTGTTAATATACATATTATTATTATTATTATGCATATTAACAAAAAACTACTTAATACATAGTATGTTGAATTATTTTATTGTAATGTTTTGATATGTGATTATTGAAGAATCTATCGCAAATAAGATGATATTGTATAATACAAACATTTATGAATCACTAGCAACCCGCCCCGGCTTCGCACGGGTACAAATTATACACCAAAACCTTCCTCATGAATCACTCTGTCTATTAGTGAAAACCGCATGAAAATCCGTTCAGTAGTTTTTCAGTTTATCGCGAACAGACAGACAGACGCGGCGGAGGACTTTGTTTTATAATATGTAGTGACTAACAGTTCGCCGGATTTGAACAGCATCATGTAAATCTATACAAACAAATAAAATCAAAGTGTCTGTTTGTACCTAACAGCTTTTTATTAAATGCAGATGCATTTAATAAACAACAGACATTCAGATGAATGTTTACACGACCGACTTAGCAAAAAAAAATATTTTTAAAATTTTTGTCTGTCTGTCTGTCTATTTGTTCCGGCTAATCTCCGGAACGGGTGGACCGATTTCCACGGGACTTTCACTGGCAGATAGCTGGTGTTATAAGGCAAGTAACTTAGGCTACTTTCATATTGGAAAAAGAATTAGAGTGCCGCGTTAAAAATATAAAAATGTACACGCGAGCGAAGCCACGCGGGGCACAGCTAGCGTACAAGCGATTGCGATACGTAGTAGTTCGTTCACCTTCACTGATAGGTATTAGGTATATTATGTTTCATAGTTCAACCCACAATGGAGAACAACGCAGTCTGCAAAAATACAACTACTTACACTTCGATCAAATAAAATATATGATCAAAGTAGATCGATCAAAGTAGATCGATCGAAGAGATAGAAAAAAGGGTTATTAAGAATCATTTAAAAATGTTCGCTAACTAAAATGATACGCCACAGGAGTATGTGCGTATTATACTTGTATTAATACTTTTTACCGACCTCGTATTCTCCTAATTGCTTGCTCATCGTTCTCTGTCTCTGGACATTGAACATTGCACAACTGAACATAATATTTTTACATTGCGAAATGTCTATTTGTACTCAATATGTATTACAGCTAGCTGTATTGCAAATTTTACTCAAATAAAATGAAATTCAATCTCAATTCAATTTTGTCACGGCGACCATAAACTGCAATTTTTTTTTCTACAAATATGTAAATGACGCGAGCGTGTATAATCTGAGAATATACATTCTATGTTCTGACATTTGATGAAAAACGAAAAACTGTGAAAATAATCAGTGGAGAAAAGTATATTACTCAAAGTTAATAACGTGATTTCTCATTGAACCAGTTTGATTTAAAACAAGGTAGGTTGGAAATTTGTATGCTTAGATCATAATCAAGTCTGTATAATTTTGTAGGTTGGCTTGTACTGAACGTACGCTCTTCATTCAAAATATAGAAAGACTAGCTTCGGGAGAAACAATATCAACGTCCAAAAATGTTAATACAGTGAATTACAATTAAGGAATAGAGTCAAAATTAAAAAACAAAAAAATACCCGAGGATGAGGTTTGCTTCATTCTATCTTTTAACCGCAAGGCATTAGTTATACCTAGATGTAGCCAGTAGAAAGAAGGCTACACATAGTTTTAGTCACATAACATATTATGCAACCGGCTACATCTAATATTAGCCGTGAATAAAAAGGATACACCTAGGTTAAATCAATTGCCATCAACCGCAACTAGGTTTAGCCCGCTACAACTGATGGGAACCGTACTTCAGCTTTTAGCCGTAACACATCGTATTAGTAAGGCACAGCAGTCGTTTCTAAACCCAGCCCTCGACTGATTGTGTACCTCCTTTTGTTCTGCTGGTGAGTAGGCCACCAGATTTCTGTAAAGCCTGTAAACTAAATGAACGGCAACGCATGACATCACACCTGGTGTGAAGGGTCTCTAGAGACACAAACTGCTTACAATTACCTGATGGTAAGAGTTTGCTACTTACACTTTACTCTGTCCATTCATTTATTTACTTTTTGACAGGTAACTTGTCAATTAGTGACGACCCAACACGTTTTCGATTCGATTAAAAATAACAATCGATTTTATTTAAGAGTTTAAGAGTTTAAAAAAAGTTAATTGTAGCTAAAAATACTGGACTCGTTTAATAAATTTACCCACGTTTAATATATTATACATAAGAATTGATTTTTAATGTTACTGAGGACTCAAGTGACGAATCTAGTGTGTATCATCTTTAATTTGTTCATTACTATAAGTTCAAACCTCAATTACAACAATATGATGTTATTTATGGCAAACTAGCCGCGCCCCGCGGTTTCACCCGCGTAAGTCCCGGTGCCGTGGGAATGTCGGAATAAAAAGACACCAAATTTCATAGCAATCGGTGGTACCTCTACGTAGGTACCTCTTTTTAATGTGAAAAGAAAATACATTGCAGTATCATATCTATGAATGGTGATAAATAGTAAAATCAAATGAAAATAGATAACATAATATATATTTTTACAACTGCGCGTTTTGAAGTTTAATTTTATAAACTCAGGCACAGTTGCGTTGTCAAGCAACTGTCAAAAAAAAACGAAGTAGTATAATGAACATTTAATACCAAACTTCTTTATTCGTCTAAAATCATAAAATACTCCACAAATCAACAAAGATATTGTTGAGGTGTGTGTAGAAACAGCATTTGGCATACCTATTTACCCGCCTACGAAAATGTTTTTAGCTATGTATGTATTTTCATCTGTTCCATAGTATATTCTAAGCTACCTATTATAATTTGACCAATGAGGTATCGTTAAAGAAGCATTGCAAACAGGGCATTGTGACATGCCGACACGGCTATCCTCCACTTTTCGAGTTCGATTTGATCCGCAGTCGGGTATTATATTTTTTTATCAGTTTTATCAGCTTACGTCGCAAAACTCTTGAGAGAAGAATACAGTTCCATAATCTGTAAGCATTTAAAAAAATATAATTTTAACCGTTTGCTTTGCATTTAGGATTTTTACTAAATCGCAATACTAGGTCACTATTATAAATAAGTTTTGCAATACAGCTTTCTTTTACAATCCTTTAAAATAATTTCCATCACAGTTAATGCACTTAGTCATGTGTAAATACCAGTAATCAACACTTACTTTTATTCTGGGAGTTCTGGACAATTGTGGTCCCAAGCAGCTAAAAGCTCAGTATCTGTTTGAAACCTCCTCCCTTTCAACTGATCCTTAATGATTAAAAAAATAGCAAAGTAACAGGAAGCTAGATCTGAACCGTACGCAGGATGTTCAAATACTTTAACACCTGCCATTGCTATTCAAAAATTCTACAATGTCACGTGCTCGATTCACGTTTGCGTTATCGTGATGAAAATGTGTGCATTCTCGAATTTTGTCGCATTTCCCGAAGCTTTTGAACCACTTATGGCAAATATTTATTTATGCACTAGGAGGCGGTTTCTGTACGTTGATTTTCCATTACTATTCGTTCCAAAATACCCCGCTGTGTAAAAATACAGCGATCATCTTTTTCTTACTTTTTTCTTACCTAACGTGATTTCCTCACCAGAACTAGAGTTTGCTCATTTTCAAACAACCAAACTATACTTTTGTTTTTCGAAGGTACATCAACATAATATAAGCAGGTTTCATCACCAGTAACAATATTATTGATGTTATTTGAAGTACCATTTTCATTTATTTTTAACATGTTATTTACAATTTTTTTACGCCAAGGATATCGTGACGAATTTTTGGGTACGCCGCGTTCACTTCTCAGCAGTATCTCCTCTATCTGTTGATAGTTTATACCTATATCATTTAATAATTTTACACCTTTGGCCACATTTCCTGCGCTGCTAGCCTCAACGGATCTTGGATCTCGGAGCGTCATTAACATTAAAGTTATCACATTCAAACTCGCGGAGCCAAGAGTTAACTGTTGTGCGATAAGGGCACTTTCCTCCCAAAACAGCTTTGATTTCTTCCACACACTCATCTATGGATTTTGCCGCAGAAATTTGTAGCACAAGACTACTCAGTAGCGCATAACAACGACCAGTTCGTCACAAGACCACTCAGACATTTCATTAATTTCGAAAAAAAATAATCAGCTAGCTAAACGAATCATATCGACTTATTAAATACTAGCAGCCCGCCCCGGCTTCACACGGGTAGCAGAGACATCTTCAACAATCATCAACATATTTCAATCAATTTACACAAAATCTTAACAAACTATACACCTAAATCTTCCTCATGAATCACTTGTCTATTAGTGGAAACCGCATGAAAATCCGTTCAGTAGTTTTTCAGTTTATCGCGAACAGACTGACAGACGCGGCGGGGGACTTTGTTTTATAATATGTAGTGATAAAACTGAAATTTGCTATAAAAATATTTACAATTACCTTCCGTTAATAGAACTAGTTTATTGCAAGACTTATCTAGTGACCTTTGGACTTACAACCTTACTACAATGTCGGTAAAAAAATCATAAGTAAAAAGTAACCGGTGAAAATACAGTATACCTATTATTTAAACTTCTCAGCAAGAGGACACGTGTCAAAAAAATCACGTAAACAACTCCCCCCTTGCCCGCGGCCCTCTCTTTCCCCGAGTGGCCCATATTTATAAATGTGCTATTTAAGTCTACCAACATTCTAATCCGATGACACAAGTGTCCACGTGTTTGACAATTAAGTTAAATTTTTCTTATCATAAAATGTTACACACCATTGCTCCCTTACCTTGCAAATAAATAAAGTCCCCCGCCGCGTCTGTCTGTCTGTCTGTTCGCGATAAACTGAAGAACTACTGATCGGATTTTCATGCGGTTTTCACTAATAGACAGAGTGATTCATGAGGAAGGTTTAGGTGTATAATTTGTTAACGTTTTGTGTAAATTGGTTGGAATATGATGATGATTGTTGACGATGTCTCTACTACCCGTGCAAAGCAGGGGCGGGTTGCTAGTTCTAAATAAGTATAAATTTTACAGTTTTTTTAGGTTTTTATTTATACCGGCAAATTTTTTTGTGCGTATGGAGACCTCCACGGTTCGACTCTATCACTGGGATTTTTGGTAGGGCGGTGTGCCTTAATCGGATTGACTAGAACCACACGATGTGCCATACTGAGCTTAAAATAGGCATGTCCGGGAATGGTAAAAAACCGGCCAAGCGCAAGTCGGACTCGCTAGGGTTCCGTATAACAATTTCGACAATCTTATCTCGTCTCGAGTCTCGACCCGAAAGTACCGGGACTCGAGATAACTAAAATTACGAAAAGTCCCGGGACTTCGAGACACGAGACGTCCCGGGACCCTAACCCTAGTTCCGTACCATCGTACAAGATTTAATACTACAAGCCAAAAAAATACGTCTCTAGTAGTAGAGCCCCCTTTCATTTTTAATTTATTTTTATTATTTGTTGTTATAGCGGCAACAGATATACACATTCTGTGAAAATTTCAACGGTCTACCTATTACGGATCATGAGATACAGACACACAGACAGACGGACGGACAGTGGAGTCTTAGTAATAGGACTCCATTTTTACCCTAAGGGTACGGAACCCTAAAAACACATCCGGTCCCAATTTATAACCAAATCTGCCCTACACTACCCTGCGGTTCCCACCCACATACAAAAATTGGTTATGTAAATGCAACGCAAAAACAGTTCATCAAATCCGTCTATTAGACCCTCATTGCGGCAATCAACTATCCAATTCAGCGATTGACTCCGCGTCTTGGTTAGCACCACGTTTTCAATACA
Organism: Euplagia quadripunctaria; assembly: GCA_963859945.1. NCBI lineage: Eukaryota > Metazoa > Arthropoda > Insecta > Lepidoptera > Erebidae > Euplagia > Euplagia quadripunctaria. Next base: position 16,437,345 of record OY982576.1, on the reverse strand, counting down.
TAGTTCAGTGGCGGATTTACCAGTAGGTTGAGTAGGCTGAAGCCTAGGGCGGCAGATCTTAGGGGCGGCAAATTTGGAGCCTACATTATTTTTATGTCTTGTCCTAGGGTATCGAATTACATAGACCGACCGGTAGGGGCGGCAAAATTTTAATAACCTACTGGCGGCAAATGTGTAATTCCGCCGCTGACAAGCTCAAGTGTTTTCTTTCATGGGTCGTTTTTATACAGATGTCAAAATGCTCACGTTCTTTTCAAAATGAGCCTGTCTGTGCTATTTTTTATTCTACTTTTAAAATGATAGCCTGTACATTTTTTGGCACTCAGACACATAAAATAGAATAGAATATATAATATGCTTTATTGTACGCTAAGTGACTAGTCAGCTAGCCTAGCTACTAGCCATTCGTGTACATAGCAATTAGCAAGGTTCATAATACGTTGTTGGTTCGAAATGTGATCTTATTACCGACTGCGATTCCTTCTAGACAACCTTTTTAACCGACTTCAAACAAGGAGGAGGTTCTCAATTCGTCGGATTTTTTTTTTATGTATGTTCACCGATTACTCGAAGACGCCTGAACCAATTTGGAAAATTCTTTTTTTGTTTCAAAGGGTATACTTCCCAGGTAATCCCATTTAAATTTTATCGAAATCGGTTGAGCGGGTTTTGAAAAATCAACAAATATCTAAAAATTGTAGGTATACATCGATGATATTTTCGTTTACTCCGAAACCTCACTGTCTCATTGGAGCAGTGCGTTAAGTTGGCTTACCCACATTATATTTAAACAAAATACAGCTTCCACAAATGTGACCACCTGTTACAAGGACGGGGGGTCCAATATTCGTGTGACGCAATTTATGGATGGCCCCTTATTACAATTTATCTTGATTTAGGCACATTGAAGTCGGTGATACTTTTTTAAAAGATAACTATGTAAGATTTTTATCTTTTTCATATGTATAGCTACAACTTTTCTTTATATATGTATAGCTACAAAGCAACATATTAGGAATTCTCTCGTCTGTGTTCTCATTGTAAGTTTATTCCTTGTTCAACCTAATACGAAGAAACTGTGAACCGCAAGCGAGAGTTTGGGAGCGGTAGCGAAAGTATTAGGTAGTAAATAAATAGGTACTTGTTATATTGTGTCATTAGCGGACCAGTCTCTATTCATGGCCAAGGTCGTGTCGCTGGTAACTTGACGTAATCGTCGTTGTTTTGGCACAATTCACGCGTAACGCGTCCAACTTGAATGTTTTTTACGTGTTTTCCGCTCAATTTCAATGCTAAGTAGGCAGAAAAATATGTACTTTGTTTTCAACATTGTTGTGTCGAGAATGTTTTATGTCATAATCATCAATACAAATAAATAAAATTTAAGTGCCTGTTTGTATTTTTGTAATCATCATTAATACAAATAAATAAAATTGAAGTGACTGTAATGTCAAAATATTAGTTTTTTTAAGCTCATACAGTTATTTGCACGACACCTTTGCCTAAAACTCAGTTCATAAAATTTTTGTCTGTCTGTCTGTCTGTTTGTTCCAACTAATCTCCGGAACGGGATGGCCGATTTCCACGATTACGTCGGTATTTCCAATATCAATTATTAATCTCCCGCATGACCTGGTAACCATTCACACAACATCTAGCAATCTTTTGGAGGACAATGAACCCACCTCCCTCTGGAAGTAGGTACCAGTGTTTTTCGTGTTGGTCTTTTGCGTATTTGTCCACATTCGTAGTTCAAATTTGTCATGCAACGTACAAACAGACTACTGAAATCTACGTATTGGAATGGAACAGGCAACTAGCTTCACGACTGACTCGTACTCCTGACAATTCGAAAATACCTATTATTAAGTTAATTGGAATAAATGATTTTGATTTTGGTAACGGATTTCTTTTTTTATTTAACCGCACGGTACGGTAAATAAGAATATCTATTACGGCAACTATACTAAGTCTACGTGTTTCGGAAACATAAGTTTTCTTAAAGACTTTATTACTTACTAACAGCACCCCGCGGTTTCACCCGCGTAAGTCTCGATCCCGTGGGAATATCGGGATAAAAAGTAGCCTATATGTTAATCATGATCTCCAGCTATCTACATACAAAGTTTCACCTCAATCTGTTCAGTAGTTTTGGCGTGAAAGAGTAACAAACATCCATGCATCCATACATTCTCACAAACTTTCACGTTTATAATTTTAGTAGGATCTTCTCCGCTATACGAATAGATTTCTACAATTAATAAGGAATGTATGCCGCAATACGGTTCATGCGTGCCTACATTTCATTCATCTATCAAGATAGTCATGGATCATTTAATCGAATTTCCATATAAATATAGGTAATTTATTTCCGTTTCGCTCAGCATAATGTTGAAACTATAAATCAGTTACCACACTGCCAAATAGGGTTACCAAATATAAGTGTGACAAATCTATGATTAATTGATTACATAAGTATAAATAGTCAACCTAAATTTGTGTCAATAAAAGTATTAGCTGTTATAAACTTATGACATAAACCTTGCCAACTTATATGAATATCCATAACTGTATGAACGATAGTCAGCAAGCGTCATTCATTAAGCACGTTTCTCATTTCTACACTAATTAACACCAATAATTGTCAATTTTTATGTTTTAACATTACACAAAAATAATTTACTGTCACAATTTCTCACAGCCCACGTACCCGTACATCTCGCGTTTTCCATGTCTTTTCACTGCTTACACGACTTTTATACTTATAGCAAGTTGGTCTTTTTTTCATTGTTATGATGTATATTATGATTATTATCAAAACAGGCAAATCATCATACCATCAAAGGTTCTTGACTTCATAATGATCGGGCTTAATCTCAATAGTTGGTTGTCTAATACATGAAACTTAATTTTCAAGGGTTATTTTCTGTTCAAGGGATTTCATTTTTCTATTGTACCTACATTACATAAGTTGTTGATTTGATACAAAAATACATTATTGAAGTAGTAAGAGCGCAAAAAAAAATTAGTTTCTACTAGTGATGTAACGAATGTCGATTTTTCACATTCGCGAATGCGAATGCGAATGCGAATATTTATGTATAGTATTCGTGAATGCGAATGCGAATATTGACTTTTCAACTAAAGAGCGATCAAAATATACAAATGGCTTAACGTTTCGCATCACCTTTTATTGATCCGAGGTACAAATTGAATTTTTTTTATTAAAGATGTAATGAAGAATTTTTTTTTAAATTAAGTACACTTCTGTGATGGATGGTTACAGAGAGAATGACCTGAGAATATTTGGTTACTCCACCAACCACAAACAAGTGTACCACTGAAAGAGTTTTTAGTAACGCTAAACTGCTTTACACATCTCAGTTTGTTTTTGCATTTATATTTCATTATCTTTAATTGGTGGAAAGAATGTGTATAATTAGCGGGCTCAATGTCTCTTGTGAGTTTAGGATCGTCGACGATTCACACAGCACGTCTTTGAAACGAATCCAAAGATCTGAGGTGGTATCCAGGTGCTCCCGCTCAGAGATGACAGCTGTTCTCCATATGGAGACGAACTTGTGATTTATAATAGAAGTCTTTGCCCCGGGATGAAGTACCTCTTCGCTCTATTAAGCACACTGAGCTTTTTGGATGCCAGCTTGGCCTTGTCTTCTAGGTGACATCGAAATTTAGGATCCTCGGTGTGGACATATGTCTTGGGTATGTCTTGGAAATGTGGGGCCACAGTGAATGGTTTCTTCTTGGCAGTTAACGAGCCTTTTGTTTTGGTGGGGTTAAATAATCAAATTCACCTGGGAATGAGAGATAATAAGCTGAAAACTCGTATAAACTGGTATTTTGGCATTCTAAATGTTGTCTCAAAAGTTTTATAAAATTTCAAATGCGTATCTTCAGATGTTCAAGGTCAATTGTCATAAAAATGTTTTTTTTTTGCAAATATTTTGCTTTCTATGGCTCAAAAGATGTTGCAATATATTATAAAACTGTAATGCATAAAATTCTCTACAAATTTTGTTTGAAATTTTTTCATGCATTTAATCATTTTTGCAATAGAGCTCGGCAAGCAATAATGCAAGGCCAACAAATTTGCTTATCTCGAAAAAGGCTCTAACGATTTGGATAAAATTTTATATCTTTCTTGGAAAAACCCATGACCTTGAATATCTGAAGACGTGGACACGAGTTTAATGAGACTTTTGAGACAACATTTAGAATGCCAAAATAACAGTTTATACGAGTTTTCAGCTTATTATCTCTCATTCGGAGTTTGACCCTTTTTTCTAACTTAATTGACTGGATTATTTTTTATTTCTTTATTTAAAATGATTTTTTTTTTTAGAGGTACAGTAAGTACAAACCAACTAATATATTATAATAATACACTCAGAGGCACATTTAACCGTCTCCGTTTAACCTTTAAAACTGCTGCCGATGGTTTACGATAACGTATGTTAAGATTACTAGGTGTATTTGTTTAACTAGGTAGTTCTACAATAAATAAAATTATTATACCCGTATTTTGCTTAATTTTTTACGTTTTTGTCGCACATTAGTCTGTTTAGTTGAACTTTAAGATCCCCAACGCCCATTTTGCGTAACAGTAAATTTGTTTTGTAACGTTGTAATTTTTTTTTTATTGGCTAAGATGAAAGTTTGGGGTTGCCGTAGTTTCCTTTTCATCAATACAATGCCACTCGAGACAGCCTGAGAAACAAGGACAGTGGCACTAGCAAACGCTGCCAGCGTCTGATTGGACGGATGCTTTGATATCAGTGAACCACCATACAAGATGCTCTCTGACATTACAGAAAGACCAGTTCCTGTACAAGAAGGTCTGGACAAGATCGTAGTAGGTGTATATCAGAAAGTAATGACCGTTATATCGTCTCAAACGTTCTTTGAAATTAGTTAATATCAGCTTCTAAGGCTCGTCGCTGCTTGTACCTCAAGTACGAGATGTGAGTGTAGGTATAGAAACAATAACCAAATGTTAGCACAGAAGGATTTGAGAGCATGTCGACCAGCTCAAATTCTACAGCTTACCACAGCTTACAAAAGGGCGAGACTTCAGTTTTCCTGAGAACACTTAAATTGAACAACGGATGAATTTAAGGCAGCTCTCTTCTCAGACGAATTAAGAATTGCTTTACGTGGTCCTGTTTGACATCAGCGCGTATATAGATGCCGTGGTGAAAGGTTTGCTGGATGTGCTGTGGTCGGAACAGTGGACTACGTTAGGAGTTCAATAATGGTGTGGGGTGGCATTTCTTATGACGCTTGTATGGAGTTAGACATCTTTGACAGAGGCAGTGTTAATGCTCACCTGGAAGAAGTCTTAGAATATCATGTGGTTCAATTTGCACCATTTATTGGCAATGACGACAAGACACCGCGAGAGCTATCACTAAATACCTTGACGTGGTGAATATTCAGTAATTACGGTGGCCAGCTCATAGTCCTGACCTTTCCAATCGAACACGTCTGGGACAATCTCAAAATCCGTATTCGAAACCGTAGACAAGCTCTTACGATCATCAGAGAGCTGAAAGCTGCAACTGTTAGGTAGGAAACTAATTTCACATTTTTTGCATATTTTTAATATGTATTTGTATTTAAAAAAAAACATTTTATATTTGACTTCTGTTCGATGTTTTTTTGTAAAGGGTTAACTTAATTTAGTATTTTGTCAAAACCAATTAAATTATAAAGGAGTTTTGAAGGATTTAACATGTAAAAGGTGGCCGGTTAATTGTGGCTCTCGGTGTATATGTAATTAAGGCTTATTAGATATTATTAATTTGAAGTCGTTTCTCAAGTCCTTTTCTATAAAGATATTATGATATTATTAATGTATAATTGTTTTTCAGTTTCGTTAATATTTTAATTAAAGTAACAAAAACAAAAGAGAAAGTGTTTTCCATTAAGTAAATCTACTCAAGACCGTTCCATTATTATTTATTCTAATATGACTAAAAATATATGAACGTTGGCAGATGAATTACCACAAATAATTTCTTTTTCGTTTGTCTAACACATTCGCCAAACATTCGCATCTTTTTTGCGGATGCGAATGCGAATATTCGTTACATCACTAGTTTCTACACATTTTGCAGCGAATTCGTAAACATGATTTTTTTTTAAATTTGTATTCGGCAATTATAAATGACAGCGGTTCACTCGCGTAAGTCCCGATGCCGTGGGAATATCGGAATAAAAAGCCTATGTATTAATCCGGGTCTCCAGCTATTATATCTACATTACGTGAAAGAGTAACAAACATCCATACATCCTCACAAACTTTCACGTTTATAATATTAGTAGGATTGTCATATCAATAGTTATAAAATTACTAAAATCAATAAAAAAGTATGAAAAACGTTAATCCTATTGTGAATTTTATTAAAACTAAACGATCCTCACTAATATCAAGAAACGTATGAAAATATTGCCTGACTCGATCCGCCATTGCTATCGGTAAAACCCAATTAGTAACGTTACTTGCAAGACCTCAATCAGTTAATGGACACCAGTAAGCATGCTATTAAAACCTAAATAGAGAAATAAGATATACTCGTTCGTCTAAACCCACGCAAGACAGTGACAAATACGTCTTTTCTCTTTTATTAATTGCATTCATCTGAATACATTGACTTTCAAGATGCTTTATGTGAGAGATGTACAGTGAAAGCTCTTTGATGTTTTACCAGGTCAGGTGCACTCCGCATTTTAGGTATGAACGCTCGACTAGTCGTGCCAAAAATTCAGTGGGCTGCCGCGTGCCGCGCGTCGCGTGTTAGTTCGATGCTCACTCACGTTTTCATTTCGTATATAGACTATCTAGTTAATTAATACCTAGCCTAGGTTTATGTGTTCACAAAAATAGATTAATATGCACATAACTTACTGATAATTAAATATCCAAATTAATTATTTCTTTCCAAAAAGACAACCCTAACGTTGTCGTTATTCTGTGATTTTACCTTTAATGACGTCAAAGATAGATTTATTGTTTGTCTAATATACCTTGTACTTTTCTGTACCCTGACAAAATTTCATGATGATCGATTAAGTAGTTAAGGTGTGACAGTGTAACAAACAAACAAACTCACATTCACATTTTGTTAGTAAGTATTAAATTGACTAACAAAAATCACTTGACTTATGGTAAGCGGTTACCAGTCTTCGCAAGCTCTAATAGTGACACTTATGCGTAGTCAATATCCCTATCCAATCCCTATCTAATGCCATTTCCTAAATTTGGGAAAGGTGCGCATATCAGTGGCGCAGTTGTTGAAGTGGTATCTTTGCTAACTGCAACCAGGCCATATGTCGGAGGTTGTAAAAATACCTGGAAGATCGACTTAGCGATCGCTCGTGTGTCATAATTGGATTTTTGAACATTTTTTTTATTTATTATAAATGAAAAGATCATAATTATAACGTTCATAGTAAAACTATTTTTAGAAAAGTTTTTCGACTCGATTATTAATCTAATTTCTGGTAAAGTTTTAAAATACATTATATAGAAACGATATTTTTGGAGTTTACTCCTTAAGAATTGAATTTCATATAAGGCGCCCAGTATGTAAATAACATGAAGAGTAAAATTTTGTGATCGGAGGGCAGCGTAACGCTTTAACGCTTTGTTGTGCTTTTTGTGCTTTATTGGAGTTTACTCTTTATCCTCGAGTAAATTGTAATCTCCACTTCTCCAGTCGTGCGTCGGAGCTGACACACCTTTTTTTTTCAACAACCTTTTATGCGGAAATCCACAACATTTACTTTTACCGTGATTGGCTACTCGTATAACGAGCTGGACGACATCTGGAACGAGTTAAATGACCATAACTATGCTGTCCATTTACCCACGCTCTTTACTTTAGTGATGTGATCAATAAACAATTGTCTATCTACCTCACTCGCACTCACGCAAAAGTCTAATGAATCGTGCAAATATTGCGTAATAGTTGTTCACACTTGGAAAATCGCGTCCTAAATAAGACTTAATAGGTCCTCAAGTTAATTGATTACCTTTTAGTAAAATAATCAGTTGCCTTGATATACATTTAATCAGTGGCGTAGCTACCGGAGGACTAGATGGGGCAGTGCCCCGGGGCCCCCAAGCTCAGGGGGGCCCTCAGACTCTGACTTACAAACTATAAATTGAACTAGTGAAAATTTCGCGCACATTCGGAATATAAATAAACCAGATTTTTTAGAACCAGAAGTTATCAGGTTTGTACTAGAGTTGTAACTAAAGCACTATTTATATTAAAATTTAATTAAATTAAAACGGAACACGAATACGGAACAAACGATTTTAAATAGTTTAGTTGGGGCCCTAGTTTATTTTTTGCCCCAGGGCCTTTGGTTACCTAGCTACGCCACTGCATTTAATATACACATACATCTAAGTAAAAATATTACTATCGGAATTTCAAAACAAACGTTAAGTCAATAACCCCAGGATCGTTGACATTGACCTAAAAATAGCACAACATTTGAATCCCGTGATCTTTTATATAATACGTAGTAATCCTACAATTTTATGTCCTATTCTTAGTAATCAGTGACAAAATGCTACTTACTTTACAACTAAGGTTTCAAATAAGTAAAACACCTACCTAACCTTAAATAGATATCGGTGTAAATATAGAGATAATAAAAATAGAGTTGGGAAACTGGCTGTAGAAGCGTAACAGCGTTAGATAGAGAAAAAAGATTGAGTCTCCTACAATCCTGCTTGGGACTGTGACAGCCAGTCAGTGAAGAGGCTAGAGGGAGATGCAAGACCTGCACAATCTTTTTACTCTCTCTAACACTGTTACGATTCCACATACAGGCTAACATACGGCTAGCCGCCTCTATTTATATTATCTCTATGGTGTAAAAACACTACCATTGTTACACTTATCGTTCTAAATCTGGTTTTCTTACCATCGTTCATTTTACAAATTACTAAGTTTAAGTTGTCTTTTGAGCCATTATTCGCTTCAGAACTTTCTACCAGAACTTACTGAAGCAGATACCTACTATTAGGCTATTATGCGATTCAAATAACAATACATATATAAGAATAGGAACGACTTTGCGCCATACTCTGATGTCATAACTGTCAATTCGAACCAATTATACTTTGTCTAATTTAGGATGATAATTTTGACAGCTCACGGTAGGGATGAGGGTAGCGTATAATCATTATTAAACCTATTCGATTTTCAAATGTTATTATCATATACCTTGGAATCGATAGTTGCATGATTATGCTGTATGGTCGATTATACACTTATAATACAAAACGAACAGTCTTTTCTATTTAATAAAAAATAATAATATCACTATAAACGCTCACAGAAATAAAATAAAACGAGAAATAAGAAATTTTCTTCAGTCATCCGCGGTTACATTTTCACAGGCATTTTGCAATAAATTAGATATTTTCTTAGTCGTAAATGGTGGAGATATGTTATGTTTATCTACATGGCCTAAAAATAATAATAAAACTGAAGAACCTATTTAATAAACGTAGATAGTTGGTAAAATTATAAAAAAAAAACAAACAAACCTTTGACATGAGCCCAAATCCGTTTGATGGCAGTGTAATGACAATGATACTGTAACATTTTAAAGATTACACCTACGTATGTTTTACATGTATTGTTTTACGAAATTGAATACTCACTATCAATACGATGATTTTCGATAGTCTGGTTCTTCGTTCCGCGTGGCACTTCACTAAGTGGGCGGTACCCATCAATGAAGTATGACTATCTGTTGTAAATTTTACCGAAAACAAATACAAAACTTCATAGGCGTGAGCTGTCAAAATTATCATCCTAAATTAGACAAAGTATAGGTAGGATGAGGAAAACAGACATTTTTGAAATAATTTATTCATTTACAAAAAACTTCAAAAATTGGATCACGTATTTTTATCTATTTAAATTGTGTGAAAACGATTACGTAAAAGCTAAAGGCATCCAGTATAATATGTTGACCTGTCATTCAATGTCCCTTTTTTGTGCGTGTGGAAACCTCCTCGGGCTGTCACTATCTAATCTATTGATTTCACAGTCATACTAGAGCTAAAATAGTAAATTTAAAAAATGTTAATGTTACGCACATTAGTTTTCTGTGCAAACCGTAATTTCCAAGTGACAGTTGACAGATTAAGGTTATTGACGTACCTTTTCATATTTAAATCGCATTGCATGTTCATCACAAAAAAACAATGAAGTTTTTTAGGTATCACTGTACTTGGTAAGTACTTTTTTATTTAAGTTAATAAAAACAATTGAGATCGTTAAAGTTGAGTCAAACTGTGAAATCGGTGTGTGAAATCTTCTATATTACTCGTAACTAGTAGACTAATGCATTTCAACCTCACGTTGCGTTGCGGCCCATCCGATGTCTGACCCAACCTTTACTTAAGAGACGAGTAAGACTGCTCACACATTTTGGAATGTACACATGTATTCTATACATATGTGTGACCATATTAAAATACTTGTTAGTGGCGATACGAACCGTGAGCCATGAGAGAAAAAAAATAAAAAATACTACATGTATTGAAAAAGTATTATAGTCAATATCGATAACAATATATCGATGTATGTTATAAACATCGAAGTCAAAAGATGCCAAAATCAGAAGTTCTCATAATTATATTTATGAAGACAAATAGTAAAAAGTTTTAAAATAATAATTATGAAATGCCCTAATTTTTTTTTTAATTTGAATCCTTCACATTCCTACAAAACATAGCACTTTCAGATTGCCCGATTATTTTTTTGGGCACTTCTCAATAATCGAAAGTATTGAAATTGTTCCAGCCGTTTGAAATGATGCATTTCCCAATGGAACAGCATTTTATTTATGTTTATAAAGATTTAACAGTAGGTTTCCTTTCAATATGTACCCACCTTTATTTAGATATACTTAATCAATGTTTTAAAACAAATCTTGGTCGTTGGCTTGCTTAATCCTGACGCTTACCGAAAGCACAGATAAGATAATAATCCGAAAGTAGTACTAGTGTCTAACTATTATGTTACTTGGGTCTAATAAGAAACATAAGCCTCAAATATCTCAAGAAGGTTCCTGAGACATAGAGTATCTATAGATTTTATCTTTTTAATATTGCATCCGAGTTGGAAAATGTATTATTTAATCTAAAACAATTTCTTCTTTGATACGACAGTCTACACAGCAAATCCTGTTCATGTAGGATAATAAAATTCTTTTTAAATCAGCGTTTCTCAAGTCTGTCTGTCTTTCTCTGTCTCGTGGTCGCTACTCTCAAATCAAATGAATAATCAAAATCCGCCCAATCTTTTACTACTAAAGTACTACTACATTTCCTGTTTCGGTATGTTCCGAAAGCGACTCACACCAAACAGGCATTTCAAAGACTTTCCACGTAGAAGTTTTGCAAAGCCTTCATCAACTGCTTCTTGTCACTTAAAAAATAAAAATAAAAAAACAAAAAAAAGTGTTTTGAAAAGGCCTATGTTCTGTAGTAAACGTCCTGTAAATTAGGGAATGCAAAAATTATAAGAATTATCTGCGTTTTACCTTTACAGTTATGGTCTTTAGTTCGAGAAAGACAACTGTCTTATGCCCAGTTTGTCCAGAACTGGTAAAGCAAGAAAATCAATATTCAGGCATTCCACAAATCTGCCTTACCTACTTGTATGAATAAAAGTTTAATGTTATCTATTACAGATGTGTGTACGCATATGGCTAGAGGTGGGCCACGCTTGCGAGCCGCGTCGGTCTGCCCTGGGCCGAGCTCTAGCACTTGATTGGCGTGTGTGGGTGCGTGGCGTCAGTGGCTGCGACATCAGCACTTTCGTCCACAAGGTTGTGTACCACCTTCACCCGGCGTCAGCTTTCGTTTACCCTAAGAGAGGTAAGTCATTTTCTTTTTGCTTCATTGAAGCGTCCGCCAGAACCAAGAGTTCGGAACTGCACTGTTGATGCCTATTAAAGGATAGCTTTGTCGCCTTTTAGTGGGCACAACATGCGTACATGCAAATCATACGTTTTTACAAGTTTTTTACTTCAATCAATCAATCAGCTTATCATAGTCCACAGCTGGACATAGGCCTCTCCCAGCTTTTGACTTATAATCGTCTTAATGTCACTTAATATTTAAATCGTGCAATGCTAAAATATTTTAACACACATTTATTAGGGTGTTATTTATTACATGTTAAATATATTTTTCTTTTTTAAAAAGACAACTCCCGCATTAGGAATTACTCCTGTGTCGCGGGGGACTTTACAAACATAGAAACAACGGACACAAAGAACACCCAGACTCTGGTGGGAATCGAATCCACGACCTATAAGCATAACGGTCAGGGTCACTAACCACTAGACCAACAGGCCAGTCTAAATCTTAATCTTATGTATAAAATTTAACATATATTTTATATAAAGAAAATATATGTTAAATTTTATATAATTATGTATTATATATTGTACTTCTTAGACTTACTGTATCAGTGAGTACAAGAAATAACACTAAAATATTTTTTTTAGTTAATATAATTCTATTTTATATATTATTGCAAATGTAACTTGACTATGGCGAATTCTCCGTACCTTTAGTGTAAGTTACCCGTTGATCTTTCTTGCATTCATTCTCGTAAAACGTGTCTCTGCAGTGACTTTCACGATGTCCGATGCATTTTTATCATAAAAGTTCATTTATCCCTCTCTTGCTGTTTATAAACATAAGTAGATAATTATATCGATATACCAACATGCGTAAACTCATCGACATTATCATACATGCTGATTATTTTGTTGTTAACCTACCGCTTTATCTCGACGACTTTGCCCTCTATTTTATATCACTTTTTATGGAGCGATGACGACTGACTGCTACAAATATTGTTACAGTTCTCCAGGAGCCGCCTTACGAAATTCAAGAGTCTGGCTGCGCTTCTATCGACATACCGATACACGTGTACCTGAAATATAGCAACAGGCCAAAGAAAATCCGACTGCGATATAGTTTGCAAATCGAGAATAATAACAAGAGCAGTTCGGAATCGCGCTGCATCTATTACGACTTTGAGAACCCGTCGGAGCAGTTGTGCAAGGCACTCATGAGTGGCGGCGGCGAGGTCGTGGCGCGCGCCGGCGCGCCCCGCCGCGGCAAGAAACTGCTCGTCGTACTGTCCGATAGCGGGGACGACAAACCGCACAAACTCACTAACCCCAAGAAGTACAAGTTCGTTGAACCCATTCAGTGCAAACATGGATCAAAAAAACGGACTAAATCGAACATATTTGATGAAACTTGTGTTAAGTGTGGTAGCTCGATTTATGCTGACATCAAGAAGCAGCTGAAGTCTGTGTCGATGACCGATGATGAGATAAACTGTGTATCGCAGTTGTATTTTTCCTACTCGAACTATGAGAAATCAGTACCTAGTGCGAATAGATTATTGCTGCCGGCTATATCGGATCCTATTTACATCGCGCCAGAGCTCTCGCCAGCGTTGAAGAAAGCTCTTAGTAAAGTCGAGGACGATTACAAGATGCTGTGATCAGACAGCATCCTGTCCTCATCAGTGTGGTGTTGTGATATTCATTGGTGCCATGAGAGACCTGTTGCAATTTGTTAGACTAAACAACCAGTTTAGTGAACATTATGTCTACTTATAATTTTAAATACGATTTTATTGACTATTTACTGGGATGTACTGTTGTTCATTAGTTAATTTAAAGTACATTACCATAAATTTAGTTGTTATTTAAAAAATACGAATTTTTGTGTGCTGTGAGTAAGATCTCAATAACGTAATAGAGATATATTATCTATTTTAAACCTGTATATTTTACGAGAAATTTTATTCTTATACTTAGTGACGTAGGTATTGTAATAATATTTTATAGTCAGGGTTGTGACTTACATAATTTAAAGTGTGTTGTTTGGGTTCTGTTATCGCACGTGATACAGGTGCGTAATAATTATAATCTATCGTTATATGATTGAATGACAGGGTAATAACGTAACTAGTTATTGAATAAACGTGAGAATATAAGTATATAATATACGTAACGACGATAATGATTCCGGAATAACGAAACCATTTACTCGTTGTTATTGCGTTAGGTAAAACTGATACTTTTGTAAATTTTTTGCACGAATCATAGCTATTAGAGTACGATTTAATTATAATGTTATTGGCCAAGCGAGTTGTTGTTACTTTAAATAAAACTTTTTATGTTCAACCACACCTTTTTTAACTATTATAAAGCACTACGCGTTCCCTGCAGTTACACCAGCGTTTATAGTCACTACTCCGCTTTTTAGCATCTTAGCGTGATATTACATAACCTATAACCTTCCTTAATAAATACTCTATCCAATACAAAAATAATTATGCAAACCACTGATAGATCTGGAATTAGCGCGTTTAAACAAATAAAAAACTCTGCTTTATTATATTAGTATATACTATATAGATACTAACACCCTATTCAAGAGCGCCTTAGAGACGTCATAGACACTACAGAAACACCTTCGTGGTGTTTTGTTTTGATAATGAACGGTAGTCTGCTGTCTATTTCCTTTGTTACCCCGCTAGTACCCAAATAACTATAATAACTATTAGAAAGCAGCAACTGTTGGCAGCAGCACTAGCAGCAGCCAACAGTGCTGTACCTGTGCTGAGGAGGGCACTTTCTGTAGTTTTATCAAGTAAGGCTCTTGGGAAGCACAACTGATGCCACCAGTGTAGAGACCTCGGGATACGCACAGTTATCACAGATACAGAGCACTCACGTTGTATCCCCGGCTGAACAGAACCTTCAGTTCTGAAACAACCAACGCACTGCTCTCGAGATGCGTAGGACTGTATAACAGGCTTAAAACCCTCAGGATACGCCTAAAACATAACAGAGCCCGTAGCCCTACATTATGGAATAAGTCGCTGCCCGCCCCTCGACCAATTAGGGGGCTACGCACTGCGAAGCCCACAGTGAATTGCGGCAGCTCCGCTGACAGCAGCTGCACGCTGGTGAACGTGCCAGCATTCAAGCGCCGCCTCGTGCACAGCCCAGCCCAGCCGCACACATGATGTGGTGCAGCCCGTTGCCACTTCAGGCAACGGGCTGGCCGAAGGACCGAGGGCTGTTGGTGCAAACAGGTATTAGAGTGAAAACCGTGAATCGGTTAGCGAAAGGTAGGACGCCCCTAAGCCAGATGGAGTGACGACCTGAGGAAAGTCGCTGGTATAAATTGGATGCGGAAGGCGCAGGACCGGGTCCTATGGCGTATTCAATTGTTAGGTTGTTAAAATAACCTAGCAACTGAGACATATAATATATCCCTTTAGTTCACAATCATACTAATTCGGGCCAAAGGTGTAATTAGGATGATAGTGCACAAATAATTGACAAGAAATTATTATAATTAGCTTGTACACTGGGATATCGAATTATAGAGGTCAGTACTGGTGACAAATATGTAAATCCGCCACTGCTGTGAGGATTGCATTAGTGGTTAGCTAATTTGTACAGAGCAAAAGACATACTACTAATTCTTGAGTTTAGTTGATCAACGTGATCTTTCCAAGTTAATTTTGCATCTATATTCAAACCAAGAAATCGAGTTTTATCAGTTTCATTTATGATAATACCATACCATTATAAGACAATGTAATATGTAGTAGGGGTTTTAATCTCTGACTGAAATGCATTAGGCTTGTTATCTGAAGATTTATTTTGAGATTATTGTTATTAAGCCATGATATTACGGTTGTTAAGGAGTTATTAATCTCAGATTCATAATTATTACTTATACTTATACGGTATAGTTATTGAACTGTCACCAGCGAATAACGTCATTGGATGGGACGGTTGAACTTGGAAGATCGTTGATATATATTATAAATAAAAGGGGCCTACGTTTGCCTGAGGAATATGTCTCTTCATTTTTTGTTTTATAATTATTAGTAATCTTTGATATCTCAGTAACTTGTTTCCTATTCACCAAGTAAGATCGAATTAGTTCCAAAGTATGTCCTCTTATACCATATGCTTCCAGCTTATTAATTAAAATCCTATGGTCTATGCAATCAAATGCTGAAGACATGTCACAAAAAATGGTACATACTACAGTTGTTTTATCTACGCAAGACATAACGCCATAAAAAAAACATAGATTGCCATGCTAGGGAACGTACCCATATTAAGTGATCCTTTCTGGTGGAGTCTTCAAAATACTACGCTTGGTCACAAGGGCGGAGGGGGGCTTAGGTTTTTGTCACGTAGTCGATATCCTCTAGGTAAATTTCGTACTATTTCGAGCTATATTCATATATGGCGCGCAGCATTTAGCACTTTTTAAACTCACAGGTGACAACAAGCAAGCGTTTAGCGCTTTTTATCTTTATCGGCAAAAAATTATTAAAAATCATATTTATAAATTACTACGTGAAAACTAGAGGGGGAGGGAGGGTCTTGGCATATACTACGGGTGTTCACCGAAGGGGGGGGGGGGTATAAAAAATGGGTCACGTAGTATGGGTACCTTCCCGTAATTGATTTGCCCCGTCTTAACCCCTTTTGCTCGTTGCATAATTTTTTTTTCTTTTCCAGATAGTTATAAATTTCGTTATACTTAAATATATTTCTCAAATATTGTTGAGAAATTGATTAGCGCGTTGGCCACACTAAACAAACATGTTCGCGGTGCTGGCAAAGGGTTGCCTCTGCCGCCACCGCGAGCATCGTACCGCCGCCTCCCGGGTGATTGCAATGCGAAGCGTCCAGAACCTGATTTGACCTTAACGGTATAGCGTTGATCACACTCACAAGCCGTTAGGTCACTTCACCCGTTACCACCTCGGCACTGGACTGAATGGTGCCTATATATGGCAGGGATACGATGATACTTGTAGCTTAAGCTCCGTCACTGGCGAAGGTGCCAATGCGGCTCTTGATGTACACGCATTTTTCATTTTTCTATGTAATATGTTCAGAAGCTATTTAACGCAAATAGTAGGTGGGCACGTGAGATAAAATCACGCAGATCCTATCCCACTTCTGATGCTGTCACTCACATGTGAAAATGCCTTTAAAAAATAAGAACAACACTTTCACATATATATATACTCACTGATGCAAAAGAGAGCCTAGCTGCAGTGCGGTTATTTATGTTATGGTCAAATTTTAACCCTTAAAATAAAAAAATGCTACAACTTACTGATTTCTAACTCAAAATCATAGCTTTTGAGCTTAATAAGCGGCTGTTTGGGTTTACAAATGAAATATTTTACCTGTTAATTTTATTTTTTAAGTAGTATTAATAAATAGTTTATTTTTTTAAATTTTATATTGGGATACTTATATTTACTATTTTATTGACGATTATTATGCAAAAAAGGAAATCGTTTTTCTAGGATAGGGTTTTCAAGATGAATGACTATTCCTTGAAATTTTTTGGTAAGTATGTTTTTTTCTGTAAGTTTGTAAGAGATCGAAATACTTATATACAAAACAAACTAAATAGATTTAGTTTTTTCTACTGTTCGTTAACTGTTCTTAACTGTTCGATCAAAATTTTTATTTGTTCCATCTTAGTTTTTTTTTAAATAAATTAAAAAATTACCCTCACGTTGGCGGGGAGAAGTGGTTTTTTTACATTTTTTTTTTGCTATTTCAACTGTTCGTTAACTGTTCTTCATTGTCCGATCAAAATTTTTATTTGTTCGATCTTAGTTTTTTTTTATAAATAAAATAAAAAATTTGCTTTCTTAAGTTGGCGGGGAGAAGTCGTTTTTTAACCTTTTTTTTTGCTATTTCAACTGTTCGTTAACTGTTCTTCATTATTCGATCAAAGTTTTTATTTGTTCGATATTAGTTTTTTTTCTTTAAATAAAATAAAAAAAACCCTCAAGTTGGCGGGGAGAAGTTGTTTGTTAACCTTTTTTTTTTTGCTATTTCAACTGTTCGTTAACTGTTCTTCATTATTCGATCAAAGTTTTTATTTGATCGATATTAGTTTTTTTTCTTTAAATAAAATAAAAAAAACCCTCAAGTTGGCGGGGAGAAGTTGTTTTTTGACATTTTTTTTTGCTCTTTCAACTGTGCCTTAACTGTTCTTCATTGTTCGATCAAAATTTTTTTTTGGCGATTTGACCAAGTACTTCGTTTGTCATAAAATTCGGTTCTGGCACTCGCCGGCCGCTGCCACGGCACGCTCGCTTCGCTTGCTCGGCTCGTGCGTTATGGTCACAGTTCTAACCTAACCTAAACCTAGCCACTTGAGGGTAATTTTTTATTTCATTTATAAAAAAAAACTAAGATCGAACAAATAAAAATTTTGATCGAACAATGACGAACAGTTAACGAACAATTGAAATAGCAAAAAAAAAACATTTAATAACGACTTCTCCCCGCCAACTTGAGGGTAATTTCTTATTTTATTTAAAAAAAAAACTAAGATCGAACAAATTTAAATTTTTAATCGAACAATGAAGAACAGTTAACGAACAGTTGAAATAGCAAAAAAAAAGGTTAAAAAACGGTTTCTCCCCGCCAACTTAAGAAAGCCAATTTTTTTATTTTATCTATTTAAAAAAAAACTAAGATCGAACAATTAAAAATTTTGATCGAACAGTTAAGGGCTCACCCTACCTCAAAACTGCTCCACCGCTAATATTTGAACATGCATATCAATGAAAGTATTGAATCCATCATCTTGAAAAAAATATATAATAAAGTTGAGGATATACACTGAGTCCTATATGATGTGAAACCAAGATTACTAAAAAAATTCTAGATAGAAAAAAATCACAAACTTCCCTCTGAATTTGACGAATAAACCGCAGTAGTCATTTAATACTTCACTTATACTAATTAAACTTTGTTTATAAACTCAACTTAGTACAATACGTGTACTATGTGATCTGAATTTAAAATTAAGTACTTTTTTTATTTGTTAGAAATTAAATTCTGAAATATTGCGTGCGGGCCGACGGGCGACCCGCGCTCGCCGCACGAATTCAGTCCCGCTCCGGCATTCTAGCGGGGAATCCGTGTCACTTGTTCTTACGCCTACCTACCAGATACGTAGGGTCAAATCGCCGAATATAGGCCTTGGCAACATTTTTCGACACTTAATGCAGTTTTGAAATTTTTGGATTTTTATATATAAATAGCCGTCCCCGCAGTTGCACCTGCGTTTATGGTCACAGCTTCACTCCTATTGGTCATAGCGAGATGTTATATAGCTGTAAAGCCTTCCTCGATAAATAGGCTATCCAACACTAAAATAATTTTTCAGCTTTATAATATTAGTATAGATTATTTGTTGAGTAGCCAACCTATGCTTTTTTCATCCGATGTTTCCTTGCTGCGCAAAAGTAGCAGCCGTTTAGCTGTAGCACACTGCCGAGAAAGCCGAGTTCTTTTTTATTAAAGTATGATTGGTAGGTAAATTACTTTTTTTGTTGAAGTATAGTAGGTAATTAAAAATGGCGAAACAGACAAAAGCAACTTAATTATTTCGTTACTTGAACGTAGACTTACGTAAACGAACCGTATATTGGAAGAAAAGAAACCTAAGGTGAATAATTGGCTTAGTGGTTGATTCACTGAAATGTGTTAGCAAACTTTGTGTTCTTTTTAAAAGTTATATTTTTTTTTTGTGGTCGATTCGCACAAGTTGAATTTATTAGTGTGCGAATCGACACCTCTATAAAAACGTGGTGGCGATTCGCACACATTTTGTTAACTAAAAATATTTAAGAAAATGGTACAGTAGCGCATAAAACTGATGCGTATTTTTTTTTTCACCATATCCATTGTAAAATTTGAAAAAATAAAAATATGTTTTCATATTACTATTGTTTTCATTTATTTCTACTAGGTACTATTGAAAATAATGGTAAATGTGAAAATCATAAAACCATGTTTTTAGGTTTTCACTTAGTTAACGAATATTGTACCTACCTACATACAAACCTTATAATTAAGTATATTAAAACTTATTAAATATATAAACGCACTATTTACATGCATGCGTTATAAAATGCCTGGGCATCGTCGCCCAATGGCAGTGTTCC
The DNA here is from genome assembly GCA_963859945.1 of Euplagia quadripunctaria. Lineage (NCBI taxonomy): Eukaryota > Metazoa > Arthropoda > Insecta > Lepidoptera > Erebidae > Euplagia > Euplagia quadripunctaria. Next base: position 16,417,231 of record OY982576.1, on the reverse strand, counting down.
CAGAAGGCTGGCAGCATTGCCACGTTGAATGGCAATGCTAATTCACTGTGCAAGAAAAAGGCCCACCGTCTGGTCGCGAGAAGTGTCGATCAGTCGCTTAGGTAGTTTCTTATAAATGGAACGAGCGCACCCCATGACCCTTGCGTTGCGACCCCCAACCTCTCAAAAACATAATTAAACACCTCTCAAAATTATTGTATTTACGCCGTTTGAGGTTTCTGCTGATGCAGCAGAAAGCCTCAAACTTGTAAGATACTTGTAACAGTACTTGGAAGATGTGATGGCGCGAGGGTGTCAACGCAAGTTGCGTCCCACATCAAATCTTCCATGGCAGTAATGACATACCATCTGGTCTCTACCCATCGTCTCGTACCAGACCATTGGGTTCACGTACGGCTGGCACACCGGTGGTGAAAAGAGCACAACGGATTATGTCATTAAGATTGGCATGTCGAGATATACGGCCTGAACTTCTGCTACAAGAAAGGCCACGATGTTCCAGACTATAGACAGCTTCTCCACAGTGATAAAGATGCGAAGAAACACAAGGACCTCCTAAACGAAGGCAAGTGGCAAGGCAGAACAACGTCCTCCAACAAGGTATCATATCGTTGGTTTGCGAGAATATCGACATAATTCAAAATTCAGTCGAATTCAACTAAGTATGCTTTGGCATACTTAGTTGAATTCGACTTCGATCATAAATCTTTGATATTTTATGGTGAACAAAGATGCAATGCCGATTTCGTGCTAACGTTCGTTCGAAAGCGACAAGTTCATCATAAAACATTGCCATTCTCTAAAATCAATAATTTTTAGTTATGTTGCTATTCTCGCAAACGAGCGATATTTTAGGCGATTGAAGTGCCTGAATCCATAGGCCTGATTCCCATTCACCCACAGCCAACAAACGAGCGCGCTCTGCAACATTGGATGTGGTGTTAATTAAAAAAATCCGTCTTAAAGTGTTAAGTAAGTGTAAGTGTTTAAAAAGTCCCATTGCCTTCGAGAGAATGGATTAACAGGTAAAAGAGTATTGGGACAAGCATTTATGGCATCGGTCTTTCAGAACACTTAAGAATTGACCACTGTGTCTGTTAGAATTTTCCTGGTTAACTCTTCTGTGCCGTGAACCGGAGACAAAAATGCTGGAAAGCTGATAACTGAAATTTTGCGAAGCGACGTAGCGCGTGAGTGGGTACCGAAGTAACGTGCTACCTGGCCGGCGCGTGGCAGCTCACCGAATTTCGCACGACTCATCGGCTCTGCTAGGTACCTGTAGATTCATACCTACTAAGCGGAGTGGGACTGGCCTGACTAAACTAAGAAAAACAATTATTAAAGTAAAAAAAATAAGAATAAAAAAATAGACACGAAACTGAATTTTTTCTCCATTTCTAACATACATATTGTTTGAACAATATAAATAGTTTCTATAAAAATATTTAATATAAAGAAAATGTAAGTAGGTAATTTAAAAAAAATCGATTTTTTCATATTAATTATTTGTATAGAAACTATTTATATTGTTTTTCCGAAGATTGCCTGTTTTATGTATTCATTGACGTGACTGAATGATGTTGGTTTTCCTTCAAATAAATAAATACATTATGAAAGGGCTTTTTACCAATTTTTACGAAATGAAAACATACTCAACAATAATGTCTACTATATTTGTTTAATTTTATTTCTATACCTACTAGATGTACAATAACTGTACATTTACCCTATCGTACGGCTCGTTGATACTTTTCTATAATCGTTTCATTTTATTTCCATGCCTATGTATTAGATGTAAAATAACTGTGTCTAATACCCTATCGTACGGCGCTTGTCTCCTGCCACGTCGTGCGAGTGAGATAGTTGCGAATGCGCGGTGCGGGGCTACACGGCCGGACGGTGAGGCGGGGGCAAAATTTGGATTCGAGCGGGGTACTGTGGGCCCTTATGAACAGTTAACGAACAGTTGAAAGAGCAAAAAAAAAACCATGTGACAGCACGGAGAGCACCTTACCTCAAAAACTCCAGTACTCACAGTACAAAAATGGTGACGTCTGTGACGTCATATATTTATTTCCCTACGATACTGCGGCAGTATACTATCAGTCTTTATCGGAAAGAATTTCTCCCCAGTACGAGCACTGAACAGTGCTCGCAGTGTATATCGGAACATACCGCGTGAAACAGTGTTGCCAACCGTACGATTTCAATCGTATTTATACGGCCTTTTTGAAACTGGTACGATGTACGATTATGTTTTCAAAACCGTACGCAGACTATAAGATCTTTCCAAATTTTTCAATCTTCATAACAAAATAGAAAAATCTTCTAGTCAAATATAATGAATTAGATTTGTCTTTACCAGTTAACCAAATTTCGAAGTGAGTGACATCAGTACCAAAAGTTTATGGAGCATTACAATGCGCTTTAGGTACTGGAAAAGTATTCAGTACGTCAATTTAATGAAAAATGGAATTCGTTTAAATTTGTCATAAACAGTGAATGGGACTTTGTTGGCTGGACAGCATAATTATTAAGGAATATGGATCATGTACTGATTTCAAGCCTTCTGGCGAGATATTGTTCAAATTAAAATAAGTACCTAGGTACATGTATGTACAAAAGAATAAATACATTGCTTTTGCGTGTACTGCTACGCTCATTGACTCTTAAAGTAACTATTATTTAAATAATACTTGTTACAAAAGGACTTTCAGCACTATGCAATGAACTTAGTTGGCAAATTAGTATGCAGATTCTGGTAATCAATGTCCAGAAAATTCTTGTTCACATCTAAATAAATAGCTACATATATTCATTCCAAATATTTAATGCCTTACCATATATGTTAAATATTGATTTATACTTATGTACCTAATTTACTGTTGTTTTATTGAAATTTCAATGCGTACTATTTTTTTTCTACATTTTATGGCAAAATACGATTTTTCGTAGTGTATGGTACGATCTCTTAAAAATAAAGTTGGTAACACTGATAGGAAAACGTCACTGACAAAATATCAAGTCAGCTGGCATTGAATTATAATTTCGGTTGTCATGCTTAATTTTCAAGGTTCCTGATTAGTTCCGCATTTGATGCAAGTTAAACAACAAAGAATACTTGTAAAATAATTTGTCACCAATTCACGTTGACAGTATCGCCGCAGAAGAATCTTTCAAATCAATTTAAATAGAAACAATGGTTTGCGTTCCTTGTTTTATCATTCCAGTGTTGTTGTATATATGGCATAAATTTATTCAACCTTACGTTCTCCGCTTCTGGAACCCATGGGCTGTGAAAGACGCTGATGGCAATGTTACGACCGAATTCCCTTTCAAATGTGAAGGAGGAGCGTGCGCATTTAGTGGAAAGAAAATTGAAAAGAAAAATACCGAAGACACTGACAAAAAGGATGTTAATGCTACTCCAGAGAAGGAAAGAGTAAAATCTGATTGAATCTTTACCTCCATGTATATTTTTATTTAATTTGATAAAGTGATTAAAAATTATTAATAGATCACAAGCTAGATATGTTACAAAACTGGATGTCGTTTAATGAAAAGGATTAAATCCAGTTACTTTTGAGATAATTAATTTTAGAGATAAGGCAGTATTTCGTCTTGTTTCCCTATTATAACTTTTTAGTTTTATTTTTCTCTCTTAACGATCTAAGTAACTTGAAGCCATATTGATGAAAAAATTATATCCTTTCCAACATGTGTGTCAATTACAAACAGTAGTTTCGTATACATAACTGTTTCGACAATATTGTGGGTTGGTTCTTTTTTGTTAAGTGACATCCAATTCATTAGACAATTGTCATAAAACACATAATAGAAGATACTAGATGAGGCTAGCATTCCAGTTTTAAGGACACAATAGTAGAAGTGATATATGTACACATTTTTTCTTATCTATGAGTAGTTTTGCCTTGTTGCATTGTTTGAAAATATATGGATCCTTTGATACTTTTTATTAAATCTCATAAAATAGTCAATAATTTACATTACAGACCATAAATATTTTTGTTGTGGAGAAAATTTAAATAATTAAAAAATAATGAAACATCAACTCCAGTTTTATTTTATTTTGTGAATACATTTGACAGTTAATTTTTCACCTTCATGAGTTATCGCATCAAAATTTTTAAGAGTGCTAAATGTTAATTAAAATGCATTTTGTTTATATAATGCATTTAGTATGAATAGGTGTAAGGTATATGGTACAATTGTTATATTTCAAATTTCAGGTAAATAAAACGACAAAAATGTGGACTTCGGACTTTTATTTCAATTATTCTTTTGAGCTGTTTACATTTAATTTTCCAATAGTTTTTACTAATAATTTAGTTCTACGAAAACTGTGGAACTATTACAACATGAAAGTGTTTACATTGATGACTTTTGCCTACAGTTATGGAGTTATTGCTGCTGTTTTTATTGATTCCAACAGAGTAAACAACTTCCTTTAATTTACTTGAGTAAGAAAAACTCCATCTTACTTTTTCGTACTCAGAACAAAATTAAATTGCAAATTTTTGTCTGATTCATTAATTTTATTAAATATTACTTTAGTTTTAAATTGAATATACAAAGCTGAAATAAGTATAACCTAACCTTTAGCACTTTGCAATGTACAGATAATGTGCAATCTTTAATGCTGGCACTGAGGTGATTTCTATAGATGTATGTATTCAAATAAAAAAATATCTTAGATATATAATTTCTTATGACACTATATGCTTAATAGATGAAATGTCAGAAAGGAAACTAATAACTTTTTATTAAAAATACTTCTTATTGAAAAATGTGCTGCTTTTACATATATATATCTACTTTTAAATTGCATACCTACTGCTTATGAAACTTAGAAATATATATGCTTATCAATAATAGTCGGAATTCGTAAAATAGTATATTTAATTAAGTATAGGAATAGGTGCTGTATCATTTTATTATGTTAATTATTTCAATTTTGTTAAAATTGTGTTTTTATACACACTTGTAAAGAAAATAATAAAAAAATCCTGGCTTGCTGCATTTCAAATAATTTTTGAAATTTTCACTAAAAAAAACAAGGAAACATTTTCAATCGCTCAAATATATTTGTCACTTCAGCACCTGTGTCTCGTTTGTATGTCCAGTTCAATTCTTACGACCTAACTTAATAATGAACTTACACTAGAAACTATTAATATAGTGCATTTGTAATTTAGAAGCCTTTATTATTCTTGATACAAATATGCATGCCTTTCATTAGCAAATAAAGTATATTGTTTTTCACATCAAGAAAATCTAATTAATTAAAAATTATCAAAGTGGATATCTAATTATAAACATTGTCTGAAATAGCTGCTTGTTGAATTTAGGGACAATACAATAAAGAGAAAACTTTATGCTGATGTAGCCCCATGTCCCCGAAAGAAAGCTTAACTTTGCAAATACACTATAATAACAGTATCAAACAGACATGCAGTACAGCAACAACCATCCTATGTCAACCGTTCAATAAACATTCAAATTTAAAGCAAAACAACTATGTCCATGACATTCTGGCACATTTCTTCATCGTTTATTACTTAACATTCTTTAATTCTACTTCAAATACTAAAGTTGAATTTGGTGGAATCACCGGAGGTGAGCCTTTAGCTCCATACCTGAAATCAAAAAACATATTTTAGTCTTTTTGAAGTGAAAACTTCTTTAGCGGCGTTGTGCAATTTTTGGGATGGGTAAAAAATGTTAAACTCGCATCAGGACATGTGACCCTGATCAAAACTGTTTAAAAAATGTGTCCGAGTGTCATATATTTTTATGACGAGATCGAAAATTCGTAAGACGGAGGCGAGTTTCTTATATTTACATGTACAGCGTACAGCCGCGGGAGGGATGGAGGTAGGGAGGGAGGGTCTTTGGGTCACAACAAAACAATTTAAAATTCCATTTAAGATTATTGTGTTATCAGCAATGGTCGCTACAGTAGAATGATTTTATGTACATACATGCATCATGATGTCCTAAAATGGACATGCCTTCATCCCGGAAAATAAAGTTATTTTCAGACTTTCATTTCATTAGTGTTTGTTAAATATATTTTCAAAATAATAATTTAAAATATACGAAAACGTGTTACATTGATTTTATTTGTTTAATAAAAAAGTGAATATTGCTTATTGTTTGCTCCTCACATACTTATAAAATTCATTGCACTGTTTTGGAGTTTTGGTAAGTAGCAATGTGATAATTTCTACTTTATCGCAAGAAAATACGTTTCTCAAGACAAAATATTTGAAAATAACTCGTAAAGCACTGTCAAAAAGTAATACATAAAAAGTGTATTTGTTTTTTGGATTAGATAAAAAAAAAACGAAGTTCGTAGATCCAAGCAGAATTTGTAGAATCAAGAAGTTTCTGAAAGTCGGTATACCAGTCGAAGGTCAAGTCACGTTTATCACAATCAAACATAGAAAGAACCTACTTCTCTGTGCCGATTGGTTGCAAACGTTGAAGCACAAAGTATACGAAAAGAAGACAAAAGACACCTATTACATATTATATTTAATGTATCTGTTATTAATTGAAAGCTAAAATATTGATTTTTTTGTAGTATACAGCATGTAAGTTTGAGCTACGCGAAAAACTTACAAAAATGTCTTTCTATAGGTTCTTATCATAATACAAAAATCAATTTATCATAAAAATGTAAGATTAAGGATTTATAGTCATTAGTTTCATTTGGCGCTACGCAATGTAGGCTTAACAACCGTAGGCATTGTTTTTGTGCGGTACGGTGAATGACCTTAAACGTTCGGCGCCGTCAAGACCAGCTGATTGCATAAAATGTTTGATTGATTACGTTGCAGTTTTTTGGCCGTATGTGATATTCGATTTTTTTTTTCAGTAAAATGTTCTGTTACTTATTGTGATATCAATTGAACAAACAAATGAAAAATTATAAAGAAAAATGATGAATTTTCCGGCAGAAAATCTCAATGATTTTCGACTCAGAATGATGATCTGAATACACTATTTCAGTATTCGGTGTTCCTTCCATCCTGTATAACATAGTTCACTTACTCCCGAGTAAACAAGTTTTCATCTCTCTCTTCTCTCTTCATAATAATGTTTGAATTTCGAAGTAAATATCTTAGTAGTTTTAAAATACCATGAACTCAAAGGCATGACCATTATATACATTTTGAATTCATTCACCTTAAATCATTCTACCTATTCCGACATTTGCAGTGACCTCAGCAACTCAATGTAACATTTTACTAAAAATTTATTAAATTATAATCCTACTGTATTATAAACGTGAAAGTTTGCGAGGATGTATGGATGTTTGTTACTCTTTCACGCAAAAACTACTGAACTGACTGCGATGAAACTTGGTATGCAGATAGCTAGAAACCTGGATTAACACATAGGCTACTTTTTATCCCGATATTCCAACGGCACCGGGACTTACGACGGGTGAAACAGCAGGGCGTATCTAGTGTATCATAAATTATTTAGTTTTACTGTATTATCGTTAATCATCCAATAGAATTTCCTCCTAAAATTGTGAAATGACTTACCACCTATCTTAGCCCTCCTGAAAGACTACAGTATAGAAAAAAATTGTGGTGTAAAGTTCATCCTTTCAAAAATCCCTTCAATGATTAGAAAAGAGCTGATGATCTTCGAATGACAGCAGATTTTCTTGAATTATAGCTAAAAACACTGTCTGTCAAGTCACATTTCAATAAAAAAAAACGAAATTGGTTCGTCCAGGAGCTATGATGCCACAGGCAGGCACACAGATATACAAGTTAAAATTATAACATCCCTCCTTTTTGCGAAGGTTAAAAAGAATAAACTTTGCACCAGTTTATAGGACTGGCATTGAAGAAAGACAATGGTACGTACGCCATTGCAGGTGGGCAGACGATCTTCCTCTTGCCTCCAACTTTCATACCGGAGATACCAACATCCCAGCCGGAGATCACCTCCTTAGAGCCTAGTCTGAACTTAAATCCAGGTCCTTTCACGCAATTATCAAACATCTTGTTGTTTTGTTTCAAGCGGCCCTCATAGTACACCTAAAGACACAAAACTCGTTTTTGTAACTGCCATATCGACATTAGATAATTTACAATACTTATAGATATATATTCTAATTATATAGGAGTATGATGTCCAAACTTATAAAATTTGGATTAAAATTATCAACAGAAGAAAGGTTGCAAATGTCATATTTTCATGTAATCATGTTTACAGATTACAATGAGTACAGAGGTCAAAGGCAGGTGTGAAGTAATATGTACATTGTGTGCTGAACCTCACCATCTATAATCATCAGATCAGTATGTAACAAGCGATATAATATATTACTACATAGCACTTGTACTAACCAAACTATAAACAGGCTATATTAAAAAGGCCGGTTTGGTTATTAAACAACATGTATCTGTTTTAAACCAAGTGATTATTCATAATGTCCAGACAGTCTGAAAGAGTATGAGTGGGCAATATAATAAAAACAATTGAATTAAACTAATTGATGGAGCTGTATGAATAATGTCCCCCACCTATTGGGTTATAATACTGTGCTAACAGTATTATAGAGCGTCGACAACAAGAAGGTAGCTGGGATAGGCTTTGTCCAGCAGTGGACTGCAATAGACTAATTGATTGATATAGCTCGATTTTACTTGTCCTTATCCATATTGCCTGGTCATTATAAACAGTGCAATATTTAATCAAATAATAGAAACATTACAACTTATACAAACTGTTTACAACAGTAGGCAAACCACTCTTAAGTTGAGGCTTTAACATGACTTTTTTCAAGCTATAGCAGTAATGAACAATACTTACCATGACAACTTTGCCAGGTTTTGCCACTTGTCCGCTGCCAACCTTCACATCTTCAATGCTGACACCTCCACTTAACTGTTTCTTTTCCTTTTTCTCAGTTGCCTGTTCATCCTGAGGTTCTTTCTTGATTTCAGGCTTCTTTTTTTCAGCTTTCTGTTGTCCTTCTTCCTTCTACAAATAAATAATATGGGTATATTTTCGAGACTTTTGAGTGAAATTGAAATTTGTAACATGCTCACAGTTGTTATGTTTCTGGGTCACAATATAATTTTACTTCAATTCAAACAGGAAAGCAAACAGAGTATTGCACTGTGCTCGGCTAAAATAATGAATGAGAGTAGTACAGTAGGCTATCGCAATTATAATACTTCTGGCATAGATTATTGGCATTCACTGCAAAAGAGGCAGTCACTCGTAGTTGTTAAACAGATGTATACAGCTCATAACTATTTTTTTTTCACAGTGCGGTCACTGTGCAACTGTGTTTATAGCAAAAATGTTTTTTAGTGCGAGTCATCTGTTGTACTATTAATTAATCTGTGGTGCTAGTTCATAATAAATCTTACTTTAGGCTTATCAACACCATTAACTTGGGGTTGTTGGTTTTGCTGTTGCAGCTTCTTCTTTAAACGTCGCTTCTGTGACTTGGACAGTTTCGACATGTCAACAGCGCCATCCTCCTTGCTCGTGTCAAGTGAGGTATCAGCTTTTTTGGAAGCTGCTCCCTTTTTCTTCTTTTTTGGAGCCTCTTCCTCTTCATCAGATGCTTCTTCTTCTTCTTCATCTTCATCTTCATCTTCCTCTTCATCTTCATCGTCCTCATCCTCATCACTGTATAAAAAAAAATCTAATTATACAGCATGTAAGTATCACCGTCGCTATAACTTCCAAAAACATCTTTCTTTGAATACTTATCACAATGCAAAAGTCAGTTCATCATAAAAATGCGAGATTAAGGATTTACAGTCAGTAGTTTGATTTTGCGTTACGCAATACGCGTACTGTGCGGTATGGTGAATGACCTTAAGCGCTCGGCGCCGTCGAAGCAGCTGATTGCATAAATGTTATTTAATTGATTACATTGCAGTTTTTGGCCGTAATTACTGATTTTTTTTATTAGTAAAATGTTCTATTTACCAATGATTTTCCACTCATGATGATAGTCTGAATACACTATTTCAGGATTCGGTTTGGTGTCGCTTACACCCTGTATATCCTAAATCAGTATCAAATTAACCATTTGTAGTAGCTTAGTAACAAGTGGCACTTTCAGAATTGCAAGGGTTTATGTATAGACATTATAAACTAACATACATTTTGGCATAATTATACTGGTTTCCCATTTGTGACAATTCCATTAACTGATAACAGACGGGTAATAATGTCAGTGTACTGTGGCTTGATATTTAGGTACTAAATCTATAATTATAAAATTTGACAACAAAAGGATGATAATATATCCAGAACATTTCACAGCATGTGAGTAAAATTATAAACATTCAAGTGTTTAAAAACTTTCGCGACTTGTATATGTATATCAGACGTATAAATTGCGACTTCATGGGAATAATATTTATAAACTACAATATCTTTCTGGTTACCGGATGTTCGATTATTAGCTAGATTATCATGGTCACGGGCGGACTATGTTACCATCATCAATCAATAAACATATACACATCTTATATATAAACAACTAGCTGCGCCCTGCGGTTTCATGTCATGGGAATATCGGGCTAAAAAGTAGCCTATTGGTTAATCCTGGTCTCCAGCTCTCTACATACCAAGTTTCATCGCAATCAGTTCAGAAGTTTTTGCGTGAAAGAGTAACAAACATCCATATATTCTCACAAACTATTACTTTTATCATATTTGTAGGATTAGTTTTGCAATATAGCTTCACTGCAAATGTAGTACATAGTAATCACCTATCATCTCCCTCAGCAGATGTGTTCACTTTGAAGGATTCATCATTGTCATCTGTATCAATCTCCTCACCATCCAAGAACTTTTGCAGCTGGTCCTCATCATCATCCTCTGAGTCTGAAGTTTCAGCACCAGCAGCTGCCTTCTTGCCTTTTTTCTCAGCCTACATTATATTTACATTAATAAATGCAGCACAGAACAGTAATTAGTATAGTGTTATCTTATCTAAATTATGTATGTATGTACAAACTAAAACACTGTTTACGCATTTTTTTTTTTGTATTTATAATGCATTTTTAATTTTGAATACTCTTCAATAGACGAAGTTTATAGTATGAACTAGAACCCAAGAAGCCATGGCGGCTTCGCACGGGTACAAATTATACACCAAAACCTTCCTCATGCATCACTCTGTCCATTAGTGAAAACCGCATGAAAATCGGTTCAGTAGTTTTTCAGTTTACCGCGAACAGACACACAGACGCGGCAGGGGACTTTGTTTTATAATATGTAGTGATAGCGTAACCAAGTCACATGTTTCCTTACATTATGCAAGTAATACAGAACCAAAATGCTTTAGGAAAATAAAAACATTTCAATAAAAAATTAAACCAACCAGTGAAGGGACTAAAATGCGAAAAATATTAAAACATAAACTTGTTAACTAAACTCTTTCACTAATGTAAATACCAAAATAATTTTGAGTTGGCGCCAAACATAGTAAGTAACTTCTACAAATTGAATTATAACTGTCACAAGTGTTCTGGATCATGGCTTACCTTAATCTTTTTGCTAGCTGAAGTATCACTGCTGTTCTCCAATTTCCTCTTGTTCTTGGCAGGTACAAGGGCTGGAGCCTCCTCTTCTTCATCATCCTCATCCTCCTCTTCCAATTCATCTTCAAATTCAGGGTCTAGGTACCCAGTTAAATGGACATTGCATTTACCTGTGGTAAATGAATGACAAGGTGACAAGGTGTAATGCAAAGATTTTGAGATCTGCCAAATCTCTCTGATAGTTCCTGATTACTTCATTTAAATATTGAAACAAATTTACACTTGATACTATTAGAATAGATAAATATTTGAGTGTAATTATCACATATACACTCAAATGGAATATAGCCAGTATGGTGTACACTATAATCATATTTTACACACATACAGTCAGAGGATTTATTAAATATAAAACTTAAATGTGATTTATGATTATACCAAATACACCCCTATGGTCGTACACCATAGAGGTGTATTTACAGGAGGTGTCATAAATCACAGGATAAATCCTGTAAGCATTTTATGTACATACTTGTAAGCCATTACGTCCAAGACTGTGGAACATCAATAGGGAGCTGTCAGATTCGCACAATTTGTGGAATATTATTTGCATAAAAACATTATGCAATATTCAACTCAAACTCGGGTAAATTGTACTAAGAATATTATAGGAGTATGATAAACGTTACAAATTTCATTTGATAAAACCAAATCTATATTATGAACATCAGTAATTTTTTTTTGGGGGAAGTAATGTACTATTTTTGCTATTTATAGAGAAAAACACTACGACAATGTAAAATATTGTTAAAATAACTAATTTGTATTGTTTAAATAACTATTTTTTTTTTACAGATATTGTGATGTAGTAGATTGCTATAAGAACCATTTTGTTGATATTGCTGAAATTGTAAAATATTGATACACAAGTTTTTGGGACTTATGGATGATATGATGACCCTACTTTGGAGACGCTGCAGTCCTAATATTTTTTTGCGACATGTAATTATTGCACAACTTAGCATAATTCTTGTTTTTTGAAGCAGCTATGTTCGAGGCAAGTATGGAAATGTGTGTTCAATTTTCAATTGTGTTCAAAACATTGAAAAGATTTAAAGACCACTATTACACAAGTATTATGAGAATAGATACAAAGTTTTTTATACTAACCATTAGTTAAGAAGGATATTGAATCTCCAGTTTTGAAGTATAAGTCCAGTGGTACTTGGATATGCTTGCCCTTCTGAAGTGTGCATACTAAGAAGTTTTTACCGTCAACTACCACCATAACTTGGCATGGGTCATTGTCACCAGTTGATATATCCATAGCAGCCTGTGATATGTGGAACGGCTTCTCCACCACCTGGGTGTACCGTTTGTTTGGTTCCATGATAAGTCCTGGGAATAACAAGTTTTTTATACTACATAATCATCAAAATTATGCATAACAACCAACAAGATCAATGTGGTTAAGAGATTGACTGCAACATAACCAACATCAACACTTCAACATTAAGTGCCTATGGTCTATAAGCATTGCGCTTTGCATTGGCTAAGAAACATTGTTGACGATGATCAAGAAAATGTGACAATTAGCTCCCCGACACTGTTTCAACAATGTATTTTCCTATAGTATAAAAGTCACATGTGCGAGGCTAATTTATTTCTATGTCGTGTTAGATGGTGGTATATTATCTATAGGAAAATGTAATGTATGTATGTGTAGTATCTTTAATGTATTATTATACATCATATTCCCTATTCAAGCTTCGTCCACGAGACAATACGGAATTCAAAGGACCGGTTTAAGCACGGCGGCGGTGAACAAATGTTTAAAATAGGAAACAGTAGATGTCAAGTTAAAGAAGGACAGAGACAGACAAGAACTGTTGACTGCACATCATTAATATCATCAAGTTAATACGATGGTCCCAACACGTGGTGGGCACTAAGACCGGCTTATAACTTACCCCAAAACATCTTGATGTAATATGAGCACTATTTCCCAAAAATATTACTGTAACTACCAGTCTAATTTAAGAGAGCTATATGAGTAGTACAGCGCTGCACCTGTTGGCTCTGATAGAAATTTTCTATAATAAATGGACATGTGGATTACAACGGACGCGGCAAATCTAGCAACTCAAGAATGAAATGGAGTAATTCATAGACAACAAGTAAAATTTAATTTGACATTTCATTCAGAGCTGCAAGTGATAAAAATATATACATCTATGAAACTGACAGAACCTGCACTGCTGCACTGGGAGTAATACCACGAAGTAACTATTGTCTTACATGTAGTAATATTAATAGAATTCGAAATAATAAATATATCATCATTACACTCATGTCTTCATGATATTTTTCACTACACCAAATGCACCAAGAGTAAATAAATGAGTTACTATGAACACTAAAAAATACCCAAATCGTTATAGGTGTGCCTGTGCCTATAATATTTGAAGTTCCCTCGATTTCTCCAACATCAAATATCAGATTCTCCCCGTCCCCCGGGTGGTGCTAAAGAACAACAAAGTCTTAGCAAAGCAAATAGCTTAGCAGCTTGCTCCTGTGAAGGTGAAGGTGAACAAAGGCGCCATTCTTTTATGACGTAAGACGATTTAGGGGGGAGGGGGATCGATCATGTCTTATTTTTTTTTTTTACAAGAGGGGGTCTTTGTAATTCTTATGTAAGATCACAAAGATGGGCAAAGTTAAGATTATACTTTGAAAAAGCGCGGGTAACCGATATATTAGATGATCAACGTTGATATACAAGACATGTGTAAGAGTCCCATTACTTTTTACAAATTTTAAAATGCACTTATAAGGAATGCTGTGGTGATATAAGAAGTGATATTCGTAAGGGTTTTTTCCTCCACCATAATCTTTAAGCAGTGAACCTTCGCTCATATTTCCCGCCTCAGAGGATGTTAAAGCATCCGATCACTTTGCATCTCCGTTTGTGCGACAATCATTAAACATCAAAAGTTGAGGCTCCATTCAAGACTGAACAGTTGATTTACGATTTTTACTATCCGTCAATTCGTCAAGGTGCACTTATAAAAAGAATTTGTTTAGTATGCTCTAAATACTTTACGTCGAAAACGGCAGTGCAACTTCACAAAAAAACTTCATGGCTGTATTTGAAATATTGAAAAAGAAGAAGCTTTAGGAATATATTCAAGATGGGGCAAAAAAGTTTTATCCCGCATCGGGATTGATGTGGAATGGCTGGACGTCAGCGACGTTGCAATCCTCAATAACCAACTAGAAGCAACACTTATTATTGGAGATGTTCCAGTGGCAGATCCACTTTCCAAGTGGGTTTTGAGTTCCTGGACTGAAAATCTTATGCAGGTAAAGATGAATGATTAAAAACCATAGTTTATTAGTACCAAAAAACAAATTAAGGCACTAGACCTTTGTAGGTATAAATAAACATTCCTAATAAAAATTGTTACTTTGGAAAATAAACATTAAAACAAACCAAACGTGTATTCATTTCTTCCTTTAGATTCTTACGTAATAAATATAAAACAGGGAAGGAGGAGTCGGCCTATTCTTATTTTTTCTTATGTAGAGAGGGAGGGGGTCAAAAGCTAACAAAAATAGTCTGTAATAAATGAATGGCGCCAGAAATAAGTTCTAATCAGCCAAAAACCCTCAACCACAACAAAAACTAGTTTATTTAATAGACAACGATCGTGTCTATTAAATAAACTAACTGACCTAGAAAGGTATAAACAAAACAACCCAGTGGCAACTACAAAGCCAACTGATTGGACTACTACCTTACCGGAAGAACCACCACAGAAAGTCAAGTGTCAGTACCCTATAAGAAAAAAAAAATCTCAGATTCTTCTTCTGAAGCTGAGAGAATGTCAACCGAAAACCGCTTTAATGGTCTGCCTCTAAATTCACGAAATGAAATAATTGCATCCAAAAACACGAAACCCAGTAAACCTCCACCTATCGTTCTCAACGGCATAGAGGAAGTCAACGAACTATCAAAATTGTCAGTTGTAAATTTAAATTAATTAATAAACACCTACTTCATGTCCTCGTAACCTCCGCTGAACAGTATCATAAGAGCATATCTGTTATAAGAGCAAACGGTCTGATAGGACATACATTAACTTCAGGACTCCAAATGCTATCGTAAGTCATAAAAGACCTTTATCATAATACTCCACATGAATCGATAATTGAAGCTGGCGAGACAACTAATAATAAGGTTAAAGGTAAAATAATAAATGCGCGTTATGGCCCCGACAAGAAACCCACCGCGCCTTTTTTTGTCAATAAGGTTCGAAGTGTCAACCAAAGAGTATACAAGCACTTGGTGAGGTGTCAACAATCCTGCAGTTCTAACTAGCAAACATATATTTAACCAAAGAGTCAAGATAGAAGATCCATTATTCATTAATATTCTTCACTTTTTTATTAGAGAATTTACGTCCTCACGCACAGAGACCCACGCAGCGAAAATTTAAACTTCTAAATTATTTAGTCGGTCAGAAAAAATCCTAGCTTCTGAATTTAGGATGCTAACTTGCTAAATGTGATTAAACTTGACTAAATTCAGCTACGACTGGATTTAAACGACTAACTTTAGTCAAGTGTAATGAGCACTATGCACTATAATAAAATTGGATATCATTTTCGATTTGAGTATGTGATCGTCAGTATAATAAGACTAATAAGAATGTCAGTAGATTCCGACAAAACCATAGACTAGAAAGAGATTCAGGGAGGGTTTGAAAAATATTTTTTCTTCTGCCTTTGGCCTTTCGTATCTGTCAGTGAAAGATAACTGCAGTGTTTCAGCCATGGTAAATAAAATATTTAACGTGTAATCAAGTACAATCTGTGCAATCATGTGGAATTGTGGTCCAAGTGCTTCACATTGTTACTTCTGGAATGTGTACTATAACTGGCGATGCATATTTATAAGATAACCTCTTTTCTTACAGGGTCGTGTAAGAACTAAAACCGTCAAGAAAGCGGCTAAGATCATCATAGAAAAGTACTACACAAGGTTGACCCTTGATTTCGATACTAACAAGAGAATATGTGAGGAAATCGCGATCATTCCCACCAAACCCCTTCGCAATAAAATTGCTGGGTAAGTAGTTCTATCCTGCCCTTTTTGCTATTTTCTAACCGCATTTGTTACTTTACACAAAATATCGTATCTTTCGTTTAAGTGTTAGTCCTAATACTATTCCAAGGCTATTATAAAGGTTTTGTTTACCATGTTTTCTTTTATTTTCGTATGTTTAGTTTCGTATGCAATTCTTAATTCCATGTGAAGTAAACAGAAGAATAAGGTTGTTCATCTTTACATCATCTACTGCATCATGTTTCAAGGGTTCAATCCCTACTCATGCTTTGAATTTCCGAATAGTTAACCTGAATATTGTTTTGACAGTTTATTTATAAAACTTGACTATTCTGTTGAATGTGATTTTAGAAAAAAAAATATCTTTAAAAGTACACTCAATAATTCTTGTATCTAATTTAGTAATAAGAAACTCCTTTCTATGTTAGGTTTGCTACCCATTTGATGAGGCGTCTCAGGCACTCCCAGGTTAGAGGAATCTCCATCAAGTTACAAGAAGAGGAGCGTGAAAGGCGTGACAACTACGTGCCTGAGGTGTCTGCTTTAGAGCATGACATCATTGAGGTTGACCCAGATACTAAGGACATGTTGAAGATGTTAGACTTCAACAACATTAATGGCCTGCAACTCACACAGCCTACCACATCAGGAGGTTATGGTGGCAGACGTAATTAAGGTTAATAAAAATATTCCCTAAAATGGTGTTTTTTTTTTTACATTAAACAACCTGTTCCATGTAACATGTTAGTTATTGTTCGAACTGGACTGTTGTAACATGGAGGATATATGCGATCCGATCGTTTGTTGCCATTGCAATTGGTACCTATGTCCCTAGATATCTCTTCCAATATGTATGCGGATTCCTGTTGTCATCCACAAGTGCAGCATCCTTAGCCTTGTCACAGCTAGAGCTGCTTCCTGTTGTATATATAGGTGCAGTGTAGCTAGACCCAGCATGACTTCCAGGGCTGCAGTTGGTGTGGTCGTCATTCAGCCCGTAACCGCCGTGCACGCTAACCTCTGGAATTGTTTGTAGTTGGTTCTCCACAGTAGTAAGCTTATAACTATTTGTTCTATTGTTATGGCAAGTAATAAGGCAGTGTGTTTTATCACAAATGGCAATGAGTTACTTCTTAGCCAACAGATACAATAGTGAACCCTGATTGAGCATGCTCGTAGACTTCACGTGTTGCCACTAAACAAAAGAGCGGGATCGTCGGCAAACATTACCGCCTTATCCTTAGGAAGAGGAAGCATATACCCATATCATTAACGTAAATAAGGAAGAGTAGGGCCAATCACACTCCCTGGGGGCATGCCATAAGTTAGTATTTATGGGCGCAAATCTTCAAATATTGTTTTTTTAAGTGATTATAATAATATAGAAATATCCAAAATACATTAGATTTATATTCAATCAATCCATTAGTAAACAGTAAAACAATTATTCATCAAACTAATAATTCGTTTTAATAGACACAACTGTTTAAAGTTGAACTTATGTTTCAAATATTCATTTAATATATTCAAGTAATTGTGTAAAAGTGCAAAATAATGTCTATTACAATTAATATTATTATTCTGTATCAAATTTTATTATTTTATGCATTAAATAAAAATAATTTCCATTGAATCCTGATTGCAGCGCCATCTGCTGACGATCTGTATAAAAATAATATTTGTTTATATTAAATACTAGCGACCCGCCCGGGCTTCGGACGGGTGCAATGATGATACTATTGATACTAAATGTACTACAGAATGTCTTTATACAACGTTCACAGCTTTTTTGTCATTAGAAAATACAAACATGTTTTCTCAGAGGTTCCTCTTGAAAGAGCGACATATAATTGGCCATGTGAAAAACACCAAAGGCTCAAATTTAAGGCTGCAACATTATAAGTTTGACCCTGCGATTTATTAATGGTCATTGCAAAAGAAATCTTTGTACCGGTATGTCCCTGCATTTT
Organism: Euplagia quadripunctaria; assembly: GCA_963859945.1. Taxonomy (NCBI): domain Eukaryota; kingdom Metazoa; phylum Arthropoda; class Insecta; order Lepidoptera; family Erebidae; genus Euplagia; species Euplagia quadripunctaria. The sequence continues at coordinate 16,398,572 of OY982576.1, read as the reverse complement.
AAATCTGTAATATCTTCGAAAATATGCATTGAAATTACATGCTGTAAAGGGCCATTTTGATCTATATTATATGCACAATGTATTTAAGGTACTTAATTGGATAAGGAAGAAGCGGCGGTAGCGTAATGGCTAAGGCGTCGGACTTGCGATCAAGTGGTTGCGGGTTCGAACCCCACTCAGTGCACTACCGTCGTGAACCCACTCCTAACACAAGCGTTAAGCTTAACGGGTTAACGAGATTACACTAGTAATGTGAGACCCACGTTACTAATCTTTAAAAAAAAAAATGCTGTATTGTTTAAAATCGCTTCGTAAATAAGCCATTATTTCTCGTAAAAAGTAAAGGATAAAAAATGGTTATTGTGGGTTATTCCTAAGAGATAGACATATACCATCGCGGACTTTTTTGTAGACCTTTTTAAGGTATACAATACTGTGGTACATTATTTTGATCTATCTCGTAGAGTTCAGCTAGCGTTTGCAATGTAAACGAAAAAAATATAGGTATGCTTATTTATTGGAAACCTCTAAAGTTATCAGTGTGTCTGTACCATATTATGCATGTATTATACTTATAAACCTTCCTCTTGAATCACTCTATTAAAAAATATGCATCAAATTCCGTTGCGTAGTTTTAGAAATCTAAGCACACAGGGACAGACGGACAGAAGGAAGCGACTTTGTTTTAAACCATGTACATAGTGAAATGTAATTTGTGTAAAATAAATCATTTAAAGTTGTGTAAAGTTGATTAACACGCATCACCGAATTATTATTATTACTGTCATTAGAACTAAAGGTTAAATTTTCATAGGTAGGTACTAAATTTCATTAAAAAACAAGCAGGGCAAGCTATTTCATGAAAAAAAATGTGAGAAATAAAAATAGAAAATAAAAAAAGTACTTGTTTTTGAATTTCTTTCGGCATCTGCAACTTTTACGCTACAACTCGTGAAAAGCCATTGTGCTGCCCCTAAAAGAGTACCTACCCTACGAGAGCGAAATGGGGTGATGATTTAACTCTCGTAACTCGGATTGACTGTTCTTTTCCTGCTGGTAGCGCTATTTTTTCTTCCCTTTCCAATATCTTTCATAATGTTATATATTTCTGCTTGTTTGCCTTTTTGGTAAAGGCACTTGCCTATATGCAGCTCCACCCAGGGTCTCTATGGCTGAACTCAGTCCTCATATTTGCAAAAAAAAAAAAATTTTTGCCAATCGAATTACGTATATGTTTAAATTAATTGTGAATATAATTTGTAACTAGTCGGCATACGTTTAAACTGGGGCCTACATTTTTTTTTTTAATTTTCGCGTTTGTACAGTAAAATTGATTTTTAAATCACTCATGTCCATCGAACCATGTATGCCCTATTGGATTTAACTTCGTAATTATATATTTCTTACCAAATTCAAAAGGGCATACAAATTGTGCGGGGCAAAAACACGAATCAACACTTTTTTTAAAACGATTGTTTTTTTCTGTTGAATAAAGTGTGCCCTTTGCAATTTATTTATCTGCAAAATTATGCTATTCGGACAAATTTTATGAAGGCACACGGATTATGACAGCGGGCAAATGAATGATTCATAAATAAAACCATTTTTCATAACTCCGTACGAGTGGATAGTGCGTAATATCGCTCTTTCCACTCGTTGTGATGAAAAATTTTGTACGAAACACGTGCGTAAAGATAATCTCTATTAGGCCTGCCATGACTTAAATTGTCAACGCCGGACAAAAACTAAAAAAATCCGGACACATGGGTGAAATCGAGATTATTTCCCGGACACCTTGAAAAAAAACGCCGATTCCATTTAAATTTTTAGTTTGTTAACGATTCATCTAACAATTATAATTATCCCTTGGCTCAGAGTGTCCGGGTTTTACCCGGACACTTTTTGAAAACCTCCCCCGGTCGCTCCCCGGACGCCCTCTAAACTAGGACAAATCCGGGGAAACCCGGACGGATGGCAGTCCTATACCTAGTATTACTTTTTTAACAATCGAGAAATCCTGCTCTTTCTCTGTTCTCTTTATAACGAACAATACAAATGCATATTATGTTATTCTATACTATATAGTATATACTACAAATTAATAATGTAAAAATTTGTAGCTATTATGTATTAAACAAATTATTAAAATACTATTTTAAACAGCAGAATGATATTATTTCATGCTGTACATACGTATTGACGAAATAATTTCGTATTTTTCAGTACACTTTGGTTTCCCTTACGATTTGCCAAAAAAAAAAATAGATGACATATTTGGATCTGCGTGATCAAATTTACCCGCCTACGGAATACATCGATGGTAACGCGCCGATGGTTTTAATAGAAATTAGCCCTTACATCGAGATGGACAGCGAACTCGGAACGTCCAGCGAAAACCGCTCCTCAATACAGCTAAAGCGTTTTATCTGCCAAGAAGATACCGGGAAAGTTAAGCAATTTAATGAAGTGACCTATCAGAAGTGTAGTTTGTCCCGAAGCTTAAGAATAGCGCATAAATACAAAAAATGTAACCTGGCCCCCTTTTCGTCGAAAGTGGAAGTTGGCTATCACAGCCATTGCTACAGTAATTTCAATGCGATGAAGCCACAGCATCGCTCGCTACCTTCACATTTAGCAAAGTAAGTTTATAATTACTTTATCTATACACAACACACACACACAAATATACATACAAACGAATTTGATGATAATGAAAATTTATGTGTGGGTGCGCGCGCAAAAACGTCTAATCTGCACGATTCGATTCATCTATGTTGCCTCCATGCCGACGAGAACGTGAGCAGCATTTACGGCGTTCTCGCTTTATAAGCAGCATATGGAATAATGCAACGGATGCAGTACCAACAAATCTGGAACCGAGTAATAATGGTTGGAACGAACACAATAATATGCTGTCTTTTAATTGGTTCGAAGGAGAACAAGTCCCAGCAGCCGTGGAAGAGATACTTGGCACTCCCGATGACGAAGGTAAAATTTGCACGATGTTTAAATACCGGTTATTGTCGAATCTATTATTCTCTTGAATGCATGAAAGAATAACTTTTCAATATTATCAATTACACATATGTATTCCGTGTTCATGCTCTTTTAAATTTAACAAGTTGGTCAGCTTTTCGCAGCAGTATAGAAGAATCATTGTAAATGTCAGTGTAGTTATTGACAAATTTACACGAAATATTTCACATTACTATGTTTTAGTGTTGGACAGTGAAGATGAGAACTTCGCTGAAACTGCAGATAATGAAGAATGTGAAATAATTGATGTTACTGACAAATCAGATCAAGAGGACAGCGAGGAAGATGATAACGATGTTGATAATGATGAAAATAACCAAAAATGTGATGATTCCAGTTCTTCTGATTAAGATTTTATGAAATAAATTTTACCCATCTTATTAATTGTTTATTAATTTGCAGTGTCACTCGATACTGTATACAATTGAAAAAAAAATCTCTCATCTCATTTTCTCAAAAACGTTTATACGCGTTTTTGCCCAACGGAATTTGTATGCCCTTTTGAACTTGATAAAAATGTATGATTACACAGTAAAATCCGAAAGGGCGGATACGTGATAAAGTTGAAAAAAATAAAATAAAAATTTTGCAACTTCTTTGGTTTCTCAGACCACCGGACCCTAAAATAATTGTATGCCAGCTTGTATTTATTTGTTTTACAATGAAAACAGTGTTTTGCAATAATTTTTAATAATGATACAATTGATTTAAAAATCAATTTTATTTTACAAACGCGAAAATTAAAAAAAAATGTAGGCCCCAGTTTAAACTTATGCCGACTAGTTACAAATTATATTCACAATTAATATAAACATTTAGTATACACGGCATACGTAATTCGATTGGCGAAAATTATTATTTTTTTTGCAAATATGAGGACTGAGTTCAGCCACAGGGACCTGACCTACACGTATGCCGATACTTGTCCGCATCGTATTTTTCATAAATTTCATCAAGGCATGAATGGCATACGTTATTCGATTGATTAAAAATTATCATTTTTTTTGCAATTTCACATGACATTGCACGCGACATGTCCCACTCTCACGATCTCGCTTAAATCCATTTTTTAGTTAAACCTACTATATAATCAATAACTTGAAGGGCATACGTGATACGATTGATCGATAAAATCTGTCGCGAGCTGCCGGTCTATATCGAATAACTACTAATCTTGCATCGCGCTATGAGAGTTCTTGCGCCGATTAATAGGTAAGTATATATACAACTGTATGATTGTTTCTATGACCTGAGACCTCAACGGTTATATTTTACAATTAATTAGTGTTTGATGGTGCCCTAACATAATGTCGCAAATGTTCGCGTACATTGACAAATAAAATTGGCTAATGCAGTCTTAATATAATAATCGCAACAGGCAGTAGCGGCCTTAGGACCCCCTAGCAAGCAGGGCAACCACCCGGGGCCTCGCTCTTGCAGGAGCCTCGCGCCCTCGCACTATGACCCAAGGAGAAAAATCTCTTTGCTGGCTGAAGTCAAAACTGCTATATGAAATTACGTGGGAATTAGGGGTAGTGACGATGAAGTCCGTTAAATATCAACTAAGCGATATGTGATGTTTTTTGTAAGTTTTGTGAATTTCCTATGTACAATTTTAAAACAATTTTTTTTCATTGCATTTTTCATTAAGCATCAGCATTAAATATAGGTTCAATTCACATAAATTCCTCAAAGGACCCCTTGTCCTCTCAAAGATCTATCGCCCGGGGCCCCGCAATGCCTAAGGCCGCCCCTGGCAACAGGCAACAGTCATTGTAGCCCAATGCATTGTAATTTGTAACCTACATGGGCCAGTAGGTATATAATTATGTAGTAATAAAGATTAATATACCTAATCAAAAGCCTTTGAAAATCGAAATCACGTGTAAAACCTAGACAAAGCGCTACTCATCAACAGCATAAAGTAGAAAGTAAAGTTAACAGCAACCTATTGTAATTTTGTAGAACTAAATTTTATTCCAAAAAGTTTGGTATATAAAAATACTTTAAAAAATTCGATCGGATACATTCCAGATGCTTAAAAATAAAAACAGCTGATGTCAAATAGATTTTTAATTTCCCATCATTTTCTAGACCTAACCGTGAGCACTGAGCACAGATTACTCTAATTCTGTTTGTTGTCTGTAGTTCTGTACTTGTGATTGATTACATCGCATTCATAACAAAAGTATCCGAAGTATATTTTAACTTATCTAAACAACCAGTCTGAATAATTTAAATAAAAATGTGATTAATAAGTATTAACATTAATGTAGTTGCATAAATTATTAGTGATACAAATGAAGGGATATATTATTATCGTAAATATGTATATAATAATTATATCCCTCTCAAATGTATCCGAATGTATCACAGTTGTTATGTTTTTCTGACGAGTTTGCGTACTCGCTCGCTCCTATGTGGATAACCAATCAAAATTGTGTATAAATATGTCGCTCTCATTCGTTTTACAAGCTTGCCAGTGCCAGGCTTGCTTGCTTGTTTCGAGTAATTGAGCTTGAGGCATTTATTTGCGTTTTTTAGTCATCACTTTACTAAAATATCTATGAATTAAATCGAAGTGTTACTAATTTGATTTTTTAGTATTATGAAGAATGGAATGTACACATTTATTAGATAACGTCAAGGTAGATGATTTCAACGTTGAGGAAACGGCGATCACAAAGAACTTTAATTGTTCAGGTAAATAGATTCATTTCTTTATATGCGACAGCTTCAGTGAGTTTCATACTAAAATATTTTAAAAACCACCGCATTGCATCCATAGTAAGAGGTTAGTTTCGAAAAATCAATACAGCGAACTTTAATAATCAGCTGTTCGAAGGGAACGGGAGGGGGGCGCGACATGGGTGACCGTGATTGACGATGTCGCATTTCTGACGCGGTGGGTTAAAATAATGCTCTAAACACGTTACGATGGGCTATTTTAGACTAGGAGCTTGCAGACTTTCGTAGCATCGGTCGCTTTACAACTAAATGTGTGACGCCTAAATTTTTTTCGTCACGGCTCCATATCCTAAGTTATACGCGGAAGTGATAAATTCGCAAATTATCTCTAAGCGTGACCTATTGACGACATAATCGTAGTAGCAATCTTGTATATTTTGTTTTTTGCAAAATATTTGACTTAAAATGATATCACATACTTATCTACATGATAAGGATATAAATATATACACTAAAATATACCTACATTGTTTTATAATTGTGCTGAAAGTATTGAATTAGCTCATTTGGATTGTATTAATTTTAATCCGACAGGAACCACTTACATTCAAACACAGGAACTTGACATGTGACATCAACAATCAAATGAGATTACATCATTACTAGAAATTGACACTATTTTGGAGCAATTTATTCATTTTGTACGTCTACACTAGTTGGGTGCCGTCACCTGCCTGTATAAATTTTGTATCCCCAGCTGATGTAACTTCTAAAATACTGAAAGTTTAACAGGTCTTCTTTTTCATTGCAAATGAGTAATGAGACAAAGTTTACCCATGATAAAAAAGTTGCATATTTGTATTTATTATTTTACTATAAGACTCCTCTATTACTGTTAACAGTTAGGGCACTCAATATTTAGTATTATTTCATGGTCATGACCAACCGCTATTTGAGTAGTTGTTGAAAGTATAATAATATATAATTAAAAAGCAATTGTTATAGTAAATTATGATACAATAATTGGTAAATTTATTTCAATTCCTTCTGTTATTTTACAATAATTAGATCAGGTTTCTAACAATCACTTATATGTAAAGTCAAATAATGACACATTCATAATGGGTGGGTTCCTATTTTCACTATGGACAACACATTTTCATTACAATGTTTTTTTAAGAAGTGTTTTTTACTTCAATTTGTCATAGTTAATATTGGTAGACAAAAATTAAGTCTTCTGTTTTTTTTTTCATGAAGAATGTGCTGTAGAGGATCAAAACTGGTTATGCCTGCAATGTGGAGCTGTGAACTGTGGTCGTTATGTCAATGGCCATGCAAAACAGCATGCAGAATCCTTAGATCACCAGCTTTGTATGAGCTGTGATGTCTTTTCTGTTTACTGGTAATTTTTTTATGTGACGCTGTATTATGATGTTCTGTAAACTGAAACTAATCTGGTATAATGTGGATTAGTCACTGATGCGGATGTGTTATTTTAATCTTGAGAAAGTATTATGAGCAATACTGTATAGCACATATTTGTTTGTGTAATAAATCAACATCTTGTAAATACTTTGCAATTCTAATGTAAAAGTATACCTTACTATTAGGTTTGCCAATATAAGTACACAGGGACACATTTAAAAGATATGCTCACTAGTGAAAAATGTATTCATCAAATTAGACCAAGGTGGTCTAGTGATTTACCAGAAAATAATCATCATCATAATCAAATCAAAAATTTTATATTCTGGTAACTTTTTCTGATAAATCTATTATACTTTTACATACCATACCAAGTTCCTGTGACTTATCATATTATTCCAAGTATGGGATTTACTTGATTGTAGTAATATTTTTTAATTTTAATTTTGCTTTTTAGCTATAAATGTGATGATTATATTTCAAATGATTTGGAATATAAAACAATAGATAAAATAAGACAAAGTATTATGCATCTACAAAGGCAGAATAATGTAGACGAGAATGGCAAGACAGACCAGAGTGAAGAGAGTAAGGATGACAGTGACGCTGGCAATAGTACAGTTTCAAGTGTGTCTCTCGTGGAGAAACCCTCATCTCCTAATGGTAGTGTAGATGGTTGTACAGTACCTGACGTGTTACCTACTAGTTCTAATAGTGAATTAATTAATATTGCTCTGGAATGTAGTGAAAGTAAACCATCAAAAAGTATTAAGGTGAGAGTTTTAAACGTAATATATTAATCAATTGAATTAGGCTTCATACGAAAACGATTGTAATACCAACTTTCCCCTGCGGCATCAATATCCTCACAATCCCTCGGGAACAGTACTTTTTTTCGAGATGAAAGGTATCCAATATCCTTTTCTGTAACCCTGTCTCTCATCTTGCATGTATGCAAAATTATATATTTTTTTTTTGGTTGAATAGTTAAGGCATGAAGGAGTAAGAAACTAATAAACTCTCTTTCGCATTTATAATATTAGTTAGGATTACAATTGACTGTTAAGGTATTTTCTTTGGTCTTCTCTGTCTATCGCAAGTTGTTTATCGTAATAATGGTTGTGATTCTTGGGGTTAACAAATCTAAGGTGAATAGTGGCTTTTCCTCCGCAATTATCCTAATCTTCACTCACACTCACCTTATACAAAGTCCCAGGGTACCAGAAAAAGGCACAGACACATTTTATCCATACTGTTCCCAAGCGAAGGACAAAATCACTTTTACGAAATTTATACATTATTTTCGAATGATCAGTCAACTATTGTTTAAACTGATGTAAGTTTTTCACTCCTATTTACTCCAAAGCAAACTTCAATAGGCTTTAAAGATTAAAATGCTGACTTAGATTTTGACTCATCTTAACTTTGTCATCAATTTCTGATTATTGTTCTGAAATTTCAGTTTTTCATCTGATCTCTATTCCATAAGAGTTGAATTAAATTGCATAGAATGACTTCAGTTACTTGAGTGCTTATGTAGTTTATTATGTTCTGCAATCAATGTTACTGAAGATAAATGTTGCCCATAATATACAAATTAATATTTGATTTTTCAGGGTGAGGAACCTGTAAGAAGTTTACGGCCCCGTTCACGTAAACGGACACACTCTGGTGATAGCAGCTCAACAGAAAACAGTACACCCCAAATACCTAGAAACAAGGAAAAGAAAACCTCACCCTGCAATGGCAAGACTCAACGAGAAAAAAAGATAGTAGGATTAAAAAATTTAGGAAATACATGTTTCATGAATGCAGTGCTGCAGAGTCTTAATAATATACAAGAGTTCAGTTGTTATTTTAGTCAACTACCATCTTTAGAACTGAAGACAAATGGAAGAAAGGTGTATCATTCAAGGAGTTACACAAGACAAGAGATGCATGATGTAGTCATGGCAGAAGAATTAAGAAAGGTACGAGTAAGAATCAATATTGTATCAGATTATGATACTTAATCAACATTGCTAGTTATGGGGTTGCTTTTTGCAATTAATAAAGTAAATTGTTTCAGGTATTAATAAACTTGAACAGTGGCTGTGGATCAAAAGGTGCTATATCTCCTGAATGTCTGTTTCTCGTAATCTGGAAAGTGGTTCCTAGGTTTCGTGGTTACCAGCAGCAAGATGCACATGAATTCTTACGTTATATGCTAGATAGGTAAGAATAAGAACATCTTAGATCTCAATGTAGATTTTCTGGGACTCACTGAGTGTCATGCATGGTGTTTCCACAGGATGTTATAGCTCCCTACAAAGTGACATCCTCTTTTCACAAGTTTTGATTATTATTTTATTGGCTTCACTTGTAACTAACAATGTTAACCAATCTAAGAAGTCAAAAGTTTGTAGTACCTAAATCAAACTTTGTATGTAGTTCGGACAATATCATAAGTTAGTAGGTGTGAGGGATGTGTGCGAGAGATGTTTGCGAGGGATGTGTGCTAGGCGGTGTTTGTTAGAGGTCGATGAGTATTGTACACATCCTCGCACCGCTCATTTCGCACTGTTTCACAGCGTCGCTACGCATCCTCGCTCCGCTCAGCGGCCTAGCACAACTCTGGTGGAAACGCTCACATCGTTTCACAACTTCGTTACGCATCCTCACATCCCTCAGCTACCTCGCACATCTCTGGTGGAAACGCAGCCTAAGTCCGGTTCTGTTGTTACTATTCACCTTGAAGTGACAGTGACATATTAACGTCTTATAATTAAAAGACTTGAAGTACTAAGCCGATGATTCATTAGTCATTACTTATAATTGAGTCAAAGGTCAATACTAACTCAGTCATTGTTATCGCTTAATACTTAAAAAGCTTGTAGTAATTAGATATGTAGTACATAATCGGGGGAGTAGCTACCGCCGTATCAGCCGTATCAATGATACGGGGTCCCCGGGCTACAGAGGCCTCTAACGTGTAAGCAAAAATTAGTAAAATGTTATCCACAATGTCACTTAATCTCGTACTTCCCGGGAAAAAAAACATATAAAAAAAACTGTCATACGTGCCTATAGAGTTTTCGATTCAGAAATGACAAAAGTAAAAAAAAGCAATCTCTTTTTTTCCCGGGTTAAGCGTGCGCCCAAAAGTTGGCAACATCCTACATCGGTTATTGCGGAATTCCCCCGTTTAAAGCACTTTTGTTTTTTTTTGTGAGAAATCTTTTACCCTTCATTTGCCCCCCCTCCAACTAATTTTGATACAGGGCTCCTCTGAGGCACTCTACGCCACTGTACATAATATACTATCTATTTTGTCGTTACAGCTTATGATAATAAAAAAATGTGTTTTTTTTTCAGATTACATACAGAACTACAGCAGTTACTACCAGCTGATCGAGCAGAAGTAGGTTACGTGCCTCGGTCGCCCTCTGCATCCATTGTCACGGCAGTGTTCGGTGGTACTCTGCAAAGTGAAGTGAGTGCACAACAAACAAATATAATTTAAAAAATACATTTTTACAAAGTGCAAATCGTAAATAGTAGTTTTAGGATTTTATTTTTAACTAGCTGACCCGCGCAACTTCGTGTGCGTTTGTAAATTTTCCCCATTTTAGCAACATTTTTCATTGATGCATGGCTCCTATTGGTCGTAGTGTGATTATATATAACCTATAGCCTTCCTCGATAACTAAAGAATTTTTCAATTCGAACCAGTAGTTCATAAGATTAGCGCGTGCAAACAAACTCTTCAACTTTATAATATTAGTATAAATTATTGGCTTGAAAAAAGATGTCGGTTCTCAATTTCAAAAGATCTGATTTTCTTTGATTGATTTGATTTGTGAGAAAATCATAAATCTCTTAAATTTTGCAAACGCGATTACGACATACGGGTTAATTATTCTTTCACAGGTCAGACGATTTCGAATATAATAATTTTTTTATTCGATTGTTTATAAGTTGCTAATAGAACCATGATTATTCGTAAATAATAATTCATTCTAAGGCTGGAAAAAATGACAACAATTTTTTTTAGTTTTAAGTATTTTCAGAATATGATTTGGCGGATTTAAGCGGAAGTAAAAAATAATTATGAATGTTCTATCTTGCAGGTTCGATGTTTAGCGTGTGGCACAGAGAGCAAGAAGTTCGATCCGTTCCTCGACCTGTCGCTGGAGCTGCCGGACGCGGGGCGCCACGACGGGCCCGTGGCGCTCACGGACTGCCTCGCCAGCTTCGTGCAGGTCCACATTCATGTCTTATTCTTAACCTGGTTTCAAATACTCCCTCTATTCACATTTTCAGCTTTTCGATTTTTATATTTATAAAACCCGGTTGGAACGAAGTTCCTTTCGGCATATATAAATATATTTATTATTTTTTAGTATTTAATGTATGGATGTATGTATGTAATGGATTGAATAAGTTGTATCAAAATAGTAAAAACTAGAAATTAAAATTGCCCCATCTGTAAAAATTGCTGAAACTAATATACGGATAATTAGAATACAACCAACATCAAATTACAGTAGTATCGCGCAGAATCGACAGATAGCGTAAATAAAATAAATCAACTGCGAGTCCTTACTTTTTTCAATCTAGCGCCCCATCCGCCGAGCGTCTGAAGTGCAACGTGCGATAAGGAACTTCGTTTCAAATAAATAAATGGAGATATCTTTATAAATGAGATAAAGTAATTATTTAATTTCTTTATCTCATTTATAAAGATCTCTCTATAAACAAACAAAATGGCTCGATTTCATCTCACAACGCTCAACCATTTAGAAATATAGGGCGGTTATTGATCGACAGGCAGATATGATATTATGTTATCCATTTTATGTTTATAATTTTACATTTGACAAAGCAAGCTATTGTTATGGTGACTCTGTGTGTGTTGATCTATAATACATATTTAATTAAATGACAATGGTTCCGATTCTATTGTACACTCGACTAAATTAAAACCTGACTTAATTTCTTCATTTGAAATCAACCCTGTCTTCTTCGCAACAAGGTCTATTTGTTACTGGCATCTATTTCTCAGCGCCACTAAAACCTGTCAACATATAATCAACATTATTTCCACGCAGCGAGAGTCCCCATTTATTCAAATGCCGTATAATTTCCGTATAAAAACTTGTTCAAAACAAACTAAGATGACGTTATTTTAATCGACACCTACGAAGACGCTTACTAAAAACACAGACCAAAAGAGATGGCATTCAACGGATAGCGGCTCGCGCCACGTGGTATTAAAGTTTTTTTAAGCCTGTTAGACTTTAGTCGACAAATAAATTGCTTATTTCGATAGCGACATATGTTTCCTACTTGTTTAAATTTGAAATAAGACCTTGTTTCAAAGTGTACAAGATTTACATTTTGTATGAAGAAAATTTAGTCAATTATAGTCAAGAGAGTAATACAACAGAATTGACACCAATGTCGAAAAATTTATAACCAATTTTAAGAAATATATTGAATTTGAAATTTGCTTCTTGTCGGTCCTGATCTTATTTGATGTGCATATAATATGCGTTATGTATAAAATTATGTTTGTTTAACTTTATATGAAAGGTACTCTGCACTAAGGTATCATTACTTGGTTGTCAATTAAATCCTTATGTTTTTAGGTAGAAGAATTAGCGGACACAGAGCGTTACTTTTGCAGCAGCTGTAAGTGCAAACAGAAATCAACTAAACAGTTCTGGATACGCAGATTACCTAATGTTCTATGTTTACACCTGAAGAGATTCCGATGGCATAATTATTTTAGGTGAGTTCCATATTTATTTAATTCAATGTTTTCTTAATTTATTGTATAGGAATGGTTACTCATTGGGATATTTATTGCCGTGAACCAAATTTCAAACTAACTTAAAATCTTTTCAATTAAAATTGATTTACCAATCTGGTACATATACCAATGTTTTAGTGTGTTTAAGACTAAAATCAATTTACATGAACATGAATTGATGAGTATTTTCTTGTTATGTAAATAACATTGATAATATTTATTATTTTATTGTGATTTCCCTTACATTTTTAGAATAAGTTTTGTCGTTTGGTTACTTTAGCGACGGTTTGAGCTATGCGAAACAGGCTAGTAACTGGCTGCAAGGAGTAATGTTCATTTAGTTTACAGGTTTTAAGACAGGCCTGACGTATCTAAATTTGTCAGTCATAGAGTAAAAGATAATATGTATTTTGTGTGTTACGAGTGACGTCGATAATCGAACGTACGTTGCGCCCAGGACTAAAGTGGACACGAGTATATCGTTCCCGCTGCGCGCGCTGGACATGTCCCGCTTCGTGCTGAGCAACGTGCCCGACACGCGCCGCTCGGGCCGCGGCACCAACCTCTACGACCTCGCCGCCGTCATCGTGCACCACGGCTCGGGGTATACATCCGTCTATTGAGCGTAGGGCTGCTATCCGTCCGGGTTTAGAGGGCGTCCGGTGAGCGTCCGGGCGGGGTTTTCAAAAAGTGCACTCTGTGCATAAGGACAATTATAATTGTTAGATGAATCGTTAATAAGCCAAAAATTCAAATGGAATCAGCGATTTTTAAGGTGTCCGGGAAAGAATCTCGATTTCACCCGATTTTTTTAAGTTTTTGTCCGGCCTCGGCAATGTAAGTGATGGCAGGCCTAATCGAGCGGAAACTATTTATAGTATTCATTAAAGGGGGTTAATAACAGTAAGGTGTGGGCGGTATGATCCATGTTATTAGTTAACGCGGTCATTTATAGACAGATGTTCAGATCCTCCGTTGCCACACCTTTTGTCAAATTTGTCTTAGATTATTTCAATCAATTAATACCAAAGTCCACTGCTGGACATAGACCTCTCCCAAAGCTCGCCACAGCACCCGGTTATCCGCTTTCTGCATTCAGTACATCCAGCATGCTGAAGAATAAGGATATATCGAAAGACCGATGGCCTTTGGAGCAGACGGGTCCTAAAGTGGAGACCGCGAATCGGTAAAAGGAAGGTAGGACGTCACCCAGCCAGACGGCCCTACGACCAGAAGAAGGTAGCAGGGATGGACTGAATGCGGAATAATAATTTGGGATCAGTTAAATATTTAATAAATGAGGTGTACACCAAAAATATTTAGAAGAATTTAGAAGAATATCTGTTTTACCAGTAATTTAGTTTCAATCGCGATAAGTTTGATAAAGACACCGTAGTTTGCATTTAAAGTTAAATGCCTCGCCAACCATTTTTGTTTGAAAATATTGACTCGTTTCTCTTCAATCAGGGCCGGATCAGGGCACTACACGGCATTCGCAATGAACGAGGAGCAGTGGTTCCACTTCAACGACCAGTCCGTGCGCGCGGCGGGCGCGGCGGCCGTGGCGGGCTGCAAGCCCTACATCCTCTTCTACATCCGCCGCGAGCTGGCGCTGCCCGCGTGACCTCCACCTCCGCCACCTCCACCCCCTCCACCCCCGCTGCCTCCGCCTCTGCCTCCGCCACCACTCATTAACATGAGGCGACTTATCATTCACGGTCAGTAATAAAAGTCACTGAACACTTCAAATGTTCTTATCTCTTTAGCACTTACGCTAAAGCTCATTTTGCACACTGAATATAGTGCGAGTGAGAAGTGGAAATTAGTCGTTTAGGTATTTTAATAATTATACCTTAGCGATGTAACTCTACTTACTCGCACTATTCAGTGTACGTATCTTAAATTATACTAAATACGTTACAGTTACTAAAATACGAGTCAAATTAAATACCTCAATTTTTTGAAGTTGGCGACGAGAATCTCTATAAAAAATCTTTAAATTCCGAAGAGTGTGCCTACTTTATTACTTTTGTAGGTTTTCAGTGACTTACATTATTGTTGACTGCATAATAACGCTCAGTAATATACGATCGACGTGTTTCTCTCGATTTTGAAAATAAAAATATCCATACTCGACTGAACTAAAACTGGAAACTGAAGAACACAAATATCAAGAAAATGAATGTATGGTTCTGTGTCGATAAGTGTGGATAGATTGATTACTGCGACCGGGCTTAAGGCTATTTAAACCAGTGTTTACATTTTTTTATGGAATAATTTAAAAAAGGTCTCAGCTGTATAAATTGTGACTTACGAATAAGTTTTTCTAAATAATTGCATTGCCTAAAGTAAGGGGCGGAAATGTAACAAGGTTGCATATTATATCAACAAAACCATTAATTTTTATTTATCCCGTTGGCATGATGACATATTGCTTACGAGATTCTTGTGTGATATTTGAATCGCAGTGATTATTAGTATATAAAGTTTGAGCATTTTAAAAGTAAATCATGTAGTTAATATATTTATCCCTGGTTATTTAACTTATTGAATCAAATATTTACAGTACATATTAAAGTCCGTAATACAAGCATTCCCGTATCATAATTGAGCAGGTCTCAAATATTTGATAAAACTAGGATTCGTACAAACATTAGTTGCCTTTATAGAAACAAGGATATTTCTTACCCGAGTATAAAGAGTTATTGACGGTAAATGTAGACTATAAGGTACTATTGTGTTTGATTAAACCCGATCGGAACTATTTCTTAAAATCAGAGCCATGAAGCATAAATAAAGATAAGGTGAACATGAAATGTGTGGTCTGTTTTGCAAAGGCTTGACCCGAAGCATGCCTGATGCTCAATAGACAACTGAGATTATTGCAGCTGTGACATTTGTTTTATTTATTTCTTTACTTAATAGGACATTCTATTTTTATAGTAAGAATGTATTTGCTAAATATTGCTCATTTGTATATAAAAATACGTTTTATTAGATTTTCTTGTACCTTGCCAACATTTATAAGTGTTGAAAAATATAAATTGACCGGTCAATTCCGATCAGAAATTGTGGCAGATCATGAGAGAGTATTCAAAACATCATTTTTTTTGTGAGAATACATAGAATTGAGAAAAGTCTCATGTCTTTTCACTAGAAATGTTGGTTTTTCTTATAACATTTTTTATCATAACGAAATCGATTACATGATTACATATTTTGTACCATTGTCTATACGAGATCAGCTCGCGTTTGGTGTTCAATAGCTACAGTGTCAATGCATGAACAAATAAAAGCTAAGCTAAGCGCCAGACACAAAAATATCTAGAGCCATTAAAAAAATAAAACAACACCTTACCTACGTTAAAACTACCACATCTCTTTCTTTATGCTCCAAGGCTCCAACAGACACAAACTTTTCAATATCAAGGCTCCTCTTTGTTTCGAATAAAACTACTCAAGTCTTACATGTATGACACTATTTTGCCTTCAAATATTTTTTTTATTGTTAAATGATATATTGCAGTGATTTTTACTCTTTTAGTGATTTTTTCTTTTTAAAGCTCCTTGAATGAAATGGAGTTTGAATATCCAATATAATGTAAAAGTATATTGTGTAGCACTTGCCTCCTATAGTCAAAATATGTTATAGATTATCTACAAATACGGGTATTATTAAAAATCTTCAATAAAAAAATGCCTATATACTTAAAATTCGTATTTTTACAAATTGAATATTTAAAATTAGGAATTTTGGTATTTCATGTTTGAGAGATTTTGAATAGTACTCAATGAATACATAAATGAAATAGTTTATGCAGTTGTTGAGACATCAATATTATATACATGGATTGAAAGCTTATACATCAAAAGTGCGATTTTCTACGTATGTTTATATATTGAGAATGTTACTCATGAGTAACCAGTGGCATGCCATATATTGCATTTCACATAATTAGTTTATGGAACTGGGATTTTTGTTTAGTTTGGACGCATAGTCTTTTTGCAGTACTAATTGCATGATACTTTACATTCCCGCGATATCTTATGGATTGTGAGTTTTATTTTTTTACTGTTTGACATTCTATTTTAGTAGCGCGAAATTTTCTTGACGACTTTTGAAACACCACCATCTGTCAAAATGTGGTCTCAGTGATATAGGAAAAAAATATGCATCACTCATTATTATGAGTGCCGCCGAAAGCCGACAACTGATTTCAAGACGTTTTTTATTCCTGAAGTCAGTTATATCACTTTAATTAGCGGCAAATCAGCTAATAATCAGTTTTAAGGACGGTTACTTCTAATTTAAGTAATTTAAACATTGTTTAATTTTGCGCTACTAAGATAAGACCACATTACGAGACCATCGTTTTGTGTAAAACATTGTGATAGTATAATCTTGTGTATGTACATAAAACTGCTACTGACTATTTATGTCGTGAACTCTCTTTTGCGAAGTACCTTTGAATAGCAGGTTTATTTTGTGTAAGTACCTACTTCAATTACTGGAAGTTGATAGTGATTGAATTTAATTTGAATTTAATAAATTCGCCAATTTAAAGATCCATGTTGTTTTATTTAATGGCTAATTGATTTTACTTACAACATTTAAGAAAATTGAGTAAACGTTTAAACCATGTTTTGCGTTCTTCTATGCTACCAATAGATAAATGATAGGAAATGGGGCTATCTGCTATTGGTTTAAATTTAGTCCACCCGGATGGCTTCAAAAGGGGTATAGTATTTTTCATCCATAAATGATCAATGTTATTAGTGTTATTTGAAGCATCTAAGATGGACTCTGACCTCTCTAACACATAGTCATAGACACTGGTTTCTTTTTCTTCTCTTTCCTGGATCCAATCAGGACATTCTAGGTTTTCTATAGGATTAGTTATATCAGATTTACGAAGTTTAGAAATGAGGTGAAAGACTGGCGCGACTAATTTCACATCATTATCGCCCCGATCTTTTTGAAAATCTTCATTAGCAGCGTCGGCATATTTTATCTTATTAATAGAGCTTATATCGTCTGTGTTTGCTTTAACAGCGTTATTGGCACTTTTAGGTTCTCTCGTCGTTGTGTCGCCATTGGCCTCCTTGTCAAAATGTACTTCGACGTCTACCTGAACTTTTACAACATCATTCTGTAACACTTTGTTTGTTTCGTGTCCGCGATTTTCTTCTTTGTTGTCGTCATTACAAGTTTCTGATAAGTTTAAATATGTTCCTACCCATGTGTCACTGACTGACTTGTCTTTTAAAACTCGCCGCCGTTCCCTCGGGGATAAACTCATCCAATTAATTATACTTGTTGATTTTTCGTGTTTCCGTACTAATCGTCCGCCGTTTTTAGCACTTTCAGACACACACCAGTTGTTAGAACGCACTTTCATTTTTCTACTGGTGGATTTAACAGATTTGAGCGATTTATCCGGGGTAGTTTCTATGTTGCGTTCGGATATTTCCATGACGGTAGACAATGTTGGAACTAATGAGAGGTCCAGTCTGGGAATGTAAGTGCCAGGAATCGGTGACCCTATACGTCGAGACGTATCTTGGGTTTGTTTTCCGCTACTATCTGTAGAATTAGAAGAACTAGAACTTTCATTACAAGGTATTACTTCAAAATCATCATCTCTCAATAAATGTTTATTTTTAAATGAATAAATCCAAATGGTTCGCGTTTCTTGATCTAAATCAGTATCATAGGTTATGATTTCTTCATTATAGAAGTTGTTATTATTATACTGGCCCCAATTATTATCTCCACTCATTATTATGTCTGCTGAAGTTATTACTTCAACTTCGCCGTAATCTCCATCGGTTGAGGTATCTGAATTAACTAAATCATTGTTGATCATACCAAAGCAGTTGACGTTACGGCTGTACTCTAATTTGTCGTCAGTACATGTGTTTGAACGATTTATGTAGCAGTTGTTTTCGATGTCGATGCCATTGTTCCAATTGTTTGGCTCTAGCGGCCTGTGACTAGCAATCGTATGATGATTGGCGTTTTGTAAGCGCCGTCTTTCTCTTGCTCGCTTATTGGTTTTGTAACTATTTTCTATTTGCCGTATTTCTTCATTATTTACGTAGCTCCAAGCGTGTCTCCTACCATCACGATTTGGTTCTCTGGGTGAGATCTCTTCATTTGAGGAGTTTAATTCCATGATTTCCACAGCAGGCGGTTGATCATTACGTAGCCATGTTGGACCAACAAGAATATCTGGAGTCACAACATCTGATCGCAGCGGCTTACAGCTTAAACCTGCAGTAAAAATAACGATATCAGAACATTGTTCATAAGCTACTTCATTATAAAAGCTTACCATGGGTAGGTGTTGTGTGACTTTGTGTTGGATAGCCCTTTCACGCTACGACCAATAGGAGCCGAGCATCAATGAAAATGTTGCAAATTCGGGGAAAATTTACTAACGCAGACGAAGTTGCGCGGGTAAATATAGGCAAAATAACAAAACTGGGTAAATAATAATAAAGTCACTCTAATTGATGTACTTATTACACATCGTCTGTTCATATTGATTTATATATCTTTACCTATAGAGTAGGTACCTACTAGAAACTGATTGGTGGGATTGGTTGGTGGTTGCAATCCAGACTTAAATATGGTTAGTTTATTAGTACGAGAATGATATGTATAGTGCGCACTACACGATTATACAGTATAATCTGTAGCTAGATTTAGAATATCTATGGATAAATTTGAGGACGTTATTGGGTCGTAGGTGGTCCGTTTACTTAAGGTTTAGGTCCTGTAAGCAGCTCGAATGCAGTTTAATTGTAAGAATCCTTTGAACACATTGGTACATAAACTAAAAATAGATTTAAAATTGAATAGGTCCGTTTTATCAATGATGTAACATATGTAGGTACAGAAGGTACTTACGGTCAAATATATTATTATTGTCGATAGTTTTGTTCTTTTGACTACTCATATTAAGGCGTTTTTACGTGATTATACTTTGTAGTCACCTTAATTTTGTATGTATTTTGTATGCTATTGCGCAAAGTATATATTTGACAATAAACACATTGACATATAATCATGTATGTAGGTTGTGTTAAAGTAGGTAGTATTGTATTACACCTATAATTAACCGACTTTAAAAAAAGTAGGAGGTTCTATGTTCGACTGTATGTATTTTTTATGGTTATAGAGATGTACCTATAGAGCTTCCAAAGTGCGCCCCGTTTACCTACTTCGTTACTTCTTCATAGCCTAATTCAATAATAGAAGTTTGTAAGAATACACTTTGGTTGTTGCCACTTCGCTCGTCACTATGTCATCACTGGTAACACACACTGGTCGAAAACCTTTGTTTTAAGGCACTGAATGCAAAAGAAATTGCGAAGTTTCCCAAACGCTGCCCATCTGAGTTGTCTTCGACGATTGATCTCTTTCTTCAAGTTGGGCCTACCTACCTAGTTGAACTATTTGTCCCAGGTGTATGTCAACCACTTCAAGAAATTCCATCGATTTTGCCATGAGCGGTCGTCTGCAAATCAAAGGTGAGTGATGTATTCGCCGTACACATTGATGCCAAGATAAAATCCTTTGTCCTGACTGACGGATCAACGCATAGCCCAAAGCGTAGGTCGTAGAGACGTGAAATTTAGAGGATGTATACCTTGTACGAGTTAGTCAACCGGTAAGAAAAGATTTTCGAAAATTCCATCCTCAAAGGGTTGAAGAGGGGTGGCAAAGTTAGTATGGGACACGTGTTTGCTTGGCCTAATCAACTTCAAGTTGACAATAAAAGTCAAGACGTCAATCATTCGACAAGTGAGGTACGTTTACATGGCATTAAAATATAAACCTTTTATAAAAGATGGCGTTATAAGAAACTATACACATATATAATTTCATGACTTAAAATTATAGAATTTTATGAAAAAAATATTACAAGATAGTAAAAAATTATGACTATACCCATTGTTTTACAGCATACAAAATAATTTAATATTTAAAACACAATAAAGGAAATAAAAAAAAAGTATTTACTCAAAACTGCAAAGGTTATAAATTATAAATATGAGAGGTACAATGCCATAATCGATGGCGTTATAATAAATGAAAAAAAAATTGAGAATTTTATGTTTATTTATTATCTTCAGTTTTTCGCAAAAATAAATAAGTATTATTTACTTAAACAGGTAACAATAATTTGGAGGACGTATTTCTTACATGATGTAGGCGTTCTATAAGAAAGGAATTTGAAAATTCAGCCCTTAAAGGGTCATAATAGGGGATGAAAATTTGAATGAAACTTTGCCATTTTGAAGTTAGAAATGTAAAAATTTATATACGTGGGAATACTGAAAGTTTTGCGTAACTCATTAAGAAAACAACTTTCAAGTACAGAAATATATTTACTACTTTTCGAAGTATTCTTCATTACATTTTAAACACTTTCATTCGGTCAAACCATTTTTGGAAACATGAGGACCATTGGTCTAACTAAGGGCATGTTTTTCACGTGCTGGTTGAAAGCTATCACGGCCTCTTCCGGCCCCGTAAATGTCATACCTCTCATCAAATCTTGAATTTTTCTGAAAATAAAGAAATCGCATGCGACTAGCTCTATCTTTTCAGAAGCCAAAAATGACTTTGTTTTGTTCGCGGTGTGCACCAAAGCATTGTCATGGTGCATGGTTGCACCTGGCATGAATCTTGGTCGTTTTTCCCTTAACTTTTTTAAAGACTGGGCAAACAAATGGTGGTGTACCACTCAGCATTAACTATCTTTTGTTCTTCAAGTGGGATCGTTCAGACAGGACCCGTCCGTCCGGGATAAAAAAACCGTAATCATTGTTTGGCCTACATTTCTCGCCTGCCTCAATTTTGTTGGTTTGCTGTCACCTTCGAACACCCATACAGAAAACTGTTGCTTTCTTTCATGTATGTAGCATTATATCCATGTTTCATTTCCTGTCACAATGTCATACACTGCATTTGAACGTCCATGATCGTACTTTAACAACATTTTTTTACACCAATCAACACGAGTCCGTTTTTGTTCTGGGGTGAGTTCATGAGGAATCCAGCGGCATGGAGTGAAACACGGCTGTGCTCAAATGAGGTGCTTCCCTCCCAAAAGCATTTTGAAGACGAGCAGTGCAGTCTTGCGGAGTCAGTGAACTTTAAAATCAAAAAAAATATCCTCGCCCTAAAACTTGTGATGAAAAACAATTGACACGCGATTTCCCGCCAATTTTTTTTATCAATGATTGAGTTTCTTAAGTTTAAAAAAATGTAACATGCGAAATTCAAACTTTTATGAGCGGTCAGGACTTTCAGTGTGGCCTATGTATGAGCTAATTGTTAGAAAGAAAAGTTTACTGTGTCACGTTTTGTTAGAAATTTATCCCTTAAAGAGTTAAAATAGGGAACGAAAGTTTGTAAGAAACTTACATTTTGATTACATTAAGCATCGAACTTAAAAAAAAAGGATTTTCTCAATTTGACGCTCATGTAGGTATTTTTTTTTGTGTATACTTCAGGTCTCCGTCAAATATGAACTGATTTCGTTACCATGCGAATTTGTAGAAGATGTGATGAAGATCTCGGGTTCCGGAGCAAGAAACACCTTCACGGACATTAGCCTCAACGAATTGTTATAGACAAGGACTCCAAACCGAACACCTTCCACAGTGAGATATACTTACCAGGCGTTGCAAGTACCTCCAAATCTTTAAGCCTTAAATTGCAATCTTCTGCTGGCATGTTATATATAACAGTTCGACCAGTGACCTCTATACGGGGCCGCGGGGCATCCTCCACCATCCGGGGAATATTCGGCAGCAACGTAAAATATGTCTATGGCAATTTGTAGAGGTTTATCCTCGGCTGTGGTCATCATTTTGGTCTACAAACCGAAGGTGACTGGTGAGTTTTCCCTCCTCAATTACTATCTAACACACACGGGTCATCGCCTCAGCCGGGTCAGGGTCAGCCCAAACAAAGTGGTATGTCGGACTCGAACCGACTAAAACCACACAGTGTTCCGTCACCGGGTCTTATAATAATAATAATAATAATCAATCTTATGGCCAGGGCCTCGGGGTGTACCCTAAATTAGATTACCTACACTCTACGATGTCTGATGTCCGCCACCACGCGGGCGAAGTCGCGGGCAAAAGCTAGTACTTTTATAGAACTTCGTTTCACATATTTTTTTTCTGATATTACCATTTACTTACTTTTTACTTAGAAAAAATTTGAATTATAATTTTTTGTTAGGTACAAATAAAATTTAATGCTTCGATATTCATATTATAGAATAACAAATCAAATATACTTCATAAAATCCAGGTCTCCAGCTATCTACATACTAAGTTTCATCGCAATCGGTTCAGTAGGTTTTGCGTGAAAGAGCAACAAACATCCATACATCTTCACAAACTTTCACGTTTATAGATAATATTAATAGGATTTGCTGCGAATGGAAATTCTATGTAACAAGGGGACACCCTCGCCTCACCCCCGATCGCGATAATTTTTTTTTTATCTATTTTATTATAAATGCGAATGTATGTTTGTCTGTGTTATACGCTACCTATACGCTTTTATATTCCCACTGACTTCAAGTAAAAATCAATTTCACATGAAATTACGTCATTTTCTTAATCGTGAGACTAATTAATTGTAATTGCGGAACGTGTCGTAATTTTCGCGAAATACATCCGACTCTGTGCTTCAATCTCTACTTTTTGAGCCGGTGTTATAGATTAACTCCTACTGAAGGACTCGTCGCAAGACATCTTATAAATCCATTTCAATCATTTGTCGAGCTTTTTCAGCTTTAATAACCATCACGTACATTGACTTAAAAAGTTGAAAAGACTTGCTAATTCAGTTTAAAACGAGACTCTCATCCGTGGTTAATGGGAGGTTCTTTGCTCAGTTTCACCTTTATCTATTTTTTTAAGGCAGCAGCGTGGCATTACTTCCGATAGTCAGGACAGGCAATTGACAATGTACGGCCAGATATCCGGCTTCAAGGTCAGCCGGATATCCGGTATCCGGCCAAACAGCTATCCGTTCATCTCTAGCTTAGACGGACAGAGTGTGTTCGCATTTATAAAATTAGTATGGATGGCCGCTGGAGAGGCGCCAAAAAGGTGCTAGCCTAGAGCGCTGTCGACATTTCAGCCCCCTTTGCTCATAGGTAAGAAATTGTTAACAGTTACGGTAGTAGACTGTCAGTTTCTCTTTATGAAACTTCAAAACGATACAGTCCGTAGAAACTCGTATGAAATAAGGGGTTATGTATGACGTCATGCCCCCTATTGCCAAATCATTTACCTACTTTTAGTGTTTGGTTTAAATATTAATAAATATAAGCAAACTTTAAAATAATACCGTATCTAATTTTTCGAAGTTTTATATAACACTTAAATTCCTGAAGTGTGTTACATCATCTATTTTTAACTTAGACAATTACTCTATTGATAAAAGGTAATGTACAATCCAATATGGCAAATAAAACATAGATAGAATTGAAACAAAATTTAACACAGACGGACGGAGAGATAATTACTTATGTACAAACGGACGGACTCTTTGCACCGTCACCGTTATAGAGAGAATCACTTTTAAAGAGTTCGTCACTCACCCTTTCTCGTTGGACGCTTCTCTAGCAAGCAAGTTGGTTTGTTTTTAAATGGCCGGGGTTGCCTGACATGGAGGCCAAACACTACCTCACTGACGGACTAGTGCGTTTTAAATTGCACGGGCAATAACAGAGATGTCGTGATATTATAGTTTTCGATAAAAAGGTTTATCTACCATCTCAATGTTCAGTGCATTTCTAAGACTAATAATAACGAATAAATTAACAACTATTTTTTTTCTTCGCTTTTTAGCGAAAGAAAGACCTCCGATTAGATCATCACACTTCTTGAAGACAGCTACATATATACTTAAATAGTTTTTAGAGTAGGTATACTAAGATCTAGGTAGTCTCCTTATTAAATCTTGTTAGTACCTACAGGCAAGGAATTTGTGTCATTTGCGTTTACATTAGGCGCTAACTAATCAAAACCGGAACAATGCGTTCGCGATTCTCATTGTGATAACAAATATGTAGGTATATAGATATCCTTATCTTTAGTAATACACCAAAGAGAGCATGTACACCGCAATGGGTTATATATACACACTCGAATTTTTGTTTTGTATACCTACCGAGAGATATTCGAGAACCGGGTGCTATGGCGCATAGTGGAAGAGCTAGAGCAAGGGTCCAGTATCTAGTAGACCTCGGTGGGCTAATTTATCGATACCTGTTATTCCCTCGCTTTACTTTTTGAATCGCTATTTAGAGATGACCTTTGATTTTCCTATATATAAGATTCACCGTTTAACCTCAACTTTCTCAGGAAAATACTTTTACAATATCTCACAAAGTATTTTAGTTGTACCTTAAACGGAGTCTCGTGTGCGGTAGCAAGGGAGCACTGTTCGGTAGTCGCACTGTTGGCGAAACAAAGTGTAAATGGATTGATTGCGCCAATTCCCTGCTACAAAGGGAGACGAAATTGCATTAAAAGCTCCGTGGCACGGGCCATTTGCCAAAGCACTTACTCCATTAGCGCGCCAAATAATGTTAGTACCTTAGTGCGGTGTTAGGAAATGTAGGTGCGAGAGTTTTTATATAGTTTAGCGTTGTGAATTTGAAATATTAAATGTCAAAAAGAAAAGATTGATGTTATTTTAACCTTTTTTGTTATTACTTATAAAAAGTCAACATCGGTTTTTCGTATTTACTTTCCTACCGTGTCAGTTTTTTATTTAAGTATAACCTACTAAACAGGCAATAATCAATAAGTAATACTAATTTTTAATTAGAAAATTATTCTATAACTTTAAACGTAAAAAAAAAAGTAATTATTGTATACTAGAGATCGCGTGGTGGTCGAAATTCGACCATGGTTTATTTCATTTTCCAATATTACTTGACCTGTCATTGTACCATGACAGGTCAAAATATATACTGGACACTCATAGCTGTATGTACCCGTTTTTGGATTTTTTTTAACTTTGTAGCAAATATTGTTCAAAAAATTTAGCATTCGTCACTTCTCTGTATAAATTATAAGTGTGCGAAATTTCATACTCCTCCGTCCGCCCAATTTTCGTAAAAAGGGATCCAAAGTTTTTGCTTCACGTATTAATATATAGATACTTATATAAATTTTATTCGTGTAGGTACTAGGTACCTCGGAAATGGCTGTAACGATTTGGATCAAGCTTCGTATTTAGATAAGGTTTTGCTTTTTAAGTCTTCAGTCAGGTACTTACTAATACATACCTAAACTACTTATGTTTTTAATAAAGCTACTTAATTGTCTAACCTATCTCCCTATCCTTATGTCTGCTACGTCTTCTTGCCTTCTTGCGTAAATAAAAAATGAGTTTTTTAGTTATGAACCTACCTGACCTGAAATGAAAAGGCACCTACTAGAAGACGCTACCCGCTTTTAAAAACACCAATTTTCTAAATTATATATTTTCTTAACTTGTACATATATATACATGTACCTACATAGTATTTCCCTATTTATATTTAAATATTATTTTGAATGATATAGATAAAAAATATCAGCTGGAATTTAACTTAATCGAATACAGTAAGCTGTCGAGAAATCGGCAAATATACATATAAAGGAAAGAACCCATACCTAAACATAAAACATAGTACATACCCACCGCTCCTATTTAGAAGTCGCTAAAAATCAATTAGGAAGAGGAAATCCAAACTCTTTTAAAAATTTAAAGTATTTAAAAATATTGTGAAAGAATAGCCCAGAATGTTTTATTTGTACAAAAGAAAAGAGTACCAAGTAACGTGAACAGTTGTACAGGCCCTACCTAACGCTCTTTGGTGTTCGCGAGCGGCGGCGTCGAAAACGCGCGAGTTTCACGCCTCGCACGCGCGACAAAGGTTAATTAATTAGATTACGCTGCGCTTGAGTGGCCGGGCACTCATTGCACAACGCTAATTCGCAAATTAGCCGCCGACAAAGCGGGCTTTTATTCACTCCATTACAGCTCTGACGTGTTTTATCTCTATATTACACTTA
Source organism: Euplagia quadripunctaria (assembly GCA_963859945.1). Taxonomy (NCBI): domain Eukaryota; kingdom Metazoa; phylum Arthropoda; class Insecta; order Lepidoptera; family Erebidae; genus Euplagia; species Euplagia quadripunctaria. The sequence goes on along the minus strand of OY982576.1, from coordinate 16,371,517 downwards.
ATATCTAATTGATTTGGATTAATATTTTGTCTTCTCTAAAATTCACTCACCTTTCCACTTAAACAGACGTTAAATTAGATTAAGATGCCCTTAAATTTGTAAATTTATATTATTTGGTCCTTGCCTATGCAATCGCCGATTTTCAATCCTGGCTAGTGTGAAGATAGCTATCAATCACTCATTCTACTTAAAATTCTAATTTTGAATTTATTTCATAAAACATTGACTATGAAATTGAATTAAAAAAAACTTTTTTGTTTTCACGCCGCTCCGCCGTTTGAGTTTTGTTTGTTTAATTTTTTTAACATTCTCATTTAATTTTAACATACTTTAAACTGCCCCGACTTAAATTAAGGAACATCAACTCATTTGGTGTAACCGACAGCTAGCTCCCTCCCTAGCTGCATGGAGGCAGAGACGGCCACACACTTCCTTCTGGAGTGAATGGGTGTGGTCACATACCAGGCCAAACACCTGATCTCACCGAGATATGATGATATCTGACGTTTGATAAATTATCTTGGGGAGTTGGGATAGCATTAGTAGCAAAATAGGGTCACAGCAGACGTCGAGTTGCGGAAAACAGCCCCTGAATGTATTAGCTTAACTTGGCAGGTACACGGCCGTGCCCCCAGATAAAAGATTAAATACAATTTTTAATGCCTACTGACCTAACTTTATGTAATATCCTTACATAAGCTTCAATTAAAAAAAAACAGCAGTTCAATACTTATGTACTTCTACATATAAATTGTGACTTACATTAGGACTACTGCGTTTCTATGAGCATGAATTGTAAACTACTTTAAAGTAAATACCTAGTTTCAATAAAGAGTTTATAATTGCTGTGTAACGAAACGCTTTAACACTAAAATTATTTTCTTAAATTGACTTGTTGCCTTATTGGCTTATCAATACATCAATACAAATAAATAAAATTGAAGTGTCTGTAATGTCAAAATAATAGTTTTTTTTAAGCTCATACAGTTATTTGCAAGATATCTATGCCTAAAAATCATTTTTAATTTTTTTGTCTGCCTGTCTGTTTGTTCCGGCTAAACTCCGGAACGGGTCGATTTCGACGGGACTTTCACTGGCAGATAGCTATTGTTATAAGGGATAACTTAGAATACTTTTATTTTGAAAAAAATAGGGTTCAAAATATATTAAAATGTACACGCGAGCGAAGCAGCGCGGGAACTTCTAGTCAATAAACAAAAACTGAGCTTTGTGAATAAATTAAATTACAAACGAGATATAAGTAGACATTTGCTACGGAAGCAAAAATATTTTGACAAACCATCCATTAACGGACCCTGAGAAGTAGGAACCAAAACAAAATGGCGGCCTCTGTACCGTGTAATTACAATTTATTTTTGTCTATCAAAATGTTTTTAATTGGTTTTAGAGTTGGAAAATACTGTAGTATATGATTAACGGGCTACAAAGCTGTATATTTGCTTAATGGAAGAGTGTTCGAGATAAAAGCTTGCGCTATCTGGGTCGGATCTGGGCGATAATTAGAGGGGCTGCTTGCGCCGACGCCGATGGCTCTTCCTTACATGCCACTTAAAACTATACCGCCTTCTTACACGACATTATCTTATTATGTATAGTAAATGTAACAACATGACAGACGATTTCTATTGAGTTTTTATTTATTGAACTTTGAGTTGTTTGATATACCTATTTGATTAAAACAATTTGAGTCTATATAAAACTGTCTGGGTATGTGCCCAAGACTTCTATTGTACCTACTCGTCAGAAACTAAGTAGTTAGAAATATTTATATACTAGCAGCGCCCCGCGGTTTCACCCGCGTAAATCCCGATCCCGTGGGAATATTAAGTTATTATTTCTTCTTACAACGCATTGCTATACCTAAATTGATTGCAGTTACAATAAGTTAATGTTAAGGCTCATTAAAAACCTTTTTAAGAAGACGTATTTTACCATTTTGCTACAGTTTTTCATTAATAAAATTCAGCTTAAATAAACTTTATGTAAAATAGAGTACTCATTCTTTCTTAATCTTAGCAGTTGATCTATTGCTTTTAGTGAAATTGCTCCATAAATATTCAGGAACAGGCAAAAAAAACTTAATAACGTAGTATCGGGCGACGTTAATTGCAAACTACATGTGCATTAATGTTGGGCACACGAGCCGCAAATGTTTCAACGGTCAAAGTTCGCCTGCATTAGCGTCACTTAAACATATCATACCTACATGCAAGGAGCTATCATGACTTGCACTTTTACACATAGTTTTAGCCAATTACTGACTCCAGAACCATCTGGCCGTAGCTTACTAAAATGTATTTAATTTATCAATTGGCATGGGTTTGGCAATTGATAATCAAATTGATCTAACATCTTACTAAGATCTACTACAACTGTCTCTCCGAAACACATTGATCCGTCCTAAGGTTGCTTGGAAGAGATTGCATTTTGCAATAAGGCCGCCCTTTGTACATCATGTGTATGACAATTAATATTATGTATGATACTTATGAAGGCGGAAGATCGGGTGCTATGGCGCATATAGGGAGTGTGATATGTCCAGCAGTGGACTAGAATAGGCTAATTGATTGATGATACTTCTACTCTAAGACTGCTGTTTGTACACCAGTCTTACAGTAAAGTGTTATCTATCTATCTATCTTAGATTCCTAAAATTATAAGGAGGAATTGTTTGTTTGATCTAACACGGCAATTTCAATAAATTGTAACTGCTTCATTTCATCACCGGCCTTTCTACTATATATCTAACGTAATGAAATCAATGAAGCTACCTAAAATCGTTTTCGGGAGTTTCAACCTAGTAATAAAAGTATAAAGATTATACAATTCTCCTTCTTTATGACTAACTTAGCCTGTCAGGTTTGAAACAAGACACGGATTTTATATTTACAAAAATCTGCGTTAAAAACAAAAAGATTTTCTTGATCGTGGACGCAGTAAATAAAATTCCACATTTACTATGTTCATCAACTTGAATAGAATTAACTATTAACAAATAAAAAACCTACATTTTACCTAATCTAACTATCACTTAATATAAATTCTCTATAGAAAAACTACCACGATCTAAGGAAAGCCTAAGTAACCTTCAACCATTCATTCAAGGTTCTGTCCATGGTCCAAAGTGAGAGTGCGTGGGAATCCGCCGCTTCTTTTTGTGAGGAAGTGATGTCCGCTAAAGAGGCGGCGGAAAGGGAACGAGAGAGGACTAGTACTCTCCCGTCCCGAAGAAGAGGCACCAGGCGCCGGAGAACGTATAATGATCTCCGGCCTCCATGAGCGCTGGCCTGGGGGTAACGGGTGAGGCTGCCCGTTAGCCTAGCAGAAGCAGGCCTGAGACGGTGGCGCGACGTGTTGCGCGTGCGCCTCTCTAAATCGAAAGGAGGGCAAGGCCCTCCCCTACCAATGGTGTGGCTGCCTTCTATTTGAGGGTGGCCAAAGTCTGCTAGGGTTCTCGGGGACTTCCTTCCTAGGGTATACCCGAGTCCCTTGCGATAGACTCACTTGTTATGGAACACCATGTGGTTTTAGTCGGTTCAATTCCGACATACCACTTCACCAAAAGCCATGGTGAGGTGATGACCCGTGGGGGTGTCACACGAAAAAAAAAAAAAAAGAAAAAAGTAACCTTCAATCGCCTCTCAGTGCAGCAGTTACTTTAATTTACTTTTGAATGTGAAATATAATATATAGTTATATTATATGGACTATGGTGTCAATGTATATATGTGGCTTGAAGTATCTCGATGATGACTGATGATGTAACAGGCATGTGTGTATTTATACAATATCACATTTGGACTCGTGAATAGCGAACAATATGGAACAATAAAAATGGAGTACAAAAATTGTATGCGCTAACGGAGCGACGGTGCAGAAAGAATTGTTGTAGTACGTTTTTTTCCAGATATATACCCTCTTATCTGCTGTTATACTCGTACGCTTAACAGACTATTATCCTTAACACCTTGGTGTTTAAAAAAATTCTGGTATTTCTTATAACGGCTTTTTAATCGAAGGGTTCACCTGTAGATATGACGACTACCGGAAACGGTAAATAAAATATTTATTAACTTAAAACAACTAAACTGTACAATATTTATTTTAACAGTATTTTACCGGTTTGTAGTAATTTTACATAGTTTCTTATCGACAAATACAGAAAACATCGGTGTTAGTGATTGTGTAAGATCGGTATCACACAGTGCGTGTCTCGGCACAAAGTGGCGCAAACAGCCAAACATTAGGGAGCTGTAGCGCCAGTCAGTGGTTAACAACACTGTGTAGTGTGGTGAAAATAAACATAATTCAATCATTATTTCAAAGTCATTGATCTACGAATTGATAAAACTGTATACATACATATACTCACGTTTATATCCCTGAAGGGGTAGACAGAGACGTATTAAATACCCCATTTTGCCAACTATACTCCTTACTTACTTAACTTTACTAAACTATAAGAATGTAAGTATTTTTTAGTGTTCTTTAATATTATCTATTACTTAACCCATTTTTTTAATATATTGCCCGCATCGCGGGTTAAAAGAGACCATGCGCCAAAGAATCCCGATAGAGAGAACCCACCAGGCCCCATGACCGTTTGTTTTCAGTACCCTTTGCTCATGAAAGAGACGTGGCCAAACAGAGTATTGGCTTACTTCGCTTCGCTACTATCACTACATATTATAAAACAAAGTCCCCCGCCGGGTCTGTCTGTTCGCGATAAACTGAAAAACTACTGAACGCATTTTCATTCGGTTTTCACTAAAAGACAGACTGATTCATGAGGACGGTTTAGGTGTATAATTTGTTAAGATTTTGTGTAAATTTATTGAAATATGTTGATGATTGTTGAAGATCTCTCTCTCCTACCCGCGCGAAGCCGGGGCGGGTTGCTAGTTTGATAATAATTAAATCATAAGAAGTTATTAACCATTACTTTATTCTAATTATTTAGATCTTATCTACTTATAGTAGTGTTTTAAAACAGAGTAACAAAAACGACCAAATGTTTACAACCTTGTTATATTTAAAAGTAAATGGAAGGCATGATTTGACACTTTTGTCTACAAATATGTTTTAGGAAATTTTGATGTTGTGCTATCCAACGGCACCGCCACCGTCTGTCGCCGAGTTCGGAGCTCGGGGTCTAATTGACACCTCTGCACGAAATTACGAGTTAATTTCACACTTTCTATAAGTAATAGCTTATAGAACGAATATGGAGTAGTTTTAACATAATTTCGTACTTTTGTGGAGAAAGGAAATTGGCTGCAAGTGTGTGATTTTGACATAAATTGGCCAAGATACGTGTTTATTTATTTGTGCCGCGGTTTTTTGCCTTGCCTTCAATCAGGTTACTTCACGAATTGACTTTATTTAATAAATGATAATGTAAAGGCATATTTATACTCAAATATATTTTGTCTACATTCTTGGTTGGTTTCTTGTCCCGTGGCATAAGTTGACGTTTACTACTAATACGATGCGCATAACCTGGGCTGCCTGATTCGGGCAAACTACTATTGTGTTATAATGAAAGTCTAGAAATGTGCCTTGTAGACAAATATAGATAATGATAAATAATATAAATCCGTTCGTCATTCTTCCTGTTGTACGCATTGGGCTCCTTTTAGGTTTCGTAGTTTACAACAGCGTACTCCATCTACCGGGAGTAGATAAAGGCTAAAAGTATAACTGTCATCAAATCTCAAACCCAAGGGGACTATGCAAGCAAATAGCACTTTAAAGTGTGCTCTTCTTGTCCATTAAGGTGCTCTCACCTCCGTTTCTCATAAAAGCAGGTATAATATGCAAAGTTAAAGATTTTAAATCGTATTTTTTTTTATTTTGCAATTTTTCATTCCAGTACTAAGAAAATCCATAAAAGCTAACTTTGAAAACTTTTTTAGTTTTTATGAATTTTCTCAATAAATGAGTCAATAGTTCCAAAAAATAAAAAATAATTTACTATTTAAAATCTTTAACTTTCCACATTCCACCTGCTTTTATGGTAAACGGACTTAAAAATTCAAACGGATAGCTTTTTCCAAAATACATATATATTTCAGTGATTTAAGTAATTGTTCCACTGTTCGTTTATACCCTGTATTTCCAATTCAAGTTCAGTTCTTTATGCTAGAACAATAACTATCTAAGCGCATTGTAATTAATAAGCTATGTAACCAATTCAGCGCTAACGGAGCAAAGTATTGTGAGGCTTCACTAAATTCAGTCGTGGAGTACAACCAATAAACAATTAGGTATAAGGTAGACCATGATTGTAAACTCTATTACCTCTCATTCGAACACCGCCGACCTTATTCACCAGCAGACACAAAAACAATCTAAAAGTACTTGAAGGTACTTCTTCTCCTCCTAGAAATGTTTTTAGTTATTCACACATAAGCCGGACAATCTTAATATCATCACTTATAGACAAGATAAAAAAATAATGAATCCAATTTTGTTGTGCCATAGACGGAAGATGATTCACCAAACTGAACTTGTTGGCATTAACAACTAATGCTGAGAACTTTTTTTTATTAGCATAAGAAACATATCAATTATAAACAAAAAATGTTTCACAGTAAAACAAAAAAGTCCGACAGGAGTTTTTGTTTGGCTTTTTGTTGTCTATGTGTAGAGTGTCAATTATTTCATCAGAGTTAACACATCAGCGTCGGGGCTCACACCTTTGATGTGCTGCCTTATGTTAATATTAAAATATTTTTATTACTTTTATTTTAATCGAGTAGATGCAGTGGCAGGGAATGAATGCTCTCGTTTCCCGTATGCCTACTATCACATACACTTATCAATTTATATAATTTACTAGCTACGCTCGCGTTGTAATTTGCAATAAAAAAAAGTTGTGACTATAAATTGAGATAAAACTATCCCATCTCCCAAATTTGACCAAACTGCACACAGTGTGCAAAATTTAATTTATTAGTTTACGATTCGGTTTATTAGGTTTATTAGTTTACGTATTCATCACGGACAAACAACGTAGTACCAACAATAAGTAGCCTTTATTTATTAGCCTATATTTATTGTTATTAATATAGAAGATTGTTATATTTTGTATAAAGAGTTATTCATTTATATAAATTTCATTAAATTAATTTGTAAATGTGCTAATATACAAAAAAAAACCGAATTCTAACAATTTACCGGAAAAAGTTACTTATTTCCATTCCTTAAAAAACATAATTGCTGGTCATACAGGGCTATTCTGCATTTTCAACGAAAAATCCTTTAGGCGGTTGTACCGTGTCCATCAATGTTTCTTTTTTTTCTTTACGTTTTCAGACAAGAATGCATCTTAATTTAGGATTTAATTAAGTTCACCCCGGAACCAAATCTTAATTAGGAGTGCATTAACACGAATACTGTGAATTTGTTACCCGCGTGTTGCAGTTAGACCTTTTATACAAGTTGTGATCACGTTTATTTCACCACATCTATACATACGTTAAGTTTTCATTACAATTTGTAAACACAAATAAACGGCTATCAGAAAATGTACTATCATATTCGCACCATATAATTGTTCACGTTTTGTTTGTCGATATGAAAATTTAAGTAGCAATAACTTAATAGCTAAGTCGTCGAACTTGCGATCATTTGGTTTCAGTTTCTAATCTTCAGTAGTCTACCACCCCAGTACACTATAACTAATCTAAATGTAAAAGGAAAAGTCACGTTTCACGTATGGCATGTCACTCCATCTTGTTCTAATTGATGTAACTGTGGCATCAAAAATTCTCGCGACATCCTCACGCATTCTGCTGAATTGACAGTTACGTTATTTCCTTCATTATTTTCAAAGAAATACGGACCAATTATGCCATTTACTGATATGGCAGCCCATACTGCCAATACTGTACTAAAACTGTACGATGCCACGCAAAGTTATCCGCCATCCGCATGCCTCTCCCTCTAACAGTTTTGGAAAAACTCACTATTGCTATTTGCAAAAAAAAATTGCTTCCCATGTATGTATTTACGATGCGTTTTGCTTACGGACGGTAAAATTTCGTTTAATTTTCAACGAAAATTTTACCGTCCGTAAGCAAAACGAATATTTCTTGGTTACAGGAACGCGGCATTAGTATTCCAAATTTCTTTCTTGTCTATGCGCGTTGGCTTAAAAAATGCGTACAAAGAATTCTTCTCACGTGTTAACATATAGTTAATATTTATTATATATATTATTTACAGGTTGTATATTATATTAAGGTCAGTTACAAAAAGATTTAAAAAAAAACTCCTTTTAAAAGTTATGATCGTTTCAATTTCCAAGTATATTATTACCTCATTTCTCATAAAAGGAGGTGGAATGTGTAAAGTTAAAGATTTTAAATCGTAATTTATTTTTATTTTGAAAGTTTTTTATAAAACTAACTACTACTACTTCGATAACTTTTTAGTCAGGTTTTGTGGATTTTCTTAATAACTGAGTGAATAGTTCCAAAATAAAAAAAATATGTACTATTTTATTAATAAAATAATATCTATTTTAATGTCTGTAAGAATTCTGTATTACTTGGTTAATTTTGAATATGTTCTGGGAGTTTATTAAATATTTTAATGGACATAAGAAACGGACCTTCCTCTGTTTTTATCTTGTAACAAATAATATTTTATGGTTATGTATTCTCTTTTTAAATGTCTTTAAAAAAAAGGAGGTCCTCGATTTCACAGTTTTTTTGTGTGTATATTACGCGATATCTTCGCCATTTGTCAACCGATTTCAATAATCTTTTTTTTAATTAAATTAACTATACTCAAGGTTAGTTCCATTTAAATTTGAAGTAAATATTTCACCACTAAAGGTGGAAAATAAAGATAGATGATTGAGAGTCGCTGACACATTTTAAAAGTTAATTACATTATTAAATTCTGGGTATTTGCTAACAAATTTACATATTATTATTATCTTTTACGTCCTATGTTTTGTTGTATGTTCTCAGATACGTTTACATGTATGTGCTTCCGGGCATTATCGCTAGAGTAGTGGCTGGTGCATCGTCCGTCCTAAAACAAGGCCGAACGTGATTAGAGGCGGCCGCGGCGCGCTGATTACAGGCCGGCTAATGCACCGCGGACGGCTTTCTGCCTCATGATCTAGCTTTTCATTTCACTGCTGTAGCTTAGCAGGCTATACGGGTTAGTATAGTAACTTGTAATGTCGGTGTTTAGTGCTAATTTGTAAGTGTTTTACATTAATACTCTTTATGGAAGAACACAGCAATAAATAGTTTTTTTTTTATGGAATCTTATATATCAAGAACTATTACAGGAATCATAAGGATTATTACCTGTATTAGTTTTTCGGGTCGGTTTTCCTGACACTGAATATAAGCTAATTGGGTTTGTCGACGTAGACTTGCTACGGAGTGGCTACGACGCTACGAAAATTATGACGAACAAAAGACTGTTATAGATAACCATACACTTTTATAAATAGGAATATATTCCATTGTTTTTTCGTCTTTACAGAAGGCTTCACCGCACTTATATGAATATGTGATATGTGTATTTTACAGTATTTAAAGAATATGTCAATATGATCTCGAATTACGCTTTTTTTGTACTTTATAAATAAAAGCCAGTGCGTGGGATGTAGCTGTCGGCAACCCACTGCGCGTGACTGCGGTAAGGTCCGCGGGTGGACTAATGGCCGGTAGGTATTTAGCGCACGCAAGCACATCAAATGACAGAGCAGACAATGCCTACTTTGAGGATCTTTTCTGTCAGGAGCCGCCTTGCTAACCTCACTGTGGACTCTTTATTACGGAAAGGCGTGCGTGTAACACAAAATAAAGCAAAAGTGTAACACATAGCGAGATCAACCATGAGTTTTAGTAGCCTCTGTCCACGATATATCATCCCTCTCCCCTTGTAGTAAAATGTAGTGTGGCTTTAGTCCTCGTTGGGGACTTCACCAAGACAGAGGAGACATGTCCCTTGTATGCTGACATGTTTGTACCAATACCTAGGGGTAAATAAAGGAATATAATCACATGTACTAGTCGGGATTTCACAAACATCCCATTAACGCAGATTTAAACAAACTTAGATTTTAAAGAAAGTCAGACTGTTTCAGTTATTTATTAAATTATTTTTGCACTTATAATTATACAGCTTATGGCTTTAGGTCCGATTTTATAATAGAATCAACTTTATTGTACACAATTACAATATTGCTTATAGTGAGTATACAAAATTGATATGTACAAAGGATGACCTTATCGCTATATGCAATTTCATTCTTTATTGTCCACCTTAGGGGGGACAATAATGAATAGATATAAAAGAAAACTAATGAGGTTTTGGTGTGAAAAACAAATAAAGAAAAAACGCATTTCAGTTCAGGGTATTATATATGTATTTATGTTTATAACGCCGTCAGGATGTTTTGTAAGTAAGCATCTTCAGCTAGTATCTTTGTTAGTTTCTGCAGGAACACTAGATAATTTATTATTAATATTAAGTCGGTCATAGGAAAACTGAAGGACGCGTATCTTGTCGAATGGCGAGTCATTCCAAAGAAAGGTTTTAATGCTCATCTAAACGAGCCGTTACACGTCAAAGTCATATTCAAACAATATTTTGGGAAATAATTATGTTTATTAAGAAAAGGGTAACATTTATAAATCAATGGTTAGGCCTTTTCTAACAATGATTCGAATCCGCGTAGCGTTAGTCGACAAAAGCTTTGTTGAAAACAAAACGCCAGAGAGACTAATTGAAATGCTACATTGCGTCAGCGGAGTTGAATAGGGGCACTGTTCAACGCTTACAAATATAAAACAATCATTTGGACAGTTCAAAGAGTGAAGCCGTGTAACGCAATGTTAGTGTATGGTACAAGATTAAGATTTAAGCGGCGGTAGCGTAATGGCTAAGGCGTCGGGCTTGCGATCAAATGGTTGCAGGTTCGAACGCCAGCCAGTGCACTACCGACGTGAACCTACTCCTAACACAAGCGTTAAGCTTAGTTGGAGGGGTTAAGAAGAATACTAGTAATGTGTGACCCACGTTGCTAGTATTCTTATTTAAAAACCAAAAAAAAAAATATAAAAAAAAGATCTAGACCTTCTCACACTGTGTGCTAAAACTCATAGTGCTACTTGCATAGCTCTTACCATATTCAGCTCTTCATCAAGTCCTTATCACCCCTTACTGGAACAAAACAATTACTACCAACATAATTTCCACTGTAATTGGTAAATGATCATGTCTTCCCAGACAAACCGATAATTTCCGTCGAATCGTTAGATGATATAATTCTATCAAAGAATGCTTATTATACCTATCACAGCAAAATGTAGGTTTAGAAGATTAGGACACTTGGCATGTAGTTGTAATTTCTAATTAAATAAATCTAAAATACTTGTTACGAGCAGTTCCGCAGTAAAAACGTTTGGACACGTACTGAAGCGCCATTTAACAGCATTTAGTAAATGGCTACGCAGTTCACTTTTCAGTTTAATTACCATCTAAGACAAGCGTACGTATGAGTTCTAAACAACCAGACCTAAACATGGTGTGTAAACATTATTTATCATTCTTTCTTCAATGTTTAGAGCAGGTTAGAAAAATTTACAATATGAATTTTAAATCGAATCGAAATCACATGCTTTACAAAGTTTCGTAATCTATATTAGAAAGTAATTTTATTATTCGATTTCTTAATCCTCTTATTGTAAGTATTCATATCTCTTATCATTTGCACCACAGCCTGGCTCGCGCCTCGTCATCTCGCGGCGCCTTTCAATTCACATCTCAAACGTTTGGGTACTCCCACACAATGGGCCGGCCACAAAGAGGGCTCACGTTTGCCGCCTCGTTATGTAAAATCGACCAAACAATACCCGCGGTATCGCTTTCTGTAAGAACTCAATCAAATCAAATTAACAAAAGTCCTTAACAACCGTTTTATTGAGAGCCTCGCGCTAAGTTTTAATTGGAGCTTGATAGAGTTCCACAATAATGGATAATTTGTTTGTGCATGTTACAAGATGTGTTGCATAGTGTATCGGTGTACGACTGTTGGAGTGTTGATGGCACGAAAAAGTGCCAATCACGGTCACGCTGTCTGTTAAAACCAAGGACGTTGGCATTATCTTTATTATTTAGAGTAGGTACCTATCCCAATTTAGGCGTCAAATAAATACACAACTACCTTTGTCATAACTATCACAAAGACAGATTTTACATAGGTAAATTATACACAGCACACAATTTTTTTGCATAAGAAGTTGCTGTAAGGCTCAGATTATGAGAATCGCGATCTGATTGTCACATGGACATGGTATTTTCTAATCAATTTTCAAAATTTTTAAACATTGAGTTTATTTCTAAACTGGTTGTTTGTTAGTTACAACATGTAAGAGAAAGGTATTGTCCAATATCGTGGTATGGTGTGGTCGTATGATCAAAAAAAACTATTAACTGTGTTTTGTGATTATCATAGTTTCAAAAGAAAATGCTTTCTTCGTGTAAGATGCAGATTCCATAACATTTTTTAAAATTAAAAATTGTAAATATATTTTAAAATGTAAATTTTAATGATTTTATTTATTTATTTTCTTACATGACAATAAGACACAGACAAACAAGATAATCTATCGACATCCTTACTAAGCTTTAATAAATATAATATACAGTTAATGAACTTTCTGTATAAGGTTCACTTAGCTTTTATCTTGTGTTAAAAAGGTGTGTAAAGTAAGTGATTAATGTCACTTACTTACTTTGCATGCCTTTTCCTCGGTAATACTATGTATATAACAGTACCGTGCCTTTTCTGAGACGTTTTATAATAAAACGAAGGTAGAAACGAATACCGTAGCGCAAACTAAGACTTTATAATATTGGTAGTCAAATTAAAATCAAAACCATTTTTTTCTTTTCTTTTATAAAAAGACAATTCCCGCCTTAGGAATTACTCCTGTGTCGCGGGGGACTTAACAAACATAGAAACAACGGGCACAAAGAACACCCAGACTCAGGTGGGAATCGAACCCACGACCTATAAGCATAGCGGTCAGGGCCACTAACCACTAGACCAACCGGCCAGTCGTAAAGAAATAATTCTCATTTATTCCAATTAAACCAATTATATATTGAAGTAGTCAGTCAGAATAAGTCAAACGAGAAGCAAGTTACCTGTTCCAATACGTAGATCCTGTGGAGTAGAACAGGCAAGAAACTCCAAGGACACTCTTTTTTAAAAATGTTTTTACAAATTTCTGGTTACATTGCTTATAAGCGTTAATAAAATGTGAGAACAATATAACATATTGTTCTAAATTATGAAGAGACACCCAAATTACTACTATATTTAAGTAATAGCAGTCCGGAGATGACCAGCCCGACCAACGGAACCCGTTTACGAGCAGTAGGTACATAAGTAAAAGCTCCGAATGACTAAAAGTATTCCATATTCAGTAAACAATAAGAAATATTTTATTAATGACTTATGTTAATACACAAATATAAGTATTGTTGAAACCGAGGGGTGTTCCGGTAAGAGGAGAATAAGTAAAACTCAAACTAGCTCTTAAGGCTATAATCAATCATCAAGCTTAGCAAATTTCACATTAATAACACAGTTGAAATAATATCTTGATCACATTAATCCTTGGGCGAACCAGTATAATATATTTTAGTTTATGGGCGAACCGTTCTGACATCCACCGCCGCTCTCATCCAACTTCAACCTATTCTGACATTTTATACATTTTTAAAGTATTTTTCTATAGAATACAGTGAAAATTCTCACCTACCAGCATTATTGTATGTCACAGAGGCGTGACAGTATATCGCCATAAAAAACGACTAGCCAGTCTTGAAAGAATTTCATTACTATCAATAAGGTTTTTAACAGGTATGTTTATTTACAATTTTTTTATTTTAATATAAAGATACAGCCAGTCAAACGCGGTTAAATATAAGTACATGTAGCTATATTTTCTAGCGTAACATTCTTATGTGTAGGTATGTTTAAAAAACAAACCGTGAAATGTATTCACCCCAATAAGGAAAACGAACACATTCACGCGGGTGCGGGGGAGCGGGACGGGGTATGTATGTAAAGCTTCGTAGACACTGGTACATAACAAACATTACCACACAAACAGAGCGCCTCCGCCGCCCGCGTCATGTCACTGTGCTACTAATCATGCAGAAGGTCTGTTTTGGGAAAAATATATTTTGGCACAGTTACTAAAAACTTGAAGAAGCTTTTTAAATATAGTGGAAAGGTTGACACGCTACACTTCCGTCGTCCATACGCTCTTAAATTATACTTAATATTTTTAAGATACCTCATCTCATACATATTTTTAAGTTCATATCCGTGTTTATATCTAATATGAAAACCCAATTGTCAATACTGCCAGATTATTCTCTCAGTGCATTTATTATTATTGTTTTAATAGCCTAGTGCTACTTCGACCATTTCTGGTCTTTGTAGCGCACTGCTGCTTTACAGGTTACTGCTTAGACTTATGGCTTCGAGAAACCTTCAGATCCTATCAGCATTGACTGTTTGTATTTCCTGCGGTTGCATGATGTGCAACCCTAGGTTAATACTTGTGTACTGAGCCGCATTATTGGGATGAAATATGTATTGACATGGGAAAGAATATGTATTGCAGTTTCTTCTGTCTCTTGACAGAATCTGCATGTTGTGTTCTGGCCCAATTTTAGGGTGAACATATGTTTGTTCAGTTTGCAGTGTCCGGTGAAGACTCTTGTTACTGCACAGGTTTTGTATCTTTTGAGCTCTAAAAGTTCTTTGGATACTTTATTATCATTTGCATTTGTGTATTTACTTTACCCTATATAATGCGACCTAGATTTAATGGATATTCAATTGTTTTAGGGGTATAAGATTAGTGTTTAAAGAAATAATTCTCAGAAACAACAAACAAAATAAGAACAATAGATAAAATTTACAGATTTATAGTACTTAAGCTGTTTATGTTGTTGGCTTTTCGGTATTTAAAATTAGTAGTTATAGTCTATCTAATCTAAGAAGTACCGTTGGACGTTTCATACGTCCAACGGTACTTCTTAGATTAACCATGGAATTATGAAGCTATTTTTATTTTATCACAAGATGTACAAATTCTCAATAACTAAATTCAAATTTAAATCTTTTAAACAATGTAAAATAACTAAAATATAGAATAGATAGCTTTTTTAGTCTTCGTTTCAAAGTCACGTACTTAGGTCCTTTACCGCAGTGTTGCGACTCTTCAAATTCACTTGTATACGAAAAATCGTTAAAATGTACGAATAATCGAACTTTTTAATAACGAGTCTTTTTCAATCCAGGCATCTTTTAGTATTAAATAATCCTTAAATTTCAGCTGACATGCACTTCTACGAAAATCAATAATGTACAATGTCGGTTAGGTTAGAATGGAACTGAAAAACCCGAAAAATGATCTCTCTTATAAAATTCTGACATTTATCTAAACACTTTTGTATGTACTAAGATTTACTAGTAAAACCTATGATAAATCTATATACGGGCTTTTTCTGTAACACACATAAATCTGTAAAACTGTAATCGATTAGTAAATACAAAGAAATGAAATCGATATCTCTTAAGAATCGGATATTGCTGTAATCGATTTTTTCGACCCCATGCCTATTCATCAATTTGTCAGATCTGTCAAACGGTACTTCTTAGATTAGATGGACTATAGTTACTCTAAAATTTTTACTAAACTTTATGAACTTACTGCAGCTCACTTGGCATGCGCTCCGACCGCCGAGGCACCCCGAGGCGTCGAGTGGTGCTGCATTAGCATACACCCTCCACTTTGAGAGCGCCGGCTAACCTAATACGACGTATGGCAGACGTGAACTGGTATACGTGTTGCCGTGCTGGGAAATTGCGAATAGCCTACGTCCTTTAAGGACCGATGCCATAAACTTGTGTAGCTACAGCTTTGTCTGGTGTCTTCTGATCTTTGTATGTATGTTGAAAGTCATAATTTCCTTCGAAATTATATTTGCAGGTAGTGTAAAATAAAATATGGACAAAAAATCGACAAATCAAAAATGTAAAATTGATCATTTTGTTGGGTGCTTTAAGGAAGCGTTGTTGGCCCGATGTTATAATTTATACGACTCGATTAATGATGACACAGAGTTTGTTATGTAAACGAAAAAGACTTTTATTCATAGAATGTAAGATAATGAAACAGAATATTTGTACACCAGAAATGGTAGAATATTAGAAACTTAATATGTATAATAGACACCTAATGTACTATATTTTGACAAATAAATTTATCTTCATCTTATGGGCTCTCAGTAAAAAAAATCATAAGTGTTGAAAAGGCGCAAAATAATAAGATCAGAGTAAGATTGTGGGGATGAAAAGTTGTATGGAAGTATCGTCATATTTAGAGCTAGAAGTTTGAAACTTATTTTTGGGCTGTTGATTCGATATAAATACACTATTTCACGCGGACGAATTCGCGGGCACAGCTAGTCTTTAATATTTTTAAAGACGAGTTAACTAGTAGAATGAGTTCTAAACCATGTCTGATATTAGATTGATACTGATATGAAACATGTCTTTCAAGAATACATAACTGATAAACAAATATAGTGGTTTAGTGGCAGTTTTTACATTTCTCTTTTTTAGAAGCAGGGACCTAATGCAGTTAGATATTCTGAAGTTTCTAACCTATTCAATTTTCGGACCTCTATAGACTTATTAGGAAAACTCTTTTCAATAAGTACTTTGTTTAAAAAAGAACTAGAAACTAGGTGTTGCAAGGTAGTTAGGTATCATTATATTAATACGTAAAGAGAATTCTTTGTACCCCTTTTTAAGAAAATTTCGCAAACATAGTTGAATTTTGGAATATTTACAGTTTATATATGGAAGAAGTTCAGTATATGTGATTACCTGTCATGGTAAGTAAGTCTATACAATGACAGCTCAAATTATACTGGCCACAGAAAAAACCATGGGCGAAATTCGACCACCACGCGATCTCTAGTATACTTAGATCTACATACAAGTAGCTTGATCAAGCACCAGCTAGGTCCAGTACCTATCTGACAGCACTATTAATACTAGCTATTGGTGCAGCACTATACTACCTATTTGACATTTGATTTATGTATATAATTTATTTTTAAATCATTAACGTAATTTTAGCAGAAAAGCTGTTTTTTTTCGAGAGAAATTGTAATTCCCGCGCTGTCGGAATCCAGATCTAAAGAATCCAGATAGTTTTAGTTATATACGAAATTGTTTTATTGTTTGTTGATATGGACCATTTTGTTACGATGATTAGATTATTTTCCTTAATTGAGAGAGTGTAATCAAATTCTGCAAAATATTTTAATTACGGGAAAGCCACAGAAATGGATAAGCCATTTCACTACATTGATATACTTAATCAGACGATTGTGAGTTTATAGACCAAACCAAAATGTTCTGTAAAATTTCTTTTACCAAATGTCACTTTTCTTTTTTTTCTTTATTCAAAAGGTAGGATAAATCCTTCAAAAAATTACTACAGGAGTCTATGCCCTAAAAGCCCTTCTCAACGTGACTCAGGGTCACGTTCAACCACAGAATATATAATATTACCATAAGAGACACTTAAAAAATGTGAAAGCAAACACCATGTGTCAAGAGCAGACAAACATAGACACAACTATGCATAGATTTATTAATAGATAGATAAGAATTTAATATATTACAAATTTTGTTTGTCTCTTATTGTAATGCGTAAGCAATGATAATATAACATATGTAATTTAATTCGAAGATATAGTCTGACGAGTTTGGTTTCAGTAGCTTATGTCATGTATCTGTGATTCCGAGGGACAAATTTTACGATTAACCGTAGAATAGTGTGTTATTATATTTCTATTTTTTTAATTACACTCTCATACAAACATACCTTTATAAAACATACCATAAATAAATATTAAATAGTTTAGAAGAAAACTCCCGCATTGGGAATGATTCCTGCGTCATGGGGGCGTTTACAAACATTCAAAAAACGGACACAGAGAACACCGGACTCGGGGCAACTATTTGTGGATCGCACAATTTTTTGTCCGGTGTGGGGATTGAATCCTCGGCGCATGGTAGTGGTGAGGCGACCCCTTCAATCATTGCGCCATCCGTAGTCATTAAGCTCATTTATTAAGTTTATCAATTTCATTTATTAAGTTCATTTTAGGTATTTGTTTTTATTTCAAGTTTATATTTGGAATAGAGAAAATGTCTAGTTTTAGTTAGTTTAAGTACTCGTAAGTAAGTATATCTAATGTATAAAATCACTACTACACTAAGACGGAACTTAGTGTACTTAGGTATAACTCTGTAAACTTGATCACGACTCACAAATCGCTTGAACCGTACCCGAGGTGGGTAGTACTTGAGTGGCTAAGTAGTTTGCTATGCGTTTGACAATCACTGTTCAAAAGTTACAATGGTAGACGCCAAATAATGATGACGCCATCTTCATAATGGTACAACAAATAAAATAGTACATTATGTTCCATAACTTGTATGCTTACATTAGTCAGGTCATAGGTGGTCGCGATTGTCTACTGTTGTGTTGTGTACTAATGTTGTCAAGTCGTAGTCTCAAGCATCGTAAATCGATTCGAAAAACATCTTTAAAGGTTGTAACTACTTATTTTTTATAATGTTTTAGTTTTTGGCGATTTAAAACGATACTTAACCCGATGAATTTTCTGCGGCCCAATATACTACAGACATAAAAAGTTGTCAACTAAAAACTGTCCTAAATGGACAGTTTTTAGTCAAAAAATGTCTTGAAGATCTTCTGATTTTCCACCGGGTTCGTATTCCGCGATGATATAGTGACCATACAGATGTATCTTAACTTTCGACAGACGCTGTTATTTTTTTGTCTTTATAGCAATGTTTAGCATCATTTGGCAAAGTATTCCATAGACAAGACGCTTGTCTTTATCATCTTAACGAATTAATTGGATACATACATTGATATTTTTATGTTACGATGTAATGAAATGCTTTGTATATTATTTAATTATTTCACGTTTCTCTTTTGAGAAAACTAAATGCAAGGGATTTAACAAGTGTAGTTTAAAAGTAATTATAAAGCAAAAGTTGTAAGTATGAATACCGCATAAAATGAATTAATTTATCAGTAATTTACGCTCCAAGCAAATCTTTTAAATTTGTCAAATCACTTATTGTATAAAAGGTTAGATTTCAATGTTAACTAAAATACTAGTCAACATATTCGAATGAATCAAAACACATGCGAGAGCTTACTTGCATAATTGAGCAAATTATCTTTACAAGTATTACACATATTGATTCATAGCTAGTCAGTGTGGGCTGTGAAAGCTGCGGTTAAGTACGAGATATCATAGTGGAGGTGTACCGGCGGTATATTTGCGGTGGCATGAGATGTAATCTGAGACGGCTCCCTCACTGTTGTCAGTGCTCTCTCGCCCACCACTTGAATACAACTTTGACACGCAACAGAAAACACACGATAAATACATACATACATATAAAAGACAAAGAATCTACAATGCATATTAAATTTAAATGATAGTGTTTTTGAATTTGGAATTAAAAGGTTTTTAGTTCGATTACCGCATTGCTTTTTCTTTTTTTAACAGTTTATATAAGATTGTCATAACAAAAAAAAACCTCGATTAATGTGATGTTTTTTTTATTAAATCATGATTCATTTTATTTATTTAATTTGAGTAATTTTGCAGTTTCACAGTACATTAGAATATTAATAGGAAACAGCTAATATTGGTGTATCTATCCACAAGTAATAATCTTAACCGGCGAAAAAACGACGGAGGTTCTCAAGTCAACCCTATATTTGTTTTTTTATTATATAAGAGCACGCATAACTTTTTACACGGAATTCAAAATTCGATAATTATTTTTTATTCTATAGGATACTTTGAGTCCTGTTTAAATTAGAAGAAAACATTTCAACCCAAGGGGAAGAAAAATAGGGAATGAATCATTTGTTGAAACGTTTATTTTTATTCGCACACATATGAAGTTCTAATGACATTACAAGATGACGGAGAGATGTGGTTGATTTGATGAAATAAAATAAAAAATCAAACCGTTTTACCAATAAATTAAACTGAGGAAAGAAGAAAGGTACTGAAAAATAAAAAATAATAGTAAAAAATAAATGTGTTAGCCTAACCTATACTTTTATACTAATGTAAATACCTAAATAATTTTGAATCGGCACCAAACAAATAAATTAAAAAATCATTTCGGCAAAGGGACACGTTGCGTCGCCACCGCCGCGTATTCCGCTGCCATATTTTCATTTTACGTAATTAATTTGCTTGATTTTATGTTTTGCGCTGACTCAAAATTATTTACGCATTTGCATCAGTGTAAGAGTATGGTTAAGCTAACAAGTTTATTTTTAATATAATTTTTCACTTTTCAGTACCTTTATTCTTTTGTCGGTTTTTTTTCTTGTCGAAAACAATAAAGTAAAATGGAAATGGAATCGATTCTATTCCTGAATTTGAACGATATTTTCAGGTTTAAAGTTTGTGCAGTAAAAATAATCAAAGTGTATGTACCTAGTGATACGAGCATTTAAAGTATTCAATCACGTCCCGAGCGTATAGCGTAGCATCGACCGCTCAAGATGTTTGGTCGCGTCGCCATCTTCTCCGCCTATTTATTTACACATGTACCCCGATGTGTATCTAATGAGCCCGCAACTCATCGATAAATAAATGCCCTGTTATACCAACTACCAGTCTTTGTGCAACCTGCGACCACAACTCACTAATTACGATTGTGCCGGAACGTTCAAATATTTGGTCAAAACTTTCCTCCATTAATGAGCTTCCGATATTGTACGAAAGAGTTTTTCGACCGACGGCGACGTTTACGTAACGCAGGTGGAATACGTGTCTCAAAAAGCAATTAAGAAAAAACCTTATACTAACAAAATAATGTGTTTGCTGTGTTTGCGTCTTTCGTATTTAGAAATGTTGTTTGTTATTCCGTTCTGGCTACGGTAGACTTACCTGGGACTTATAAGAATTCCATCACAATAACATCGATGGGAAAGTAAACATACTCTGAATACTCGTCTCAAAATAAGAGAAGCGTGGAATATTCATCGCTAAATGTTTGCATGTACATAATTACTGCTTTATAAACATATTTTACCCAAATATTGGCACAGTTATTCTTAAATGTGATTTTAAAATCCATTTGAATACTTGACATAAATACATGTACTTACTCGAAAAACTAAATATTTGCAAGAGACAACTTGGCTAAGAACATATCCGTAATGGAATAATTTAGGGGACTGATAGAAATTGACTAAATTATGCGTCATCTTTTTAAATGTTTGACTTGTGATATCCGTAAACAATGATCTTTTTACATCAAAACTAAGCTATAAAGTATCGAAACTAATCACACTGGATATATCATCTTTGACACCTATTTTGTAAGCATTGTGGACGCATTAAATCCAAGAATCACAGAACAGGTCACACCTCAAGTGATCGATTTATAAGAGTCATCTGGACAAACTTTGGACGGGTCGCCTTTAAAAATAATCTGTTGAGGAGAGTTTGTCTCCATTGTGATGGATCCCGTGTCAACACTCCAGAGATATTCCTCGAAGTGCTTTGTGCAGGTTCCGTTTCAAAACTTCACGGCTCTGGTGACCGATACGTGACATAAATTGAACAATTGTAATATTACATCAGGTAGGTGTGATAGAAAATTAATATTTCTTCGGAGAATGTATTATTTGCATTGCATAAATATTTATGTTTACTTTATAACATTTTATTTTATTGTCGAATTGATCTTTTTACAAAGTGATTCGTCATAATATCAACACATTACAGCAATAATATCAATGCCTTGTCTGGACTATCATTGCATCTGAGCGCATTATGCGCTTTAGTTCTATTGATTATATTCTGGATATTTTAATTTTAACAAAATTTGTTAAAATTCTCCATCTGGAATAAATCCAAAGCCAAAAAGTCGTTAAACGTGTAAAGAAGGCTGTAGTTGAAAAATATTTAACACGAATGACGTCGATATTGTTAGCAACCTTCAACTTAAGTGTAATATGAATGAATTCTCGAATCTAAAGAATCTCGGTATTTATTTGGTCATAAAACCTCGGACACATCCATCCAACCAATGGTTGACCTGTGGTGGAATCATTTAGTATATTGAGTTTATGGGTGGAATCGGTAAAAGCTTCTTGACAATCGATTTAAGAAATTCAAACGATGATGGACAAGCTCGCTGATAAACAACCGAAAATTTTCAAGTTCTGTAATTCACATCTTTACGACAACGTTCATTTGCATACCTCAGAACGGACTACGAATTAGGGCTTACGAATGACAACTGTCACTCACCTTACCATATTTACGAGACTTTCCTCCAACGTAATTCAAAATACTTAAATGTCAAAATGTTAAATGTTCCTATTAAGAATTTTGTTTTTTTAATCTATTTAAAAATTATATTATTTTGAAGTTATTCACCTTTGTGTTGTAAATCCAGAATTTTGGCATGTAAAAAGGTATTAACATGTACAATCCACATATTCTATACTTACTCCGCAATTATTTGTAATTCTTTCTAATTATTCTCTTCCAAATATGACCTGCTAGCTAATAACTTTTTCTTCCCTATTATATGTGTATAACATTATTCATGGTTTGCGTGTGCCCATTCTACCCAGTTCTATATCACTCGGTATTCGTATAATAAACAATCGTCGCGTGATCACATCGCCCACTCGATGGTTGATCACCGTATCGCCCATAAAAACGCCGTGTTTAACAAAATAACACCATAGCCATAGAAATGTCTGTGATATTTTAATATCGCGGTGTTGTGTCGCCTCGGTGGTCTTAGCTTGTATGTAAACATTTTGATTTATGTTTTTTGTATAATTTAGTTAGATATCATTTTAGTATTCTTTATTGTGTTTTTTGTATAAGGAATAAATAGATATGTTTAATAAATAATAATATATATATTAAGACATATTATACAGGGATTTCTAGATCCAGAGTTCCAGACTAATCCAATCCCATAGTTTGTACTGTGCGTTCTAGAACTCGGATAAACATACTAAGATACATTTGTAATTGTACATAAATCATATATTTTACATAGAAATACCCAGAATAGAAATATTTATGGATACAAATGTTTGCACTGAGCAAGAATCGAACCCTCGTCCCTGACTTTGCGGTCGAAATCACTACCGCTGCGCCACAAAGATAGTCCAAAAGTAATATTTATTAACTTTCAGCCTGTGACCACGGCCAGTGCAACCTGGTCGAAACGTCGGGCAATTCAGAGGTATGTAATACCTTTTCGTGATCGCGTTAATTCCCGTAAATGCATAATAGTAATATTTATTGGCAAAATTTTAATACGTGAGCCCTGATCCTTTCATGCAGCGAACGAAGGTTTAGTAGGTAATTTATATTTGGCCTTGATCTAAAGGTTATATCTTAAAACAACGACAAGATGGTTCACTACTTGAACAACAACCCCTCAATTTGCGAAGTCCCATCATAATCAGCATCTGTTGCTTACATCCTGTCGTGTCGTTCGCCGGTCGCGCCGCAGTCGCGCCACAATTAAATGTTCCCACCCCAGTGGGTCACAATGCACGTTCGCATCACTGCACGCCACAGCACAATCGCTATTTTATTCACTAACATTTTTATTTTATGCGAATTCGCCTCGTACTCGCGATTTGTATTTGATTCGTTATTTTGTTCCGGAACCGTTGAGCCGGAAAACGCGTAACATATTTTTGCTCTCGTATTGTGAAATATCTGAAATTGTATGTACGTAGTATGTGGAATAGTTTCAGGACATAATTTTAAATGTATTGCCTTAAATCAAGTAATAAATTTACCCTTTTTGATGCGGTTCCTTAAAGTTACCCGAAAACTGAGTGTACCAACATAGAAGAAAAAAATAAGGCTTTGTGTGTAACGTAAAAGCTTTAAATTTATATCTAGTCTAGTGTCTAGTGAGTCTGTCTACCTCTTTGCAGCTCAGACAAGACTCACATGTTTTTGTCATTTGCATGTTTACCGACTGATAGATAAAAATTCTTTAACAATTTGCGTAGTTTGGTAAGAGAAGGTGGTGATTGCACTGAAATCGTCTTGGGGAAGATGGCGAACCAAAATGATTTATAAATAACGTTATATTTGCAGAAGATGGGCTTTACTTGACTCAGTTGATACCAGTATGTTGCTGTAAGAATTAAATAGTCAGTGATAGGAATGTGTGTAAGAAATATATCATCATATCTAATCGTGGGAGAGCCATGCTTCGTCACGTATGGGCCGGCTCGACCGGAGTGATACCACGGCCTCACAGAAAACCGGCAGTGAAGCAATGATTTCATTGCATTTTGCCGAGTAAGTGAGGTTACCAGAGGCTCTAACCCTTCCCTCCCCCCTCTCCCCCTCTTCCACCTTTCCCCTACTCCTAACTTAACGGCCGGCAACGCACTTGTAACTGTTGAGTCGCAGGTGCCCATTAGCGGCGGTGGTCAGTTACCATCAGGTGACCCGTCTGCTCGTTTGCATAAAACATTAACATAAAAAAAATCATCATCATTGTCTTGCACTTTTCCCAATTATTTTCATTAGGGTCGACGTAATGTGTAACATTACAAAGGGTTTGGCTGGTTTATTTCATGGCCGGCCCCTGCCTGACCCCAACACTCCTTGGGAATGTAGTCGTTTTAAGATAGGAAATAAGAAAGGAGGTAAATTTGTTTAAGGAAAAATGGGTAGGGAGAGGAGCCTAAGGTAAGGGATACCGCAAGTCTCGGGGGGGGGGGGACTAAGACTGCTGTAGCTCGCAAAGGCCGGGGTAGCGTACCCCAATGACCTTTATTTCGTGTGACTGGAGAGGCCACTAGGACAGAAACACCGGCTGGCTGTGTAAGTAATATATAATAGTGTTAAAATAATCAGGCTCTAGTTCTGGAAGCGTCTGACATTTTTTTATAAACAACTCATGAGCTTAACATCTACATTACACCGATCGCACACCATACCACACACACGCTCACACAAACACATGCGCGCGCGTACACGTACACACACTTAAACTTACAGACATACACAAAGCATTAGAAAATTGTTGGCCATGATATTAGCAGGTATATTATAAATTGTAACAGAAAAAAAAATAAAAAATAAAATGTTATATAATTATAGACGAGCGGGGCTTCCTGATACAAGTTTTTCCATACTTAAAAGGAAGTACTTAGGAGGAAGGTTACTTTTTTCAGTGTTTCAACTCAAGTGGTAACCAAGCATACGAATCATCTCATAGTAAACTACAGTATGTATAAGTCTTAGCCACTACGGCAAGTCAAAGCCTCTGGATGTTTGCAACAACAGGCTTACGAACGAGTTACAGAACCTGTTATAATTAATTATTTTATTTAGTTGGCATTATATGAAACTATAAAGGTAAATAAAATAGCTAAATGACACATAATGAAAGCTGTAAGTAGCTCGTAGCATGCCTATTATAGATTGTCAGAGGTGGTGAAATTTTCCAAATACGACCAACGTGCGTGCAATACTTAGCGTGCATTTTTCTTGAATACGGTATCTAGGGAAAGCAAATACTCACGTTCACTAGAGGTTTTTATTCACTATTTTTATTCCACTGAGGTAGTAAACAAGTACACTGACCGTTGTTTAGTAAACATTTACCACTGTCTATAAACATCAGCAACGCTACCTTCCTACCAATGAAGCTCTATTGACCCTACTTACCAGCAGAAACTCAGCATTTTGGTAGTAAGGTATAGGTGTATGAGCAAAACCTACGTAACTACCTTCGCACATTTCCTAATAAAATCGAAATAGAAGATTTAAAATTTTGCTCCCAGATCTATAACAGGAAGATGTTGTCAAAAGAGTTTTATTTATTTCTGTAGAAGTTTAAATTTTATTTTATTTATAGTATTCTAATATGAACATTGCCTATTAACAGATGTTCCTGTAGTCGGTAGTACAGCACAAATGATATAAAAAATTGTACACACAATTGATGATTCACAATAATGATTAAAGGATTGTCTAAATTATTTCTTCTCCAAGTATTCTAATTTCATATATTTCGTATTCTCATACAGCTCATATGAGAACACCAAATAAATCTAAGGGTGTTTAAAAATGCTTTCATAGCCACCTAAATAAACAAACACCCTTTATTTTCAATAAGAAATCATTTCGCACCTTTATTATATCAATTTATAAATGGAACATTATTATATTTGCTCAACAAACTGCAGTTCTGGGTGTCGTATGCCCTGATTCCGTGAACCCTTCGGCGCGAATCCGCGGGCGGTCGCACTTCAACTGTTTGTTTTGCTGGTGTTTAAACTATGACGAGTGGCGCCCTCTACATCGTGTTTGGACAAGAATGTTGACCGGGCTATAACGATATGGTGACCGAGTGTTTGGTTTCGTTGTCCAATGATAGTGGGTGCTTCCTTCACATCCTCATGAATTTGGATAAAAGTATCAAGTTTTCTATAGGGAGAACTGACAAATTGCCGGCATAGTAAAGTATGCAGTTATGAATACTTCAAGGTATGATGCTTGCCTGTTTTCAGGATATTGTTATTGGTCTCCTTGATTAAAAGAACGTGACCTTACCATTGCCATTTTAAATCAATCATAGAACAATAACTTTGAAAGTAATGAAATCAATCAACAATTTTAAAATTTTTTTTTTTTTTTTCGTGGGAGAGCCATGCTTCGGTACGTATGGGCCGGCACGACCGTAGTTGTTACCACGGACTCACAGAAAACCGGTAGTGAAACAATGGTTTCATTGCTTTTCGCCGAGTGAGTGAGGTTACCGAAGGCCCTAACCCCTTCCCCACTCTTCCGCCCTTCCCTCCCCCCTTCCCCTCTTCCACCCTTCCCTCCATCCATCCCCCTTCCACCCTTCCCCTACTCCCACCTTAAAGGTCGGCAACGCATTTGTGACTCTTGAGTTGCAGGTGCCCATGGGCGGCGGTAGTCATTTACCATCAGGTGACCCGTCTGCTCGTTTGCCCCCTATACCATAAAAAAAAAGAATTACATATTTAGACAATCAATTCAATACTGTGAAGTACATCTTAGGCTATTACACTTAAATCATATATTTTCTTACACGTACTTACATGTACTAAAATATTAAATACTTCATGGATATCAATAACTCCTTTAAAATTTACATTTAAAAATGAATATCTAAAGTAAAACTACAATGAATACAAATAATCTAACTTAGTGCTTGCTACCTTGTCAAAAATGTACCCCACACAAAAATAAAGTACTTGGTCTTTAAGTTGTATAGTTTAGGAAAACATTAGTTCATTAAACATCCAGCACAAAACACAATGTTGTCAATCAAACGACCCGTTGACTTGTATAAAAATATTCCGAGAACATGTTGCATGCCGCCGGCGGCGCCACCCGCCGTTCTTTCATTCACCTTGCTCAGCGAATCACACACATTAACACCTATTAGGAGTGCGCCCTTTGTCGAGACGCATTTCCACACAAAATACTATACTTTCCTTTTTAGTGTTTATTGTTATCGGTTGTTTCGCGACGCAAACCGTCCGCGGACAATGCGTCCGCCGGTACGGTTCAACGAGTGCTTTCAAGTGTCGAAAAGCGGTAATTTGCTTCATTCGCTCATTGTTGACGCTAAAAGTCGGCCTTTGTCGACACTTGACGGAATTGGGAACGTTTAGATTCGGCGGCGGCCAATTCGCGGAGAGTGGACCCGTTTTATCGACGGTCGAACATCCCGGTCATTCTAGCCCTCTCTCACCTCAATGGCTGCCTAATGGAACCTTTCAGCAGTGTTTGAAAAGGTTTTTTCTCTTTCAAATAAACGTACCCAACATATATAGAAATGGCAATAGTTAACTGTTAGATAATTCATATTTCCTACTTTACTTTTTAGATTTGAACACAGATTTTGTTGAGTTTGTTAGAGGCTCGCTACAGCCAGTTCGAGTTACAGGTATGCAAGCTTGACCAGTTCGATCTATTGCTTAGGGGTTGTCCATTAATCACGTGAGGCTCGAAAGGAGGGGAGGGGGTTCGGAAAAAATCACGAAATATTACAAGGGGGAGGGGGGGGGGTGTAGTGAGATATCACATGTATTTATTTTTTCGTAGAGCAACAGGGGGTAATCTTTTAAAACCTCACCATGTATCACTAGGAGGGAGGGGGGGTTATAAAGTTGCTAAAAAAAAATCACGTGATTAATGGACGACTCCTTACACTCCCCAATCTATCCGTATAAGTAATATTAATTTCTTTCGATTGCCTTCCCTTCTTACCTACCTTTCCCTTTCAATATATTTCTAATTTTCCCATTTTACTTGCCAAAGTTCCGGATTGACGGCAATAGACTTGCCTCCTATTACATGACTGGAACTATTAAATTATAGTTCGTAAAATGTGGGTGTTTAATACGTGTCTGCCTACGTTCGTTCGGGGATATCTACAGGCGTGAGGGTATACATGTATTCTGTTGATAATATCATTTAATAAATTAATCAATACATCATAACATGCAAGAAGGGTATCTATAAATTCAAAATAATATAATGAATCAACATAACATACAAGAAGGATACATATTCAAAATAATTATAAAATATAAAATTCAAATTAATATAATTAATCAACATAACATGCAAGAAGGGTACAAATTGAAAATTACAATAAATAATATTTATAAAAAATAAAATAACATAATTAATCAACATAACATGCAAGAAAGGTACAAATTCAACATAATATAAAATATTTATAAAATTCAAAATAATATAATTAGTCTAGAAGGAATCTCGTTTTATCAAGTTCGGCTTCGTAAAGTCGGAATACTTTTAAGGAATAAAATTGTTTTTGAGATAGCCGAGTTGTGTTTTGGGAGAATAAGAACAACAACTGCAATGGTTACTGTAATTTAAGTTCTTACAATGTACATAAAACACAAAATAACTCCCAAATTGGAATAACCGCTCTTAAAGGAGGTTCTTTTATTTTAAAAAAACATAAACATTACATCTTAATCTCGTATCTCTTTACATAGAAGTAAAGCGTATTAATCGTATTATATAAATATAAAACAATAAGTATCCAAGTTGGCACGTTCATTAGACAGGGGTCATGTAGGGGCTATTACGTGCCATTTACATGCGTTTAGCCTCCGTCCGCCCTCTCCCGCTCATTGGATTACATGCCGTATCGAAGCGACTTCATTAATAATGTGGACTAGTTCAGATTAATAACTAAATGGATTCATTCATATTTAATTAAAAGGATAAACACTTTAGAAATAAGTATAAGATGAACAAATATTAGTTTTAACAACTTCGTATTCCAAATTACTTTTAAATGTAGACATTGTATATGTATAGGTTATCTTGCGGTACACTCTGAAATCCTGGACGTTGATTAACTTAGCCAATTCCATTGGGTATTTTTTACTGACTATTCAACGGCGAAGGTAGAAAAAAGTCTGTTAGGATAACGTGTATTAATCATCATCATTTTATATTGTTACGTCAATACACTCTTTGTTCATGTACCTATATGTAAATTATGAAATTGTAAAAACAGATGGCAATTAACAAGTTGCAAATAAACGTAGAACGTTGACTACTTACTTACTTACATCGACTGGAATGGTATTTAGCCAAACTAGTTAGGCAAAATATAATTACGTAATTTGTGAGGTACCTTCACAATAAAACCTTTTCACATTACAAACATAACTAAAAGATAAAATTTAATCACCACAGATAATAAAAATAAAAACATCATCAAAAAAATTATTTAGTGTAAATTTTATCTGTGGTTAATCCGGGTTTGAAGCTTAGTATTACACACAATAGGCTTTGTAGAAATAGTCAGGAAGTTGATCATTCGTCCCTTCCTTTGAACGGCTGTAACCTGTTTGTGCTATATCGGACAAAATGCTATTGTTTTGCTGATACCATGTGATAAGAACGTGTTTTTTGAGAAACAAAGGTAGCCTGTGTTGAGTCAGATTTGGTTACAAGTTTCCTAAATAAATTTTAGCTAGGTAAATGTTTTTTTTCAAACATTATTTAAAATGTTTTCGTGTTGCTTTGTTTCTAGATTTTGTATTCTCTCCCTTTCAATACTAACATATCAAAATAATTGAATAAGTCCAGACTTGGAGGAGCCTTACGTAATAATTACGAAAAACTAAAACCGTTCTACAGCGATATACCTACCAAATCTGTACGGACTTATACTGTGGTAAAACGCTAGCTAGCTCGTCACACCAAATACACTATGAACGCCAAGAACCTCCATGCATTTTGCCATTGGAAATGTTACCGAAATATGCTTGACTGTTGGCTGTCGGGTACATCGTTTAGTAGAAACCTATTGCTGGCAGAGATTATATCTAAATCAATATTAATATAATTTTCATAAACCGGTCAATATCAAATCACTTAACAAACAAAAACAGTAGGTAATGTATTTCAATATCAAAGTTCAAATCTTTGAACACAACCGCTTCATCAATTACAATTCACATATGTATCTTCATTGTACCATCAACAGGGTTTTAAAATTATGTGTCCAATATAGAATAGCTACTAGCTGTGCAATGCGGCTTCGCTCGCGTAAAGCATAAAAAACAGAACTTTTTTGATGAATGATGAAAGGCACCTTATCCTTTTACTCCTGACAGCATACAAACAACATGTACACAAAATGTCATGATGATCTACCAACATCTTTACCGACTTCAAAACTTCGCCTGTGTCTGCGTCGAATCTCTTTCACACAAACATTCATCCCCTATTTCACCACCTACAAGTTTTATTTTCGCAACAAAAAGTAGCCTATGTCCTTCTCCAAGGTCTCGTATATCTATGTACCAAAATTCATCAAAATTGATTCAGTGGTTTAGACGACACCGTAACAAACAGACAGAGACACTGAAAGACAGACAGGGTTACTTTCGCATTTATAATTTTAAGTATAGATGTTTTTTTATGTCATTTAACATTTAAAGTCTCTCAGTGAACACTCCCCACACCACCAATAGATCATTTTATCTTCTTACAAAGTGGTTGGGAATTAGTTTGAATAAGTATACTTTGAATAAAGTATTGGAGCACTACACAAATGTTATGTCGATATCTGCGATCGGAGGCAAGAGGCAAATTAGCGGCTACGCGCACGTCCATTTTGATTGACATGGCAACCGTCTGATATTCCATCTTTAATTAAATAACTATGAAACACATTGTGCATGAGGATTAGTAGCTTAATATATTTAGTGTGATACGAAGATTATAAATAGTAGTACGTACGGGTAGGTAAGTTTTATTTAATGGTATAGGAGGCAAACGAACAGATGGGCATGGATGTAGTAGCCAGACAGCAGGCGACCAAACCGTAGTGTGTTCAACTTTAAGGAGCAGTGAAGCATTAGATTTCTATTCAAAACTAGCTGTTCCCCGTGCGGCTTCGCTCGCGCATATATATTTTGCACGGAACCCTAATTCTTTTGCCAAAATAAAAGTAGCCTAAGTTACTCCTTATAACACCAGCTATCTATCAGTGAAAGTCTCGTGGAAATCGGTCCCGCCGTTCCGGAGATTAGACGGCCGAAACCGACAGAAAGCCAGAAATTTATAAATAGATTTTTTGGTATATGTACCGTGTCACATTCGGATGCATTTGGTAAAATACTGTTATTATGACATTACAAACAGACACTTCAATTTCATTTATTTGTATAGGTAGATGTATGGTTGCCTGTGAGAGATTGCCGTAGAGGGTTAATGACGTTAGAATCTAGCCAATTAGAGCAAATATCATGCTCCTAGTAATATTATAATATGTAATTAGAGACAAGCTTAAAAGAGGGAGATGAAGAAGTTACAGTGACAGAATTGAGTATTTGTACTAACTTTTATTTCAAAGAGTGAAGGTGCAAAATTTCACTGTTATCACTACATCAACGTTTGAGATCTTATCATGACAGAAAATGACACTATTGCTCGTCTCACTGCGGAATTACCCATTAAAGGTATTCAACGAATACCTTCCATGTACATCTATTTAATCTTTTCGCTTTCTTAGTCAGTTTGCAATCACTCTGAATTCTTGCTGCAGCTGCTTAATTAATTGAATATCAGTTTTTTATTGGATGTTTGACATCTACTGCACGAGTCCTTCCTAACAATTAAAGATTAGTATCCTTCAAATGTTATTTATTATTGCTGTTAATGTGACGGTAAATTCCATAAATTTGCATCGAACAAAGTCTCCCGCCGCGTCTGTCTGTCTGTCTGTTCGCAATAAACTCAAAAACTACTGAACGGATTTTCATGCGATTTTCACGAGGAAGGTTTAGGTATAAAATTTGTTAAGGTTTTGTGTAAATTGGTTGACTGGCCTGGTGGTCTAGTGGTTAGTGACACTGACTGCTATGCCATAGGTCGTGGGTTCGATTCCCACCCGAGTCTGGGTGTTCTTTGTGTCCGTTGTTTGTATGTTTGTAAAGTCCCCCGCGACACAGGAGTAATTCCTATTATTCCTAATGCGGGAGTTGTCTTTAAAAAAAAAATGGTTGTTGAAGATGTCTCTGCTACCCGTGCGAAGCCGGGCGGGTTGCTAGTTATCTATAATCGAGAATGCTTATCATGTTGAAAAGCAATAATGCATTTATAGTGTTTGTAGGAGAGGCCTATGTCCAGCAGTTGATGATGAAAAGCTGATGAATTATTTAAATATATTTATGTATATATTTATTTCTAATTTTAAATACACTTAATTTATCGCTAATTTACTATTAACATGACTTGTATTGTAATAATGTAATTGATATTAACATAATATAATGTTATAATAATTGGTTACCCGAATCAATATGATATAATTTTTCCATGAATTATCTGATTCCCTTTACAAAAAACGTCACGGGTCTCGATATTTTTTCTGTTTCTCAAATACTGTTTAAAATATTAACTCGCGATATTTTGACCTGTAATTTAATTTTAAATCAATTTATCTACTAAATTTACTCTCAATTTTGTACTAAATCTGTGGACATTGGTGTGGGTTATATGTACCTGTTATATTGAAGATCTGTATTTTTTTAATCATACCGTGATTTATGTCCCAATAAAGAAAAAAAAGACTTAAACCGGCCAAACTACGTAGGGACGTTTGTTGATGGTTGTTTTCGCTTTTTGACAATAAACTTAGTGTTAGGTACACTAAGTTTACCGGCCAAGTGCGAGTCGGACTCGCGCACCGAGGGTTCCGTAAACTTTTTTTATTATATGATGTAACTAAAAATATACGGCTTTCGCAATTTTGCCTTTGTCTGTGCTATAAGACGTTGCTTCGTACCAAATTTCAAGATTCTGAGTTCACGGGAAGTACCCTGTAGGTTTTGATTTCCGAATTGAGTGTCGAAAATTTGGGGCATAAACGGCTGTATCAGTGATTGCGTTGGCTTAGAAGTTTGATTTTTTCACAGCTCCAAGGGACAGTAGACTTGAGTGATTGATATAAATTCCAGCTTGATACCTCCACGCGTTCCTGAGAAAAAGGGTCTTGACCGATATACCTACAGACCCACGGACGGACGGACAACAAAATGATCCTATAAGGGTTCCGTTTTTTCCTTTCGAGGTACGGAACTCTAAAAAGAGCTGTTTTTTTAACCTTTTTATCACTCCTATCGTATTAAATTATAGGTATTGCAATGCACCCAACCCCGTCAATTCAGGTAAACGATAATTTTTTCGAAGATATTTTCTAGGTATCTACTGTGTTACGGATTTAAATTACTTCTAAAGAACTACTCAATAAGTTCACACGAGAATATACTTACAATATGTTAAAAACTATGATTCATCCTAGTTCTGGATAGTACTAGACAGCTGAAATAGGTGCTTACAACAAACAATGCCTGGTGTGAGAACTGATTAACAATGAACATTTGTGGAAGATTATGACATTGTTTGAACCAAATATTTCGTCATTGCTAATCAGCTTTTATTGTTTTTCTATTGTAAAATGTTTTGAATGTATATGCTCGTTATCGGTTCGGATTAAATTGCAAAAGTCATTTAAGATTATGGCGTCAACTACGATTAATACTTATTTCTGCCCGAGAATACTCTATCATCCCTTAATTATTATTCTGATTCGTTATAGTAATAAAAAATAGTAAGATTCGTCTGATTCAACTATTAGATGATATAAGCCAAAAGATAAATGTCGAAAAAAAATGTCAAAAATAATGTCTGTTTTGTATGGTTAGGTACTTGAACCTTTCAACTTTCTTCTTTTTAAAACATGACACGGGATTTATCTCCACAAAAATCTGCTAGTTTTATTGACTTTTGGTGATATCGTTTTCTGCCTACTCCTGTCTTTTCGCTGAGTTAGAAATAAATTATTAGGATCCGATTATGACTCAGTCACATTAAATTTCGATAACATTTAATTTATGTGAATTAAAAAAAAATCAGAGTAACATTAAATATGACCAATAAGTTTTAACATAATTTTCATTTTACATAAAACAACTCAACTCTTTCTGACTCAGACAGTACAAAATATCGACTATTACTACTTCTACTATCGATCAACTTCCGCTAAAAAAAAAAAAAAATATTTACCTTTTTTCATGATGCGGAACAGGATCCGTGTTATTGAAATAGGTAATAGGTATATCTACCTACATTAAAGTCACCTAGATTATTTATAATGCCAAAAGTTTCGTCAGTAAATTAATTATAACTGATAAAATAATTCAAGAACGATTAGTACCTAAGTAGTAAAGTCATTATTGTAAGAGTTTTATGTTTAAATAGGTAAAACTAAAGCTTGGATACAAAAAATAATACAACTGATTTGTTTCCTAGAGCCATGGTGATAATTGTTATAATATGAAGAAATATTCATAGATAATATGACAAAACGTCAATATTCATCAGGGACAGTACGTACTTAATATTACCTGAATATATTAAATGTGTAACTCGGGACTTAATCGCGATAATATTTATTTATAAGGTACAATACATTTTTGGTTACCCGACATTTCGATCGAATTGCACCGATCGTGGTCACGAATGAAGTGGTGAGAGTTCCGCGACGCAAGTTACACATCTAATATGTATCAAAGTCGCGAACTTTTAAAAACAATTAATACCTGAACGCACTACCAAACTCTTAAATGTTGAGAAGTTAAAAATTAATTACCAAACCGTTGACAAAAGAAAAAAATAAAGTATTTTAATTCTTTATATTTACACAACGATTTCTTTTATGTAGGTACATAATATCTATTATAAAGTAATCATAACATGTTTTAGTTTATGAAAATCTCAGCAAGTAGTTTAGAATAATAAGTAATTTTTTTTTATTCTAAAGTTTGTTAATCTTTTTTTATTGTTTTGTTATTGTTTGTTGCTTTAGAACTTAAACCTGCATTTCAAAAAAAAATCAGGTACCCGCAAGGGAAGTAGTTACTTCAGTGTCATCCAAATAAATGAACTGCTGACCAGGTCAAAGGAAGCAGCTTAATGAAGGCCGCGCAACATAGGTACGTCATTGGTTAAATTTTTGTCACATGTTACGAAGATATAGTACGTAAGATTTAGTAATAAGTTACGATTATAACTACTATTATTACTATGTTGTCTAATAAATCGCCGTCTACAAATACTGTCGATATTTAATTAGCTAACATACCTTTACCTTACATTCATGATTATAATTTAAACTTGTAGGGTAGGCACCTAAGCACAAATTGGACACACTGATTTTCTTTTTGATTTTTATACGGCAAACAAGCATACTTCCCGCCTGATGGTAAGCATTAACCGTAGCCTATGAACGCTTGCAACTCCAGGGGACTCGCATGCGCGTTGCCAATCCTTTGAAAAAAAAGTTGTAGGTAAGGTAATACACTGATTTTTTGAAGAGTGAATCTGAATAGATTTCTTTTGGATAGACATGTATCCATCCATCTTCGTCTTTATCGTCACATTCCATGAGTTACAAAGCAATACCTAAATTTTAAATCCCAGTAATATTTACAAGGTACAGTTGGTATTGTTAACAACAACCGGACTTATAACTAGAAGCGGGGTAATTCTATCAAAACGTCGGGTTTACAGAGGTAGGTACGTAGCCCAATTTATACTTTTTACCTGAGAACCTTTCCAGGTTTATATCTAATATCTACCAAACCAAAATAATACAATCCATTTCCGTTATGGAATACCAAAAATGAGGTTAACATACCATTACAAAACAATGAGGCCATTGTTTTGATATATTTTTAGTATATTTCCTTCGGCTATTGTATTTCAAAGAATACAGAGTTGATTGTGATGTTTTGAGTTATACCTGTTGATACCTACTTAATATAAATAAAATCGTGTTGTACCTAATAAGTATTATCTTAATTACTAGCAGCACCCCGCGGTTTCACCCGCGTAAGTCCCGATCCCGTGGGAATGTCGGGATAAAAAGTTGCCTATATGTTAATCCAGGTCTCCAACTATCTACATACCAAGTTTCATCGCAATCGGTTCAGTAGTTTTTGCGTGAAAGAGTAACAAACATCCATCCATCCTTCCATACTCACAAACTTTCACGTTTATAATAGGTATTAGTAGGATGTAAGGGTGGAGACCGTCGCGTCATCTATGCAATATCGGATCTAGCCCTTCAAGTGATTAATTTGTTTAGGTAGGTAGATATTCAATGACGATATGGTTTGTTTACAATACGCTTCAAGGCATACCTACATATCTCATTATGATATAACTTCTATGAGGGTACATTAATATTTCTCGTGTATGAAATGAAAGATGTTGATAAATTATAATTTCTATTTATTTTGAAATTGTTTGCTGTTATTATTTAAATTGATTAATGTAATCTAGTAAATAAACAACAGTAGTTTACATGTCATTAACAACGAAGAGTAGACACCATCAATCACTTTACGTATTTACAATAAGAACTAGAAACTATCTACATAGCTTGGTCGCTTTCAGACTTTATCAATAAATTGTTTAATATAACAACTATCACTGTTCTACATACAGTTTAAAGTAGAAATAATACTTATCGATTTAATACATACAATAATTTACATTTTAAGGACTCGTAGGTATAGAAGGAGAGAGGAAAGTTTGTTGAAACACGAAACACAGAAAAGTAAAATAGAAAAGATTCATCGAGACACTCCAGATAGGAATAGAAAAACAGAACTGTCTAAACAAGACTTACGAATGAGAATATCACTAGGTAATATCTACCGACGGGGTTTAATACTGGTTATTCACATTTGATACAAGTTGATCACAGTCTAGGTGTCCGGCGGGCGCTGCTGGTCCGTGGGGCTGGGCGGTGTGGCAGGCACCAGCCCTGAATGTCGACGCAACTGCTGCAGCAACGCTGGTTCCAGCGCCGGCCACCAGCCGCTCAGCAGCGGATATTGCGCCGCCGGTGTTAGAGGAGCTCGCACCTCCTCTTCACCGCCTCGCTCTTCTTGATCACTTGCAACGACATCTATATCTTCTTCAGGTTCCTCCTCACAACTACTATCACGTCTTTGCCGTTTCTCCGGCGCATCATCCGGTGCTAGCAAGGAAGCGACGTCGAACTGCCTCTTCCGCGTCTGCCCACCGCCAGGCAGCCGGCCTCCACCCCAAAAGGGTAACGGTAGGGCCGTTGGGGGTGGTGACTGAGGGGGCGGTGATGGAGAATCTTCGCCGTCGTCATCCACGGCCAATCCCATATGCTTCCTTACTTTTCTTTGCGCTTTACGTCTTCGAAAGTCTCCTTTCCGAAAATCTTCGACGTTAGCTGGATGTATCGCCCAGTAGTGACCTTTCCCGTTCGCAGATCTGCCAGCTTTCACGAAACAGTCATTTAGTGACAGGTTATGTCGTATTGAGTTACGCCACCCGGGCCCACGGCTGCGGAAGTAAGGATAGTTGTCCAAGATGTGCTGGTAGATGTCGGAGAGGACTAGTTTGCGTTCCGGTGAGCTGAGGATCGCCATTGCGATGAGACCGATGTAACTGTGTTGAGGTTTCGGCTCCTCTGGTTGGAGAACTCGTTGTTGGAGTAATGACATGGAGAGCGCCAGCCGAGGTCCGTAAGGTGTGTAACATGGTGCAACAGTTGGTGGGTATAATCGTAGCCGTTCGGCAACAGCATAGTTGTACAGTTGTAGGCGATAATGGTCGAGAGCTGCGGCTGTGACTGTAGGCGCGTCTTTCCCGAGAGGCCAAGAGCCACCTTCGGCACCGCTGCACATGTTGACGTGTCGAGAGCGTGGCGCGGAGTGCGGAGTCACGTTGGCCGGTGGGCGAGCGGCAGCCTGCGCTCGGAGGCGGGAAGCGCCGCTGACGACGACCAATCACCGCTGAGCCGCTAGTTGTATACGTGTTTTTGTTTAGCGACGCCCCACTCCAGTGGCTTTGCAGCTCCACGCGCCCTGCCTTGAGACTAGCGTAGCGATGGCAACAACATTTTCTAATGTTAAACACAATATACCAGGTAATAACACAGTTATACGGAAAAATAGCTTAGTAGGTAGATGTGCGATATACGTATACCATTTTTGCTCCTGTTAAAGTAGATACAGTTTTATGATCTGAATATGAAATTTGTTTTAGTTTAAAAGCTAACTTTTGTTAGCTATAAAAATAACATAGGTAGGTATAATAACATAAGAACAATAACGATATTATATTTGATTCACTTAACTTGTAGTTTCATTAATAAAATTATATGTCTTATAAAAGTCTTATATATATATATTATTTTATTTAGAGATGCGCCGAATAGTGGTTTCCCCGAATAACCGAATACCGAATATTATTCGGTTTAACTTTTACCGAACCGAATATTCGGCCGAATTATTCGGTTTACATTGTTTTGCTGCGTATAAATGTTAATTTAAAGTTTAAAAATAAATATTGGTCCCGATTCTATTGTACACTCGACTAAACTAAAACCTGACTTAATTTCTTCAAATCAACCTTGTCTTCTTTGTAACAAGGTCTATTTGTTACTGGCATCTATTTTTCAGCGCCACTAAATTTCACTAAAACCTGTCAACTTTATTTCCACGCAGCGAGAGTCCCCATTTATTCAAATGCCGTATAAAAACTTGTTCAAAACAAACTAAAATGACGTTATTTTAATCGACACCTACGAAGACGCTTACAAAAACACCGAGCAAAAGAGATGGCATTCAACGGATAGCGGTTCTCGCTACGTGGCATTAAAGTTTATTTAAGCGTGTCAGATTTTAGTCGACAAATAAATTGCTTATTTCGATAGCGACATATGTTACCTACTTGTTTAAATTTGAAATAAGACCTTGTTTCGAAGTGTACAAGGTTTACATCTTATATAAAGAAAATTTAGTCAATTTAAATTTAGAGAGTGAAATAACAGAATTGGTACCATTGTTTTGAGGTTTAAATTAAATGTTGATTTAAGGTTTAAAATAAATGTTGACTATAGGTTAAGAAATAAATATATTTTCTTTGACTTATAATATAACATAAATCTTACATAGGAAGTCTTGTCTTTTAGTCCTACACCTTGGCTACATGAGCCAAGAAAATAGAAAAGTTTGAACCGAATATATTCGGCAACAAAACCGAATAATTCGGCCGAATACAAATAGTGGAAAAGATGCCGAATACGCCGAATACCGAATACCAAACGAATATTCGGCGCATCTCTAATTTTATTATGGACTCTATCCCGCATTAGCGCAGGAATTTCGCCAATGTCAAGTGTTTTATAATTATACAAGTTAAATAAAAGTCTTATTAAACCTATAAAACATTTAATTATATAGGTATAATATTGGGATGTAACTCATCTACAGACAACATTTTTTAAAGTAAGCTTTCAGAATGTATTTTCTTGAACTAATTAAACTATAGGTACCTATTGCTGATCGCGATATGTGAATTTTTAACCCCGGACGCAAAAATAGGGGAGTTATAAGTTTTACGTGTCTGTGTATCTGTGTATCTGTCTGTACCATCGTAGCACCCAAACGGATGAACCGATTTGAGTACGGTTTTTTTTGTTTGAAAAGTGACTTGATTTGAAGAAAATTAGTTCAGCCGTCCGAAGATTATCAGCTTTTTCTGTAATCGTTAAAGGGATTTTCGAGTCGGGGGTATTTTGATTCTTTAATTTATGACTATTAATGTTAGCTACAATTATTGAGAAAGCCAAGATTAGTTTGCTAGTTTTATTTAGGTAAATTTGGCAAGAAGGTTTAGTTATCTTAACTACTCTTATTACTTTTAACCAGCAATTCTTGTATTGTATAAGTAATTTCGGGTATCTCGGAAACGGCTCTAACGATTTTTATGAATTTTTTGTGTACAGTTTTGCATTTTAAGTTCAACTGCATAGTTTTATTTTCTATAAAAACACAATTTTATAAAAAAAAATATTTAAAAAAATACGATTTTAATGGCACAAGTATCTAATGTCGTTTATACAATGCCTAATAAGGTCATAAAATGCTTATTTTAATTGTGCAAATTTTACATTATTTTCTGCTGACTGTACTACGCAAAACCGTTACAAATGACAACTTCGTAGCGAGTGCTTGCTTCCCTGTTATTTTAGAGATATCACAACACGCAACAACACATTACTTCTCAGGAGGTAAGCGAGAAAGAGACGCAGATATAAAAATACACCACCCTCTGCGTCGGATAGGGACAGAATAACGTGCAACTGTTTCACATATCGGGTTTGGTGTGCTCCGATAACTCAACTATGTGCCTCGATAGAAATAAAAACATACCTTAGTGTTTTCAGTTTAGAGTTGAAATTAGCTAGAGATAATAGAAACTTAATTCGTTTTCAAAGTAGTGGATAAGCTTTGAAAATAAAGAGGTTCGGAGAGCAAGCGTGGTGGTGAGTGCGAGTAGGGCAGCGAACGATATCGGTGTAACGCAACGTTTCAACAATGCAGTTGCCGCCCATTTAAATACGCCATTTTGTTTACTGTCTCCACGACTAGGCGGCTACAGCTTTTGTATTTTATACAGAAAGCAGTGTTTTGTGGAATAAGTAAATTACAGGAAATATTTACTCGTTCGCAACGTAGACAAAAGAGAATACGGGGTTCCGATGCGACAGCCGGTCTTTGTGCTAATCATCATATTATATGCTGATGTTATTCAATTGTAATATTTTATTCACAATCCGTGAAAATAAGATTAGCTGCTGCGTTGGATGGGCTAATTGGCTTTAGTCAAGCTGGTTGTTTTCTTTTTAATATTATCATTTTGGGTTACTTTTGGCACACAAAGTCACAGGTTTTTAATATTATCATTTTGAGTTACTTTTTCCACACAAAGTCACAGATAACAATATTTGATCTTAAAGAAAGGCAACTTAAGAAATACAGACCCTAGTAGATAAGTAGGTACATTGCAGGGTTCAAAGTTAACATAAGAGATTCGGGTGTGATGAGCCGCTATATCTGATTTATTTTAATTTTAATATTTTTTTCAAAAATAAAATCGACTTTAAAAAAAACTATTCCATAAAAGACATTATATTTTTTCTCATGGATGCCATTGTAAGAATTGGACCAAATTGAAATGGGACCACACGGGAAGCACCAGCTTTCAAATAAAAAATGAATCAGTAAAATCGGTTCACCCAGTCAAAAGTGCTGAGGTAATAAACATAAAAAAATACAGGCGAATTGAGAACCTCCTCCTTTTTTAAGTCGGTTAAAAAGAAATCCAGTTGGACAGGACATATCAGCAGCTGGTAATGTTATTGAAGTAGGTATAATTAGTCACAAATGATTTTTTTTTAATTATACAATTTATATTATTGACAAGTTTGATCAACTATGAAATTGTTTTTGAATTTGATAAAGTTGGAATCTAATTGACAAAAAATTCAAAATATATAAATAAATTTAGGTAAATGAAAATCACAATCAATCGATTAAAAAATAGACAGTCCCTACTTTATAAGGCAGCATGGTTTTTAATAAAGAAATGTATACCATTAATAAGGCTAAATAGAAAAAGATTGATGGTAAATTACATTACATGCCTAGACAATGGACGTTTGCAACACCAGGTAAAGAAAAAAATCACAGGCTTATCAATACCTGTGTGTAACTCATTAGTAGACACTTAGACACTAGTTGATACTTCAGGGTTCTCAGAACAGTAATCAAGTATGTAGGTAATCCTTCAACAATGAATGAATTAAACAACTCGAACAATGAATTAAGCTAGCCTGTGAAAACCTGCCTACTCTTGTACGAGATGTTTGATCACACGTGGTTTCTTCCGTTAATGTTAAGTACCGGTGCTCAAACATAATTTCTCAAACTGTTGTTTAATAATTACGTATTTCGTGTTTTCAATCTTAATCCCTTCGTCCCGACCCCTTTATTAATAGCGATTTTACGCCATTATTGAAATACAACACACCGCTAGTAGTGCTAGTGAATCACGGTTTTTTGAAAGATAAAGCATCTTTATCCTACACTGTTAAGATGGGGCAGTGAGTTGCCGTTCCGCCCGCCCGTTGTTTGCCCAACCATTATTCTAACAGAAATCTGCTCTTCTATCAAATGAGCTCTCAAAAACTATAGTGGTTTCGCAATAGGTACGAAAAGTCGTAAGTACTATGCGTAATGTATAATACAAGGCTACCATATATTGAGTGGCGTATACCTACCATCCTCATAAATTTATTCCGCCAAAAAAATGTATAGATACATAGATACATTTGTTTCCGAACTGAAATACTACCAGTGAACAATGTTCGCCGGTGGATTTAATTTAAAATCCCCGTCACGCGCGCGGGTAGGTTTAAACAAGCGTTCGGCCACTATTTCCCGCACAACAAACACACATCTTAATTATTAGTGGTTCGACACAACATAAACTGATTTTTTATGCCAACGGCGATTTCCATATTGATTTAAGATGGTTAACTATTGGTTAATTATACCCTGATTTATAATTATGCACTGTTCTAGAAGACTCTACATATGTGGTTTTTCAAGGATAGATTTTCTGTGAGATTAGCGCGTTCCTGAAAACACAACAACTCATCGTAATGTATCTAATGATGGCAGCATATGAACGGCTATTACGGTATATGTACCTACCTACCTATACCTATTAGGTTTTTACGATAGTTTGTGACGAAGGAAACAAGTATAGAAAGTATTTAATTCTAGCACCAAACGGTACGTAGTATGTGAGATACCGTAGACGTAAGATATATATACATACATTTGTGTCACATTTAAGTAAAAAACTGTTATTTCAATGCTGTACCTATACCTATGTATGTCGATGTATGACGTATTAGCGCAGAATTAGTATAGGTATTTACTACTGCTGATTTGCATAACACTGAAGAGTTTAGGAAAATAAAGAAAATCGTTGTAGCGTGTCACAATTCCACTCCTCACTAGTCTCTTTAATACAATTACATAAAACAAATCGCGTCTTTCCAGTTACTAAGAACTTAGTTAGACAAAGATGAATATCTTTTCAA
Source organism: Euplagia quadripunctaria (assembly GCA_963859945.1). NCBI lineage: Eukaryota > Metazoa > Arthropoda > Insecta > Lepidoptera > Erebidae > Euplagia > Euplagia quadripunctaria. Next base: position 16,327,734 of record OY982576.1, on the reverse strand, counting down.
TTACAGCATTGTTTCAAATACAGAATCTATGGGTTATTGGATCGTAGACCTCACGAAATATTGAAGTGAGACACAAAGAAAGATGTTTCTATGAGGAAGCTTTCATACATGACTTCTTTCCTCAGTCTTTTAGAAGAAATGTAGGAAGTCGGCTAAAGCCTTAGCCTAAGGTAATTACCCTGGGTCCGGATGTCTTAGTAAATGCTATTCGCGGATCCCTCCTATTTAAGGCGCAGTACGCCACCTCGAGTGGTTTTAGTCGATTCGGTTCCGACACACCGCCCCACTGAAAAGCCCGGTGGGGTGACAATGACGGCCCACAAAAAAAAGATATTTAAAATGAAATTAAAATTACCCTAGACGGTCGTTTTAACTTCCCTTGAAGTAAGAGAGGTGGGTATATCTATCAAGTAATTTGCCATTATCGATAGCGCATAATCTACAATAATATAATAAAGCTGAAGAAGCTTGTTTTGTTCGTTTGTTTAAACACGTTAATCTCTGGGACTATCAGTCAGATTTAAATAATTATTTTGTATTGGATACAGTATTCATTGAGGAAGGTTATGGGCTTTATAACATCACGCTACGACCCTTAGGAGCGGAGCAGTGACCATAAACGTAGGTGAAACTACGGAGAACGGCTAGCATATTTGTTTACGTAGGTACCTACCTTCTTTTAACTTCACACTACCGCTTTGCATTTAGGTATGTCATAATCAGTTTTTAGTTATGGACTTAAAGCATGCAAATTATCCACGTGGGAAAAAAGTCCTGGGGAGTATTAAGTTGATTCAATTGGTAGAACAGTAGGGGGCCACCAATAGTTAAGTGGTTGTTACACTTTTGTACCATTATTTCTTGTACTAATATGTCAAACGCTTTGCGATTAGAAAATAGACTACATACATAAAAACATATTTATATTATGTGCGTTACATCCTAAACGTTATTTGTTGTTTCCAATAGTCTTAAAATAATGATTAACTTATTTTAAAGGACTATCCTTCTCCTTAAAGGAATTAAAATTAGTGTTATGGATCAAAAGTCTCCTAGTCCTTCGATCTCCGTGACGGAATGCTCTAAGGTTTTTAATTCATCTCTCTAAGGGTTCACCCAAGATAATGTTTCGCATCCCAAAAATGTTTAGTTTTCATATATAAGAATAAATACATTCTCCTTTTTAGTACATGAATAAAAAGGAGGACGTATTTAATAACATCTTTATAAATTCTTATCAACTTTTAGAACTTGATCATGACTTCACAAATATACAGGGTGGCCAAATTACCTAGAAGTAGGTGTACAACTTTTTGTGCCGTCATTTTGTATGAGCTGCAAATCTCATAGTTGTTCGGTAATAGTTATTTTGTGTTGCTACGGCAAATACGATTGAGTGTTTTTGACTTGAGGAACCTGTTGCAGTGAAAACTTCTTTAGCGGCGTTGTGCACTTTTGGGATGGGTAAAAAATTTTAAACTCGCGTCAGGACACGTGACCTGATCGAAAATTCATAAAACGGAGCCGAGTTTCTTATATTTAAAAAATGTAACATTCGAAATTCAAACATTTATGAGCGGCCAGGATTTCCAGTGTACCCTATGTATACATTTAGATATGTTATTGCCTACTTTTTATTTTTAACCTTGATGTGTATGTATATGCAAATACATTGTGAAGTTATTTATGTTTTCAGTTCTGACGTGCAGTCCTACGACTGACTGTTTTTTTTAATTATCAAAACGTTCTACTCAAATCAATCTTCAATTGTCTACCTAGTAATTTTTGTTTAGGTATAGTAAATTTTATAAAATAAGTTGTACCTATACCTCTTATTTGGCAACCCTGTACATTTATAAGGATTAATAATGGGAAATTGCAAGCAAGATAGCCTCATAAAAGTAAAATGTATGATTACAATGATTACAAATAATAATGAAATGATTAACATTTCGTGTTTTCATTGATTTTTAAGATTTCAGTGAACCAGTGATTAAATGATGCACTTCGTATACTAGATAGCTAGTAAAAAGTTCATATCCTTTAAAATTTACTGCGCTTGATACCTGTTGTCCATCTACTTCAAGCGGTAATCAAACAAAAAGGAACAAAACGCATATTGTTTCTTAGTAAATTATCTATTATTCGTAATAATATATGTACGTAGAAAAAGCTACATTGAATCTTGCTAAAAGTGTAAAAATATGTACATAACAGATATTTATGCAAAATAACAATTTATGTAGATTGATTTATTCATACCTGAGTGTTTCCATTGTTGTTCTAATTGCCGGACAAGACGGAGGCGGGCCGCCCCGCCCACCGTTCCGAAACTCTTTGTGACTGTACTTTACAACGTCAATACATTTTTCACACTCATTGTACTTAGATGTACTGCTGCAGTTTATTTTGTGTTTGCATTGTTTGTTTAACTGTACTGGAGTGAGGCGTGGTTTGTATTTTGGGGACTGGTTCAATTCACAGGTCGGGTTAATTTTTTTTTTTTTATATGGAAACTACAAATCCTAAGAGTTGAAAACTAAAACGTATAACTAAGTAGGTAGGTACTGAAATCTAAAACATTGCTTTCCGTAGATACAGTAGCTTCACAGAGTGAGACAGTTCCTAAACTTTATATAATACTAGTAACCCGCCCCGGCTTCGCACGGATACAAATTATACACCTACACCTTCCTCATTAATCACTCTGTCTATTAGTGAAAACCGCATGAAAATTTGTTCAGTAGTTTTTCAGTTTATCGCGAACGCGATAGTGATAATATAATTTATACAGGATGTATTCAAATCACTGAAAGGGCATGACTCTAGCATGCAGTTCCAGTAAGAAGTTTTGAAAAAAATTTATCCGTTTACAAGTTATGACCGTTTGAATGTCCAAGTATTTTTAACTCCGTTTCTCATAAAAGTAGGTGGAACGTGTAAAGTTAAAGATTTTAAATCGCACATATTTTTTATTTTGAAATTTTTCATTCATGAAAAACGGAGGCAAAAATACCTGGAAAATTTAACGGTCATAACTTGTAAACGGATAGATTTTTTTAAAATTCTTATTGTAACTGCATGCTAAAGTCATATCCTTTCAGTGGTTTAAGTAAGTGTTCCTTTTTCAAAACATCCTGTATACATTCCGTCCAAATTTGTATGGATGTATGGAAAGTTTGGATGTTTGTTACTCACGGCAGAACAGATCTGGATGAAATTTCGCACAGAGATAGATTATTGTCTGGAATAGCACATTACATTTTTATCACGGAAAATGTACAGTTCTCATGTTATTTTGCACTCGAGCGAACAGCTAGTAAAATATCATCATCATCTTTATCATAATTTCAGCCATATGACGTCCACTGTTGGACATAGGCCTCCTTTAATGACTTCCAAGAAGACAGTTGGAAGCGGCCTAGTAAAATATACAGACATAAATTACAAATTTAAGAGAGGTATGTGTAACTTTTTTCAGGCTAAAAGCACACGGTGCACGGTGGCCGTTTACAAAACCAGGCGGTCTAAATTTTTACTCTACTTTTACAAGGAGCTTTGGCATTGGCCTGTTGGTCTAGTGGTTAGTGACCCTGACTGCTGTGCCAGAGGGGTTCGATTCCCACCCAGGACAAATTATTGTGTGATGAGCATGATTATTTGTTCTGTGTCTGGGTGTAATTTATCTATAATATGTATGTATTTAGAAATATTTAAGTATGTTTATCAGCAGTCTGGTTACCATAGTACAGGCTCTGCCTAGTTTGGGTTCAGACGCCCGTGTGTGAGATGTGCGAAGTTATTATTATTATTATTTATTATAGGCACATATTGACCCATCAACAGAAAAAATGTTCTGTACCAATAGTAGTGTCTTAACTTTATCGTCAGTCAACAAAGAAAGGCGACTTTACGACAATTACATGTAAATAACACCACCTCAATAATCCACACAAAACACAAATATTAATAAATATTCATACATATGTAAAACAAGAATCAAAAGGAACTTTATTTACGCAAAATAACTCCGCTTATTCCGCCTCGTATATTGAATTAGAGACTTTGTGTGGAAAACTGTGCGGAAAATATTTTGACGTCACAGAGGAGGTATTAACAGAGCGACATGAAGGGGCTCGCATAATTTTAAATAAGGATCTTAGTACACTGGTGATATATCTTAATAAGTCAGTTTTACATCTAATTTTCCAATTTTATATCTTATTTTATAATTAGAGATAATATTTTATTTTGTAATCTATATGTATGAAAATGAATCCCTATTTCCCTTGGTCACGGCATCACGCGTGAACGGCTGGACCGATTTCGCTAATTCTTCTTTCTGTGTTTGTTATTGTCAGGAGAAGGTTCTTATGAAAGAAAAAAGTAAGAAAGTTGGACGGAAAATTAGAAAATTTAAGAAAACTTAACGAGGGACGTACGCGGGTGAAACCGCGGGGCACAGCTAGTTTTATTTATAATTTAGATACTAGCTGACCCACGCAACTTCGTCTGCGTCACATAAGACAGAGAAGGGGTTGGTTTTGCAACATTTTTCATTGATGATCCGCTCCTATTGGTCGTAGCGTGATGTTATATAGCCCATAGTCCTCGTAGTTTCTCGATAAATGGGCTATCCAACACTAAAAGAATTTTTCAATTCGAACCCATAGTTCCTGAGATTGACTGCACGGATGGCGCAATGGTTTAAGTGGTCACCTCGCCACTGCGCCGCGTCGAGTGCTGTTGGTTCAAATCCCACACGGTACAAAAATTTGTGTGATCCACAAATAGTTGTCCCGAGTCTGGGTGTTCTTTGTGTCCGTTGTTTAAATGTTTGTGAAGCCCCTGCGACAGGAATATTCCAAATGCGGGATGTCTTTAAAAAAATATAGGATAATATAAAATAACTGACAGAATTTATTTATGTGTCCTTTCTTTCACCTGTCTTTGCCAAGTCATAAAATCTGTGTTTAAACCTCAATGAGTTATGTAGGTTTCACAGGGAAGACTAACCGAACCTATAGTCCATAATCTGCCGAGAACACAAAGTGATTCTTCGACACGTGTTTCGCATGTGCACAATGCGTTCTCAGGAACAAGCACGCAACAAATGGGAATCTCTTTAGGTCCGCGAAAAGATTAGAAAAGCTGCCAACGTGAACATTTGGTACCATCCTATTTAAACATATGTGATTATTGGTGTACGTGTTTTGAAGGTAGAGGCAATGTTTGTCTGACCTAGAACATGAAATGTAAACTATTAAAGTTATTTATTGAGTACTAGCAGCGCCCCGCGGTTTCACCCGCGTAAGTCCCGATCCCGTGGGAATATCGGGATAAAAAGTAGCCTATGCGTTAATCCAGGTCTCCAGCTATCTACATACCAAGTTTCATCGCAATCGGTTCAGCGGTTTTTGCGTGAAAGAGTAACAAACATCCATCCATCTATCCATCCATCCAAACTTTCACATTTATAATATTAGTGGGATTTCTTTGTAGTTGTTAATTAAGTACGACGTTAATTATTAATAAAGGTATCTTGGTATGACATATACCTAAGACTACTCTCCTTTTCCTTCTTTTTAACTGGCCTGTTGGTCTAGTGGTTAGTGAACCTGACTGCTGAACCAGAGGTCATGGGTTCGATTCCCACCCATGACAAATAATTGTGTCATGATGTGTTGGGTCTGGGTGTAATTTATCTATAGTATATATGTATTTAGGAATATATAAGTATGTTTATGAGCAGTCTGGTTAACATAGTACAGGCTCTGCCTAGTTTGGGATCAGACGGCCGTGTGTAAGATGTGTCAAGATATTATTATTATTATTTTCGATCGACGTTTATATTTTAACACGTAGGAATTATACCGTGAAAATTTTATGGTTGCATTCACAGTACCTACCCATCATCACTGGTATAGGTAGGTACAGGTACGCGTAACGCTAGTTTATATGGCGAAACCTATCTAGTGTACAAAGACCCTGAGGCGCGGAGGGGCCTCATAATTTTATGTAAATCGACCACCGCCGCCAACGGCTGACTTTCACGATGGCTGCTGAATTTGTTTATATCTGCCGGGAAACAACCCACGCGCTGAAACTTTGCGCGTCGTTACGATCGATGCAGCAAGGGGGAGCAAAAGTTTTCCTTTTGAAGAATCAAATCGTATGATAATTACCATGAAAGTTTTTAAGTCGACTTTTTTGGGTTCGTGGATTTTAAATTGCTGGCAGTCTCTTTTATCAAATAAATATGTTGTAGATGCATGTTTAAATGGTATTCATATTTTATTTAGTTGTTAAATTATACAAAAGTGAAACTTCTAACATCGTTGTGGATTTGAAAATTCGATGAAACGAAAAAGTGACACTAAAAAGAGACAAACATATTCATAAATAGGATTAAGCCTGTGAGAGAATGAAATAGAATACAAGTATACAGTGTTTCCTATAATCTTCGTATGCTGACACGTGTCTTTGCGCCTGCGTACTACGAAGAAAAGAGACAAACATATTCATAAATAGGATTTAGCCTGCGAGAGAATGAGATAGAATACAAGTATACAGTGTACTCTATATTTTTTCTCTCGGAAGTTACTTTTCTGAGGTTTCACATTTGCCGTGTGGGAATTGCATACACACACAGACTTTAAATTTTTTTTTATAATTATGAATTTACCGATAAAAGTAGAAATAATAAGATAAACTAAAACTCAGTCAGTCAGTAAAGTCAGTTTCTGTAACTAAGGTGTTATTTTTATTCATGAAGAAAAAAATTATTGCACGTAAAATGACAAGGTTGCCATACGAATAGCCCGAAAGTTTTGTTGAGCCTTTTAAGTTCAATTTAGCTTTTGACCAAACAGTAGACCCTTTCTTTTAGTAACTTCTAACTATACATGGATGCATCCCATGATTTCACTTCACAAGGCTATCGAGATCCAGAAAAAATACTAAGGAAATGTAAAAGTTATCTTACATTTACGTACACGAACGACAACTATAGAATATTTATACTTACCTATATTGATTTTAGAGGCACACTTAGATACCATTCCATTTATGAAAATGTAATTAAGTTATTTATACCTACTTGCGTCTATATTTAACCACAGGTAGGTACGTAAAACTTTCACCACTGATCTATAAAATATAAACCTACATTTTACTTTCCAGTCCCTTCCAATAAATGAATGCTATCCAAATCTTAAATTATCGTATTTCACAAGATAAAGCGTATCACGAAACCTTAGTCATGTCTAAATCTGCAAATAAAGCCCTATCCTACCTCAGACGAGTCCCAAAGGGATTTCATCCGAGTCCTTTTCTATACATATATAGTATACATACCAATACGTGAGTAACCACAGAATACAAAATGTATATTATAAATTTGCGATGGATACACGGTAGGTTAGAGAATATAAGCAGCTTTTTTCTGGTGTATGTTGAAGCCGTACGTATTTTGATCACAAAGCACGGAGTCACGAGTCGATGTAATACGCTTATTTGAAGATAATCCTCGTCCCCTTGTAGAATGCTTCGGACGATTTGTTCGACTGCTCGGTTTACAACGTGTTTTATTAATATTATGAGTACCTAGAGTAAAATATTTCATGCATTCGTCGATATCATACCTAATTTAATTTTGAAATTAATATTTTATGTTGATGACTTGTTTTCTTTATTATTGTTGAGCTTCCTTTACTTTAGTTAATTCACCAGCAATTCCAAAAATTATGATAAATCGATAAATTAGAAGTGACACAGCAGTTTTGGCAGTACTGAAAAAAATAAATTGTTGCCTTAGTATCGTAATATCAGAACAACGCAATGCAAGTGGAATACACATAATTGTCTTCCTTTTTATTTAATATTGTTTCACATCGCTAAACGTTACGCATGCGTCGCGTTACAAAAACCTATAATACCGCTCAGTACGTTATTATGGACATGTGGAAGAAACCTCACAAAACGCAGGTATGACATGAAGTCCACGAAATAATTAAAAGCCTCTTCTTACAACCTCACCATTCTCATTACTTTCCCGTAAAATCGTGACGACTAAAAATGTCGTTACTCTGCGAAATTGTAGAAGTACCAATAGGTATTATGTGATAGATAAATAAAAGGATTGTCTTTATAAATGACGTCTCTCATAGAGCTCGAGATGAAGGTAATATGTACTTACGTACCTAATCCCAATCCAAGCGTAGTTTTAAGTTATAAGGTAAACTCAGAGTGAGTTTAGACACACGTACAAAACACAAGTACAAAACAATGTAAAAACCTCCACTACATACAAATAGCTTGTTGTTTTCGGGTTGCCTCTATGTTTTCGGGAGGAGGGAAGGCAAAGTGTGGAGTCGAAGGGGGCTAATTACGACCAGCCCAGGGGAGGTGGCGAGGAGTGGGAGGGGCGGTGTATGACTCCCGTCTGCCTATCTATACTACTGCAAATCTGTAAGGAGCTTTCAGTTGTATTTGTTGGTTTATGAAATATATATCTCTGGTAAAGATTTTTGATGTCCCTGCGACAAATTGATTTTTACCGAGGAGTAGTTTAGTATTTCGTATAATCGTATACGTAGTTCTTATGTGTTTTTTGTAATGTAAAGACGTATATATGTTGGAGCTCGCAACTAGACCCTTATTTCGTCTTGACGGTTTCTTATATCCTATACTATTTTATTTCCTATACTTATATTTATTTATTTTCTTAAAAAATCATTTCAATTTGAGTTCTAATGTTTTTTCTATACAGAGTAAAAAATATAGTTAAATATTGAACTCATTAAACAGTTTCCATATTAAACTTATTAGGTATTGCCTTCAATAAAAGAACCGAATTTTAAGTACGAAAACGTGCGTGAGTACAAGTAAAGGAACAAATCCAAAAGTTGTTAATAATTTGTTGTTATATCTGTCTGTCTGTGTGTCTGTCAAGACCCTTTTCTTCAGGAACCCGTGGACGCATCAAGTTGAAATTAAGATCAAATACTTATGTCAGCGATCCTTTGAGGCTGTAAAAAAATCAAGCTTCTAAGTCAACGCAATTAAAAGTTACGGCCATTAACCCTTAGATTTTAACAAATTTGAACATTGCGCAGGTAAATCAAAACCTATAGGGTACTTACCATTGACCTAGAACCATGAAATTTGGTAAGAAGCGAGGTCTGACAGTACAAGTAAAGGAAAAAATCTGAAAAACATTATATCACACATGTGCTGTAGTAAAAAAGCGTTGATACGTAATAACTAAATTAATAATTGTTGATTATAATTTTAGAATCAGCTCAATCCGTTAACAATAAATTATACCTAACGTAAGTACCTACTTAAAACAATAAATACTTTTTTAAATGTTAAAATTCACATTCCTTGTCATAATCCATACAATTAGTACTGAACGGCAGTAATGTTGTTTACACATATCTCGTAGTAATACGATCTGAAAATCTACTCAAACCAATAATATTTTCTAAGAAACCACAAAGATTTATATGAAAAATAATAGCTATCGAGACGCAACACTTGAATAACCACTTATTTTATTAGAGCACAATATTATTCATATTTTTTGTCATACACACCATTATTGTGTAATAGAAAACGCTCGATCCCATTCAGGTACTGTAACTCTATACAAATTGGCACCTCCATTGAGGCCAGTTGACACTTTTATATAACCACGATTAACAGTCAAACGAAATTAGAACCCAATAATATTATTAAAGGTTTTTTTCCGCGGGAAGGGACACTGTTCGTTCCCCTTCACGATGACTGTTGAATAGGTAATGTTAACTCGGATTACCACCTACGTATTTGTATAAACACAATAAATATTTTTTGGGTTCTGCCTTTATCTACTAAGTGCAGATCAAAAGATAGTCGTCAGTGTTTAAGATACATGCGTAAGATAAAAACCTTGGTATAATTATTTGGGTTGTGAGCAGGAACAGGAAATTTGAGTCAGCAATGATAAGAGTAAACTTACTTTAGAATGTTTTGCATTTATTATGTTATTTTCAACTTCTTAGGTGAATTTATTTGGAAGATATCATATAATGCAATTCGAACAATTCAATCAATTTCTTTTCTGCAAGAAACTAGCGAAACTAAATATACAATGCGCGTACCTTTTAAAAAAATCTGGGGTAGTAGATGGTTTTATACAGGTTTAGCAGTTTCCACTATTATATTATTTTAAAAAAATCTTAAAACATAGGACTACATTGTGTACCTACATATTTGAAAAGTAACTTCTACAGACCATACGTTTCTTATCTTAATACAAACCTTACTAGTTTCCTTCCATTTTCATTGTCTTTCCTCTGTCCTGTATATTAACCTCGTGTTTTTGTGTAGCAAGTACTATGTATTTTTTATTGTTAGTTCAAAGGAAATTAAAACAAAAAAAAAAACGATCAATAGAAGAATCAGATGAAGAAGAAAAAGAATTAGAATCCCTTTGTGACTGGGTACTTTTTACTTTGTCTTTTAACCAGTTCCTAAAGTTAAAGATGACTTCTAAAAGAGTCATATAGTTTTTGGATTGTAGGCATTGCAGTATCCATTATAACAATCTTATAAAATAAGTACCGAAGTATTTTATTATCTATTATATCTATTAAATATCTGTTATAATATATGTCAATTTAAAAAGTAGAAGCAAGACGTAGAAAATATCGCCCTTTCTCACCTGGGAATACTCACAGTCATTGAAAAAGGCAGTAACATAAGCTTCCCTTCAGAAGATCTCGTGTTTTTTGTTCCTTGTTGATAGTCAGATAAATAGTAGTTGTCTTTTGACACTACATTTGTAAAAAATATGGCAACGAATTCTCCTTACGAACGCACTGTAGTAACAGTGTGTTTTGTGCTTTAGTTATTTCGGCTTGTAAATACATAATAAGACTAGTAATGCGGTAACCGCTTGCTCTACTGTGGTCATAGCGGAACTCTTGAAAATATATTGCATATTTATTGGAGCATCAGAAATATATGATCACGTCAGCCGTTTACCATTAAATTGATAAATACTTAAATAACAAGTAGGCTTTCATTGTTACACTTTGCTGAGAACTTATTATCACTAACGTATTAAAGTTTCAATTATATCATCAATTCATAGGGAAAAAATACGAAATCAAAACAGAACATTCAACAAATTGCAAATAAATTAACTCGACTTGGAAGATTAAATGTAAAGAATGGTCTTGATTACAGCCACTAAGTACTTCATTATTGACGCTTAGAAAATGGAACCTATATTAAACAAAGTTACAAAATATATATTGTTTTTATGGTATAGGGGGCAAACGAGCAGACGGGTCACCTGATGGTAAATGACTGCCGCTGCCCATGGACACCTGCAACTCAAGAGTCACAAGTGCGTTTCCAACCTTTAAGGTGGGAGTAGGGGAAGAGCGGGAAAAGGGGAGAGGGAAAAATTAGGGCCTCCGGTAACCTCACTCACGCGGCGAAAAGCAATGAAATGTCAGTTATGTAAATAAACACATTGCGTTTGAATTCTCGCAGGCACTTGTCACTTCTGCAAAACAAAAAAATATTATCATTAAATTATTAAGCGGTTACTGTGTTCATAAACATTCACTAAACCAGAGCTCGTACATTGCCGAGCTTATTGCCAGAACTGCCTGCATCCGACCTGCGACTCAAGGCCATTCTCTCATCTCTATCAAAATCAGGTACACAAACATGCAAGCTTGACTGTGGTTTTCTGTAGTAGAGGTCCTTCCCGTGTAGGGTATATTTAACTGAAAACTGCGTTATACCCTACCTCTTAATAATACTAGTAGCATTAGAATCAGATACGTGTGTATTAATCTCTGGGATCCAAGCGAATTTGTTACAATGATAATGTTCGCCTTCGTACTTTTTTATTTGAGCTAACATGAAACTATTAAAAAAAAACTGAACTTTTTAATACATTAATCTTACAGAATGCAGCTTTTTCTTTTAACGTTACCATGACCTATAAAGCATTCAGGACTCTGTCTTAACACATACTACAGTGTACCTTCATTCAAACAGTGTTTCTTGAAAAAACCAAACGGATTATCTTATTTATGAAAGCGTACAATGCTTTAGTTGATAATTTTTTAATACATTGACATAAAACTATAGAATATTAAAATGAAGTAGACAATTATATAATGCATCCTAATTTATATTTGAAAGCGCACCGGCACAACAGTTGTGATTGAATTAACACAGTCGAGGTAACTGCGGCTACACACGGACAATAGTGTCGCTGTAACTAAGCGTTAAGATTAACCGACGGTAAGTGGATTACACATGTGGTGCAGGCGTCCCTTCCGCTACCATTGTGTCGCCACTTAAGCTCAACATTAACAGATTCATGACTGGTTTAATACGATTTGATTTTGTGTTCATTGGTCCAATTTTTCGTTAGGTTAGGAAATACATTTTTCTGTGATATTCTTATGTTCATAGGTCTCTATGAAAAGATTTCTTTAATTACAATCTCTCTTGGATTTTAATTTCTAATTACTTTATCTCCTCCATTATAAACCACTGCTTGTGACCCCAAATTGATATTAAATAAACTATGGACCTTTTTCCACTTATTGAACACTCAACAGTCTTTCCCCCAAAGCGCCTAACGCCCCAACCAAACGGAAGCTCTCAGCGGTCAATAGACCGTTCGCCACTCAACATCAGCCCACGGGAACAATCGAGACAAAAGCATGAGAATCCATTGTGTCCCATCACTGTTTTGTCAATAAGTAAATACTTTATAAATATTTAAATAGCTTAAAGTTTAACTGCGAATGCTGGACCATTTTTTTTTGCACAGAAATACTTTATTATGATTTGGTTGCTTTAAATATATGAGTTTGCTCAAAATATGCTAATCATGACACTCTCAATCTTAAAAGGAAGGGTCTACAAGACTTTTATTAGTTACACAAAAGACATTTATATGTTGTTATCATAATAAACAGTTCTAAAATTAAATGACTCCCACAGCATTGTCAATGCTATGATAATATATTTTGTGTAGTTGATTCTTGATTGTGCGTTGCTTATCTTCTGTATCATTGATTTCCGCTCGGTATCCTGAAACTAGAGGAAATATCGTAAAACTATTTTTAATAAATTACATTTTTTAAATTATTTAATGACAGCATGTGAATTTGTATAATATATTTAAAGAAATTTATACCCGATTTTAACAGATAAAAAAAGGAGATGTCCAATTCACCGAAATATTTGCGATATTCCTGGAAGTATTGTCAGAAAATACTTGTGGAAAGTCCCATATAAATTTGGTTAAGAGCTGATGGTGGGATCCATGAGAACTTGAGATATCTCTTAAATCGGGTTATTGTAATTAGGTATTAAGAACTAGCAGTGCCCCGCGGTTTCACCCGCGTAAGTCCCGATCCCGTGGGAATATCTGGATAAAAAGTAGCCTATATGTTAATCCAGGTCTCCAGCTACCTACATACCAAGTTTCATCGCAGTCGGTTCAATAGTTTTGGCGTGAAAGAGTAACAAAAATCCATTCATCCATACTTACAAACTTTTGCGTTTATAAGACTAGCAGCCCCCCGCGGTTTCACCCGCGTAAGTCCCGATGGAATATCGAGATAAAAAGTAGCCTATGCGTTAATCCAAGTCTCCAGCTATCTACATACCAAGTTTCATTGCAATCGGTTCAGTGGTTTTTGCGTGAAAGAGTAACAGACACCCATCCATCCATCCATCCAAACTTTCTCATTCATAATATTAGTGGGATTAGTAGGACGTCAACATATTTCAATAACTATAATGATTCTGTTTGTATTCGATAAAGCCCATCACATCCATCTACAGAGTAGTAGAATGAATATAGGTAGAGTAGGGAACCCTTCTCGTAGTGATTTATATTATAATTAATACGAATTTCGACCACAGTTTATTTCATTGGTCAGTATAACGTGATGTGTGGATTGTATAGACTTCTTACCATGACAGATTAACACATACACAGGATGCGTATAACTTGATGTAGCGGTTTTCACGTAATTTGCAAGACATAATGTTTAAAAATTGTAGCTTTCAGCACTATTTCTATTTATAAACTGTAAGTATTTCAAATTTCACGTTCCTGCAAATTTTCTTAAAAATGCGTACAAAGAATTCTCCTCCGAAAATCAAGTAAACCAATATCATTCAAGCGCACCCATATATCAATGAAGATATCACTGTCCAAACGTTATTAAGGCCAGTATGTTATAGGGAAGGAAATCGGCTTATTCTATTGTGGAATAGGTACCTCAAAGATTTCATTCAACTCGTAGCTTACTCTGACGTAGTTATTAATGAATTCCGTGAGGGAACAGATAGTAACTTTTAAATTTTCGCGTTCCATGATATAATTATGTATTTCCACGGAAATAAACGCCATCATTCCCGTGATCACGTTAATTGCCGTGGAAATATATAATTATAGGGTACACATAGATTCTGTGGTTTTAATCTATGTGCTTTCTTACAACAGTAGTCCTAACATAGATCAAAATTGCATTACTCGATCGCAATAGACCAAAATAGTGTTTAGATAACATATATTATGTATAACTAGCAACCCGCCCTGGCTTCGCACGGGTAGTAGAGACATCACAAAAAAAAAACAACTGACAAAAAAAAAAACTGTCAATCGTAGGACTGCACGTCAGCAGTGAAAATATAACTTACATATACATATATACAGACATACCTCTGTATATATGTATCAGAGCGTGACGGTCACGCGAGTTCAGTGCGTTTTCCCCATACCAAAAGTGCCCAACGTGCATAAAGAGGTTTTCACTTTAAAAAAAATTGTCCCGTTGTGACTAGAAGCGTCTGAGATATGAGTCGTCCCGGTGCGGCGGCTAATTTCGAACATTAACTTATAGTTGGCCTTTTGTCATGCTTGCCAAAAGGTACGATAGAAGAGGTACACTTTGCCTTCAGCCCTAAATGATGTAGGTCTAAAGTAAGTAGTATCTCAATCCAGCTGCAAAATTAAAATCAATATGCTTTATTATAATGTAAAATGCATTCAGTCATATAAGTACATTAGGACACATTCCAAGAACGGATATGCACACAATACTCCTGAGTGGGCTTAATTCAATTATATGGCTATTGTCAGCAAAGTTTTTGCTCTCGAACATTTTACACGCGCACAATAGAGTTATTTTGCCAACAATAACTGTATTCGACAGACAGACTTGTCGACATTCGGACACGATGACCAGTCAATGTGCGGGCAAGACAGAGGTTTAACTTTTAACAAAATATGTTTTTCTTAGTATTATATTATAGTTACTGTGTGTTACATACCTTGGAGCTTTCTTAAATTGATTGATACATGAGACCTGCGATGTATGTGTAGGTCTCAATGTCTACCTAGACCTATTGACTTGTTACAAACTTATTACTGTTTAAAGTCGTCCGTAATAAGTTAGGGTGATAATATCGATTTGATTATCTGTTGTAATACACAGTAGGAAGTAAAAAAGCTAAATAAAAAGTGATTTAAAACTTATGAACTGAAACTAAACTTAATATAAACTATAAATAAATACTTAAAAATACGTAAAATCCTGACAGAAAATTGACATAATCAAAGATTTTACATGAGAATTACCTAAACTAATTTTATTATACTTCCTTGTTTTACAACAATGACTTTTACAACAAAAATAATAAAATATATTATGACATAAGTGTTAAATATCATTAATTTACCACACATTA
Source organism: Euplagia quadripunctaria (assembly GCA_963859945.1). Taxonomy (NCBI): domain Eukaryota; kingdom Metazoa; phylum Arthropoda; class Insecta; order Lepidoptera; family Erebidae; genus Euplagia; species Euplagia quadripunctaria. The sequence continues at coordinate 16,311,948 of OY982576.1, read as the reverse complement.
TGAATTTATTTTAACATCAATTTGCATTTCATCAATGTGTATGTACGGGTATGATGGCTCGACTTATCAACTAGAGCACTATAAAGAGTTGTTAAGCAAGTCAAATAGATAGGTACTACAAAAAGCATTCCACTTTCAAACTTTAGAAGTTGAAACAGATAATATTGTTTAATTAAATACCCATGTATAACAAATTTAAATTCTATTAATTATATAAATTTGTTCCTCTTGTCTTTTATATATATTACCAGCTTCTGACTGACTGTTTTTTCTCGGAAGCTCGTTAACATACGTACCGCGTCACTTGGCCGTATACTCGACTCGGTGAAAACAAAACTGAGAAAAACTATTTGTCATCTATTCGTAACAATCTAAACTCTGATCATCTCATATAGATACAGATACATTTCCTTTTAAATTATATGGACACTTTAATCTTAAGAATAATCAACTAAAATAATTTTAAAAATAATTTTGGATCAGATTAATTAGTAATAAGATAAGATAACTTTATTTGCTTAACATGTGTACAGATGGTGTTACAGTGGGTATAAAATTTGTTTCAATTTGGTCCATTAATTTTAGACATACAAATATAATTGTTTTACATCGATATCAGTAAAATTATAGTAAATTACAATAAAATATTGATAATTGCAATTCACAGCCTTATAACTAACACCGTTAACCTCGACATTTATTGGTACTTCTGCCGTTCAACTATATAGTGTCGATGCTCGATGTTTTTTCAACATTCAAAACTAACTGTTCACGAAACACGAATTGTATATATGTGTGAAGTGTTTATCATGTCCTGTTCCAGATACGATCTTAATCTCGGATTAGCGAGGTGTTAGAGGGCTTTGTTAACTTGTCTGTTAAGTGATGGTGCCACCAATGAAGGACAATAGCCATTCAGTGGTCAAGATACTCCCACGCGTCACAATAGTGTTTAGTGTAATCTTTTCCTATCCGGTCTAGTAGAAAGTAACCTTACAACAATTCCAAAAGATATTTTTGTTTCCATCCTACTAATATTATAAACGTGAAAGTTTGTGAGGATGTATATATATATATATGGATGTTTGTTACTCTTTCACGCAAAAACTACTGAACCGATTGAAGAAACTTGGTATGTAGATAGCTGGAGACTTGGATTAACACATAGGCTACTTTTTATTCCGATATTCAAACGGCACCGGGACTTACGCGGGTGAAACCGCGGGGCGCACCTAGTACAGTAATAAAAGTAGAATAATGTTTGAAAAACAATTTTAGAATTATTAGAAAAGCTTGTTATGGGTATATTTTTTTAACTGGGAAGTGAACCTAAACGGAATACTATTTGTATTGTATTTGAATAGTTTTTATCAGAACCTTGATGACAATATTTAAGATTATTGACGAGAACAAAAGAGACTATTTGATGAGCTTTTACATATCCTTTTGAAAGAAATTCCAATTAAATTGCAGCGAAACTGTACCTACCTTGCACTGCATTTGCACGCATCAATCCTACTCATAACCTTTAATTTTTTGCATGTATTTATTTTTTCAATATTTTGTACCTTTTTTTGTTAGTTTTATTTTTGTATACACTGGCAGTATCGTTAACGTCACAATTTATTTGTCAATAATGACAATAAGTCTTTTGAAATTTGTCTACTTAATAACAAATTAATTAAAAATATAATTAATATTTATTTATCTTTGAAGATATTTTAAAATATTGTTTCATATTAAATGACTACGTTTCTACCTCTACGTCTACCTCTATAAACATCAAAATAATATGGGAAACATAAAATGGGAAAAAGTTGGTAGTTATTAGTAATTGAAATAAATCAATACCTGTAGAAAATGTTTAAATCTTTGTTTAAATTCAAAAGTTATAAGGAATATGTAATATTTATACTGTTCTTTATGATCTTCTACGTGTTATGGAGCATTTCTAAGACCAATAGTGACACACCAAAAACTCCACCAAAATACATACTTGCTTGGAATAAAAACGCTCATCTGAAATCCCTTTATCAAGAATTCTCGAAACTGCAATGTAAGTCTAACAATTGTATTTTAACAGAAAACAAATATTATTTCCTTGGAGATTACAGACAGTTCGATGCAATTATTTTTCACGTGCCGGCAGAGTCCTATCCTTTGACTTTAATAACAGTTGACCAACCAGAGCATCGCACTAATTCTCAAATTTATATATACTTTACAATCGAATCTCCTTTCACTGAACCAGCGTGCGAACTGTACTACGATGATTTCTTCAACTGGACATTCACTTCTAGACTAGACTCGGACATAGTGTGGAAGTACTTTATCGTACAAAACATTACAGGACATGAAGTTGGTCCGAGTGTAAATGTTAACTGGCAAGTAAGTAGAGAAGCTGTCAGCCCTAAAATAAAAAAGCATTGGAAACACAGAACAAAAGCGGCCGCTTGGTTAGTCAGCAACTGTGAAGCTGACAACTTCAGACACGTTTACGTAACGAAGCTTCAGGAGAATTTATTTCACTTTTCTCTCAAAATCGATGTCTTCGGAGACTGTACAAATGTAAAATGTCCCAATGATGACTGTGAAAGTATGTTGGCAAAAGAATACTATTTTTATCTCGCATTTGAGAATTCCTTCGCAGAAGATTACGTCACAGAGAAAGTACTCCACGGCTATGATAATTATGTGGTGCCCATTGTGTTCGGCTCTTCTAATTACACCAGGTAAGCTATATTTAGAACTGATTACAGATTTTCTCACGATTGGTGGTAATTCCACAAAGTACTAGTTTGTCTTACGATATTCTTAGAATAGTCCTTACTTCCTGGAGCTACCCAGTTAAAGAACAAAATGCTGGTGTTAAATAGATATGATTCTGCATTCAGTAGTACAATATTTAGAAGTCATAAAGTCTCGCAAATGTATAAAGCTTATAGCTTGTAGTTAGTTATTCTTCATACTACAAATTTAGACTCAGCATGGGGTCGGCCCAATATGTATCATAGCAAAGGGTTTTGGCTGGATTCTTTTATGGCTGGCCGTCTACCTGACGCCAAACCTCCTTGGAAATTTAATCGTTTTCAGACGGGACAAAGAAAGAAGGTAAATTGGGGTAAGGAAAACGGATAGAGGGAGGACTACCTCCCTCTATAGGCTATAGGGTACTAACCCTTACTATACTACCTCCCTCTATCCGTTTTCCTTACCGCGGGATATCGCTAGTCTCGGATGGAGAAATGGGACTAAGACTTCACTAAGACTAGCTCGAAGAGACCGGGGTCCCGTACCTGTATGTCCGTCCTGTGATTGGAGAGGCCCCTAGGATAGAGACATCAATAAGTTTTTGTGGTTATAATCATGTGTGTTACAACTATGTGTATTTACATCCATTTCAGGTTTTTACCTCCCGGTTCGTATATAAACGCGCGTGATTACCATCCGTATCATTTAGCCTTTCTGATAAACGAAGTAATGACAGACCATTCAAAATACGAAAAATACTTTACTTGGACTAATTCTTACACGATAATAAAGAGTACCCCTAAATATAATGGTTTGTGCAGTCTGTGTGAAGCTTTGAATAGCGAGAAAGCTAAACATGCACCTGTGTATAAGAATTTGAGGCTGTGGTGGAACAAACCGAGTGGTATGAAATGGTGCCTACCAAAGGAATATTGGAATGAAACAACGTTAGAAAACGTGAATACAAACCATCTTTTCAAATTATACTGACGAAAAATGCTGATAAACTGTTTTATTTCATTATAATTAATAAATATTTACAACCGCATTAAAAAATACTACATTACATAGGATTGACATCTCTCAGTAATGATCGCAATGGGTTGGTGAGTCTTATTCTTTAAAAATACATATGATTTACTACCTTACCTGTTCATTTGTCGTCGATATGTATTTTAAGTAACATATAATAGATACACTAAGTGAAAGGAAAAATAAAATTTCCAATAGTCCCACTTGCAGATGAAGACAGTCAGTGTATGATTCGCGATCTACATAAACCTCGTCCGTTCCCTACCCAGAAGCCAGTACCACCAGTCAAATTATAATTTGGGCTTATAAACAATCAATCAATAGTCAATCTTTCTTTATTCAATAGTCTTCCACAAGAAAACATTCAACCACCTATCACATATCTAACTCAAAGAAAAAGCTCAGGAAAAAACTAATCAAATCTTTCTATACCGCACGTATAAGTCTTCATTGAAAGCTGCGGATAGTTTTGTAATCCTCCCTCACAATAACAGGGCGTTATTAATTTCACATCGACAACAAAAGAGCATGTTGCTACAAATATCTGCACAAAAGACAGCCGAGTAATTAATGTTACGAGTCGTATTGCTTGAATCCAGTCGTTAGCCCCCAGGGAGGCACAAATCGCCGCGCACAATACGGTAGTTAGGGAATGGGGGACTATCAGCAGACATTTAACGAGCAAATTATTTAGTAAATGTTGCTAAATAATAACATTAATGGGAATGCCTGGGGCGGGGAAGGGTGCATTAAGCTTGGATGACTCCGAGGTCAGTATTGATAGACTTTCAACATCTTGGACGCTCAAATTGTGCGATGTTTTGTAGTAAGGAGTTACGGTGACTAGTATATATATGATCGAAGGTGACCACGTAGTGGGTGAGCCGTATTCTTGCTTACCACCGGGTAGTACACAAAAATCTTATAGGTACAAATACGTCATATGCACATACGGTATATTTTAGGAATACAATTACATACTTACGAAGATAGGTTCTTCTAATGTAGGTATAATAATCTCCAATATTTATATTTGGACCACCTCTAGGTGATGAGAAAGACGAAACATTTAGATTTTGTTGAAGTATAATTATGTATTTATACGGGAATTAACGTGATCACGAAAAGGTATTACATACCTCTGAATTGCCTGACGTTTCGACCAGGTTGCACTGGCCATGGTCACAGGCTGACTGGCTCAGCGGTCCACGCGGTTTGTTAAGTAGTTTTTTCTTTTTTATAAGTTTTCGTGGCTAAGTGGTAACCGACTAGGTTAGCTCATTGCAAGCTTAAGTAATACTAGCTAGGTCAGTCTTAGGATGGGTGACCATTCTTAACACATTGAGAGGGGTCCGCCGTGCCTCGGAGAGCACGTTAAACCGTCGGTCCCGGTTGCCATACGAACATCTGTGGCATTCGTTACGGGTAGTTGGAGCCCTGAACAAAAAAGTCCGACAACCTGGTTTAACTATAGAACTTCGATATCGCCTAGTACTTGGGTTGTGGTGGTCTGATGGCAGTCGCTTCACGTAAAATATCGAAGTTCGGCCGTTTCGTAGTAAGACTGAAAGCCAACCCCAACTTAGTTGCGAAAAGGCTCGGAGGATGATGAAATTTTTAATTACTATGAAAAACACATTACATTTTATTCTTAAAGAACCTAGAAAAATATAAAAAGTTACACTATTCAATATTTAATACTTTAAGAGTAAATTATACAGTTTTATCTATTTTTCATTTACATTTGAATTTATTGCCTCTCCGATTGATGTTCCAGATTCGAACTATGAACAATCAACCCCTCAAGTTAACGTTAAAGTTGTTGGCTAACAAGTTACCATGGGACCGGTAACCGGTGCCTACACAAGAACATCCCCAACACCAGTATCGTCAGTTGCGTGTTAAAGTGTTAAAAACCCTATCCTCGTTCCCCCTTCTCCTATGAGGATCTGGCATTCGTATTCACCAGTAGAAAGAATAAATCTACGAAAGCAGTGCTGGTTAAACGTGCTCTTCTTTACGGGGGAAGTCCTTTGTAAAAGCCTTGTTTTCGCAAAAATCTGCTGCGGGATACCTGCAACTTCAAAATCTCTTCAACGATTAGAAAAGAGCTGATGATCTTCGAACGGCTGAACAGATTTTCTTGAATTGTATCTAAGAAGACTCTCGATCAAGTCACCTTTCAAACAAAAAAAAATGCGCTTAAATCGGTCCATTCGTTTGGGAGCTACAATGCCACAGACAGACAAACAGTCACGTCTAACTTAAAACACCCGTCTTTTTACGTCGGGGTTTATAAATAAGCGGACAAAAGCTAGTTTAAAATAATACCAGTACTTAATTACCCTGTTACTTATCAGCTTTCGGTAAACAAAAGCAAAATTAACCGAACATTCTGTCCGTAACTTCGATACAATTTCAATACCTTATGTTGAACCAACATAATCTTACATTACCTTTATTTATCAGTCAAAATTATATCACTCTAACAAAAGACACTCCATAGATAAAATCTTAACAATCCAAATATTGACGTTACAAGTAACCGCGGCGTGCACAAAGACTGGCGAGGGCTCGTCCCCTCTCGCCGGAGGGTGGCCAATAAGAGGCCCCGTCTTCACCAGTGCAAACAGCAGCGATCCTGAATGCCACATAATTGAGTGGCTACTCGACGCTCCACTGATCCATTGTCGTCGCCATTATAGCAATTATGAGCTAAATGCTCGCGAATTAATTACCATTTTAAAGATGTTTTACGCGTCAAAGCATTCTAAGTGATTTCTGATTTCAAAGTCACTTACGAGAATATTTTTATTTAAATGTTGAATTTCAAATACTTACATACTTTTGTACACTATTGGCGTGTAAAAAAGCAAACCGAAGATAAAGCTCAACACGTGATTTGACTCATGACAATTATTATTATCGAATAATTTTTGGTCGTTCAGGATAAAAATCATAACTTTACATCTGTAACAAACAACTCTAATCGTCTCTGTTATTATTAAAAATACCTAAACTTTTTTCCTAGTGTATTGTAAAAAAACAGACTCACCGATGTGAATATATGATATTATTACATCCATTTTCCGTTTCTCCGCAGTGCTAATTATTGCAGCATTCGCTAAACATTTACCAAACGAAACTTAATAATGTATTCAAAGCACGAGTGACATTGTTTCGGCGACGTTTTGGCTATGAAGTACATATTGTCCCCTACCAATGTTTAACAAAATTACACTTAAGGGCACAAGCAAGATACATTTTTACCGGAGTCAGTCTTACTGCCATAAACCAGTGCACATAAACCAGTTATTTTGTTAAATGTATGAATATATTTCTTTTGCTAATAACAATGTTAGGTGTCTAAACGAGATTGCATTTAGCTTAGCTTAAGAGGATTACAAGAATACTATGTAGTGATTTATGTTACTAGTAGTCTTTATTAAAAAAAGAAAACTTATATTAAACAAATATCGATGCTTCGATTTACGGAAGCTTCTGCCTAACAAAATTAGGAATTTCGTGTAATGCTAGGGCGCTACATAAATTTTGTCGTCTTTTGTGAAATATTATTTTCGAAGTAGTCTCCACTAGTAGTAATACAGGTCTTCATACGTGTAAACCAGGTGCTGAACACATTGCTTCAGCATGCCTCTGGAACACATCCTCAAAAGCTCCTGATCGCTCGAAAACATGCGTCCCTTCCATTCTTTTTTTATATACGGGAATAGTGTAAAGCCACGTGGCAAAACCGGACTATAAGGAGGGTTTCAGAGCTATTTGATTCCAGTTTGATGTTCAGGGGCGTTATCTTGATGCAAAAGTATGGAGTCTTGAGTTTGGTCGTTCAATTTTATGGCTTCTAATACTTGAGGTTAACATTCCTCACATATCATGCAGCAGTAACAGTCTTCCCTATCAAACACAACCGTAGCCAATATTCCTCTCTTAGTAAAAAATATCATTCTTTTCTTTACGGATCGGGACATTTTCACAGATGTCGACGGTGGTTCATCTTCAAACACCCATACTTTACTCTGGGATTTAGTAGGAACGTCAAAATAATACAGCCAGGTTTCATCACATGTAACAACCAAGTTCACATAGTTAGATCAGCCGTCTACACATTTTTTTAGCAAAATATCAGTAGACCAATTCACACGGTGCTCCCTCAGCGCATCAGTCATCAAATGCGTTACCCTGAGTGAAGAAAGTTTCTGTATTTTCAAATGGTCCTTATGTTCTTATCGGTAGTCACTTCTATCGGTCTGTCACTATCCTCCAAGTTAAAATTGCGATTGAAATGAATAAACCACCGTTCTGTGGTCCTTAGAGAGAGAGACAAGTTTCCTTCAGGGCATTATTCATTTCCGCGATACAATTCTGTTTAGTTAAGCTACGCTTAAAGTTATACAAAATAATTACACGAATGTCACAATGAGAGAATCCCGCCATTTTCCTTTAGAAAATTAATTTAAAAATCGAACAAATGGATATGCTTTCAAATCACAATGTTATGAAAATATCTAGTTTTAGCAAACCACAAAACAGCCAACTTATGTAGCGTTCTACGTATTATAATAATATGCACAAAATTCCTATTTAGTGAATTTGGTCTAAGATAATGTTCGGAAACGACCACATCCCGCTATCCAATCACAAAATTCGCAAATTGTGAAATACCTTGCAAGTCGACGGGGACGCAGGACATGATGGCCAGGGAATAGCCGCGCGTGTATATCCTTTCAATAAGTCTAACCTCAAAGATATCGTGGGGTTTTAGTCGGTTCGAATGTCGCGCCGACTTTATTGCATCGTCATGACGTCTACGGGTTGGCTCCCGGAGAATTCCACACAGGTCTCACATTTAAATGTAAAACAGGGACCACCCTGCCTAACTAAGGTCTAGTCTTTAGTTAATATAAGTTAAGACAAAACCTACTATTGCAATACATTACTGCAATAATACTACCTTCATGGATTAATAAAGTATTAATAAACAGCTTAAAAGCAGAGGGTTTTTAATTTGTTTATTAATCCTTATTAATAAATAGTTGTGCTTATTTTGTTTACAGATATTAATAGGAGCAGACGCGTAGTAGATAAAGCGACAGGTGACTGACTAAAAATATAACTTAACGAAAAATAAAAGGAAACGGTAGCTCTAATAAAGGGCTTTTAAAAAACACTGCGACACAAATAACCATCAAACATCACAGATCCATGAGCGCTAAGCACCGAAGTATACCCGCGGGACTAGTCCGCAGTGAGTCCCCGCAAACGGAATGGATAATTCAATAACCAGCGGAACGCGCCGCCTAATCGTAAAATTAGCAATACGATATGAATAAATAGATTTTGGTCTCCAGTCTCGAACAAAGCAGGTGCCGAGGGAATACGTCGTAGGGGACGTGGGTGTTTAGCGAATCATTAGTTTCGCTAATGAAGGGTTGCGTAAAATATTCCAATGTCATTGCTATTAGGGTAGTACAATATTTAATTTTCCGTGTATCGGTTTAGGTCGCAAGTCGAGACTCGTATATTTAATATTTCTTGTTACCAATTGTTTCTTACACGCAGTCTTCTTTAGCAGCGATAGCCACGAGACACGTTTGAACTAACGCAATTTGAATCCTGTCCTATAAATGATAAAAATGGGGGCTCTTCGAGTTTGCGGTTGTTTAACATTTAAACCCATCTATAGTAAATGTAAAATGTATTTTCGTAGGACACTGACGTTGCATACCGGAGTCACAGCAGTAGTGAGCAGCAGTGAGTATGGTTTATCCCAACAATATAGTTATTAATTGTAATTTACTAAAACCACTTGTCAAGAAAGGTATTTCTCTATATTTTTTTAGGTATATAGTAGCATTATATTGATGATATTATAGATTCAAGGTTTTTATACTTACCTACTTACTTGAATACAATACGTAATAAGATAATAAGTATGTCCAAACGGTTTCTCGAATAATATGGGCGTCAGAACTAAAAAATCTTTAAATATCACATTACAATAAAAATACTCCGTGTTGGTCAGAAACATTTGAAAATAAAAACACAATGGAACTTTCGTTAACCAAAAACTAACAGGAGCTATCAGTTAACACTTCCAACTAGGTACATAACACAATATTAAATAACGTAAGTTACGTAAACAGATAGCAATCTGATCTCATTGTTGCATCTACGTCAATTATAACAGGGATACATTGAGCGGAGCAGAGATACGCCAATTAGGCCAGACGCAGGAAGCTGGCGCGCGTGCGCACACCCTAATTGTTTCCGACGGAGTCTTACCATCCCCTCCCCTCCGGCCTCCCCCTACAACTCCCCCTTACCACCCCGCCTCTCTGAAGCTCCGGGCGATAACAAGGAAAGCGTAAAGCTGGTCTGGAACTGCAGTATTTTGTGTACCTATCGTTAAATTTGATTTGAATGTTTTCCAATTACGTATGTTGTTACTTTTAGTAATGATAACTTTTGACATTCACTTTGATTTACCGTTACAATGTTTGGCTATATCAATAAATCTATTGACAGTCTCATATCATAAGAGTCAATGAAACTCCCAGGTATTTTTTTATATACAAAATACGCATTTATATTTTGTGAAATTTTATCAGGAACTCAGTGATACCATATTATGTGAATGGAGGTTAAATAAGTATTATAACAGCTTAGGCAACAAAAAGTTTCGGATTTTTGCCAGTTCTACATAGGCTGCACTAAAAGTATCGGGAATGGAATATTTCCACTATTCCTATCATATTAAAATCTTTTTAATTGAAAACTCCTTGGTTTTAAAAATCGAATACCATTTATTTATTTAAAAAAAGATTCTCGGTCTTCTCACAAGGTCTTCTCAAACCTGTTTAGTCGTTGAGAAAATGGAATTGACTCGAGAAAATTCAAGGGCGATGATTTATTATGACTTTCGAAGCGGTTTAACACAAAACCAGTGTGTTGACCGGATGCTTTCTGCATTTGGTTATGAAGCCCCATCCAAAACCACAATTTATCGCTGGTTTGCTGAATTTCAACGTAGACGTGTCAAGCTCAGTGATGATCCCCGTCAAGGTCATCCAAAAACTGCAGTCACCCAAGAAAACGTTGATGCTGTGCATAAGCTGATTGAGGAAGATCGACATGTGACATACCGCGAAATTCAGGCAAATTTAGGCATTGGCATGAGTCAAATACAAATAATCTTGCATGAACAATTAGGTATAAAAAAGTTGTTTCCCCGATGGATACCGCATTTGCTCTGTGAAGAGCAAAAAGCGGATCGCGTTACTTGGTGCGTCAAAACTCTCGAAAGATTCCACGCAGGATCCTCAAATGCTGTATACAACATTGTATCAGGTGACGAATCCTGGATATACGCGTACGAACCCGAAACAAAAAACCAGTCACGAGTTTGGGTGTTCGAAAATGAGTTAAAGCCAACTAAAATTGTTCGTTCACGGAATGTTCCAAAAAAAAATGGTGGCCACGTTTGTCTCCAAAATTGCCCATGTTGCGACTATTCCTCTTGAGGGACAAAGAACGGTTAATGCAGAATGGTATGCTAGCATTTGTTTGCCACAGGTCGTTTCCGAACTCCGTAAAGAGAACTGCAACCGCCGCATCATCCTCCATCACGACAATGCGAGTTCTCACACCGCGCACAGAACAAAAGAGTTTTTAGAGCAAGAAAACATAGAATTATTAGACCATTCGCCGTACAGTCCCGACCTAAGCCCTAATGATTTCTATACTTTCCCTAAAATAAAGAATAAATTGCGTGGTCAGAGATTTTCATCATCTGAAGAAGCTGTGGACGCCTACAAAACGGCCATTTTGGAGACCCCAACTTCCGAATGGAATGATTGCTTCAATGATTGGTTCCATCGTATGGAAAAATGTGTCAAATTTCACAGAGAATACTTCGAAAAGCAATAAATACATTTTTAAATAGTAATGTTGTGTCACTTCCATGATTCCCGAAATTTTCAGTGTAGCCCTCGTATACAGTTTATCGCCTTGCCTATTCGTTAAACTTCCCAAAAACTTGTCACAGAATGATGTTAGTTCTCTTTAAACAAACTGAAAATTTCATGTTAAGCACATGAAATTTTCTAATTTCTAATTCTGTTACAAATTTTATTTTTGACCAGCTTTAACCTTTAAATTGTGAATTTTATGCAGTCGCGTAATAACGTAATAAAATCCAGTTCAGCTGCCAAAAATAAAAAATACATATTTTTACAATAAAAGCTACAATTTCTCTGCAGCCCAATTCCGTTTAAAATCACAATCTCATTCAATCATTCACCGTTCAAACGCTTATCATATCGGTACTGCCCACACAAAATATCAACATTTTTTCACGAATGCAACTTGACACTTGGGTCATCCGGAAGCAATCGAGCACAACTGCACAATGGTTAAAATGTTCATTGTGAGAGGCACGTGTACTGGCGTGTGTCCGCGATTTGTTCACTGTGACGAATTAACGATGACTCTATTATGGATCTAGCAACTTACGCTTTTTAGACATCAATTACTTGGGAACTAGCTCTAATGTTTGATTTGTCCAGAGATAATCGAAACTGTATAGTTTTTAAATAATTATTTTTATATGCTTCTTCCTCTCTTCTGGTTATTATTTCTTACACGTGGTGGTAATAGTTAGCTTTGGCTGCACAATTTGTTTCATTAACATTTAAATGCCTACATATATAGTTTTCTTTTTTTTTGTTTTATGATATAAGGGGCAAACGAGCAGACGGGTCACCTGATGGTATGGTTTTCTTCCTGCATTCCTTATTTTGGGCATGATATTTTGCAAGTACACATTGTTGAGCGTCATATTCTAACTCCGCCTTCTATTACAGAGAGGTTGATAGTACGCATTGCCTCCCACATTTTGGCATACATTTCCGAAACCACATTAGAACTAATCGCAAACAATCGCAATTATAATAGATCTGGTTGTACCTAATAAATAAAACAAATCAGAATTTGTAATGAAGTCTAATGCATGTTCAATGGTTTTTCATTATTTATTCTGTATGAAATGTATAAAGCTGTTAATGATATTACGCTCCTCGTATATAGGTACGTGACTAGTTAGAAAGCAGATGTTGACAGTTTAAAAATCTACTGACCAAATGACTGGATTCTGTACTGCTGTAAGAGGAAGCTGAAAATATAACCTGTTGGAGTGGTAATGAGATTCAATATGTTATTAAGTACAAATAGTAAGTATAGATTAATAAGTACTTGGTAACTAGAACTTACCAAGTACTCTAATGGACCTGAGGCTTGTTCGATTCAAACCAACCAAGAATATGATGTTTAATATATGTATATATTATTTCTTATGGACTCTATACCGCGCGAAAAATCAGCGCAGGGATTCCGTTAATTTCAAGTGTTATAATAACAGAAGTTAGTAAATAACAAATACGTAAAAGATGGACGTCTATTCGTCCATCTCGAAAAAAAAACCTATGATGAACCTACTCAAAGGATGACACATAAACATACCCGTTGCATGTAGTTTATGCACAAAGTATAAACAGATTAAAAGATCAAATATATTGTCGATGGTTTTTAACCGTCCCTAACGTTGTGATTGTATACTCTTTGAGAGTCATTTACTACACCTCATACCGAGAAACATGGGACGATAAAGGCGTCAATAAACGCATGATAAACGCTTTATTAGTATTATCTTTATGTGCGAGTAAAATCCAGCACCCAAAATATTACCACTGTGCCATGATAAACTTGGAACCTGTTCTAAGTACCTTCGCAATAGCTACGATATTTTAATGATCTTTTGCCAAGGCTTATGAGTCCGATGTATTTGGAGTTGTACTGCCACTGCGAACTATTTATCTCTTGATGAGACATATTAAACAAAAATAGACAATCTGCTTAATCCGATATTATAAGCTAAGCTGAGTATTAAAACAGTCCATATTATCATAACATTTTTGTAAAACAACCCTTTCAACGTACGTAATTACAGTGGTATTCCTCTCTAAGGAATTAGAACATTCGGTGTAATATCCGTCGTAGCATAAACATCAGAGGGTTTAGGGGGTGAGGTTCGGTACGAAGGGGTGTAATGAAAGGGAAGATAATAGTTCATCATCCGATAATAGCGGGATTAACACGATACAACCCTTTGTGGGCGGATAGTAAAACTTTACCAAAATGTTTGTCCGCATTGATTAATATTTATTTGCCGTACATTAAATATTCGTACAGTGAATGCATTATGGCATTGCCTAACGCTGTTTTAATATAAATAGACATCTAGAGCACTTGTAATTTGATTTTTTAGATATATGTGTTTATCTACGTCAGCTCAAAGTTTGACTTCTTACTATTTAATAGGTTAAGAAAAGACTTACTGGGTGCTACCTGGTAACAGCGTACGTAAACTTAATTTAACCAATAGACAATTTTTTGACAAGTGGGAGAGCCATGCTACGGCACGTATGAGCCGGCTCGACCGGAGTGATACCACGGCCTCACAGAAAATCGGCAGTAAAGCAATGCTTCGTTGTATCTCGCCGTGTGAGGGAGGTTATCGGAGGCAATAACCCTTTCCTCTCCCCCACTTCCCACCTCTCCCTCTTCCCTCCCTTCCCCTACTCCCACCATGAACGCCGGGAAGGCACTTATGACTCTCGAGTTGCAGGTGCCCATGGGCGATAGTCACTTACTATCAGGGACCCGTCTGCTCGTTTGCTCCCTATACCATAAAAAAGAAAAATTACAACTATAATCGATCTAAGTATTATTGTTGATATGTCAATAGAATAATTCGACGATTGAAACAAAGAAGTGAACAGTCTTCCTAAGTTATGTTTCCACAACCCCTTACGTCAGTTTATAACAGGACAGGCGGGTTACAAAATATAATATTCACATCACACGCAACAACCCCCTCGCTTTCTATTAACAACTACCTTTACTATGTAGTTCTGTCAATTTATATTTGCCTGCAATCATTAAAGTAGGCGTCAACATGTTCTGCTGTTTTGCAATAAAACAACCAGACAACTTTGAACCCCACGCACCCCGCGGCCTGTAATCCAAATGACGACAAAGGGAGCCTTCGCTTACTTCTTACAGTGCTACATGTGTTAGCTTCGGAGTAAACTAGCCGAATGAATAGGTGTCAGAAGCAATACGTCAGAGCAGCCCCGGGGGCACCGCGGACGTGCCGCGTAACCGGACCCACTCGCATCATAATGCTACGTAATTCAATTGATTCCCCGACACTACCCGCACACTTCCTTCTAACTTCGTTTCGAACGTTTTGATATCGGATACGCCGTGTTGACGCCTCCTTGTACAATTCTTTCCCCACTGACCCTCGTTGAAAAAAATAAAAGTATCGAAATTGAATTGACTACATTGTATTTAACAAAATAAATATTTTTAACAAATTTAAACCTTTTTACTTAATGCTGGTAGGAGACCGCTGGGGAAGAGAAGGTCACGTGTCCAAGGTTCTGGGCGTACGCTACTTTGGCGACGGGGGCAGAAGCGTAGGCCAACTTGGTGACTGGGGCAGCAGCGTAGGCCAGCTTGGCGACTGGTGCTTGGGCGTAGGTGACCTGAGCTGGTCCTTGGGCGTAGTTGACCTGAGCTGGTGCATGGGCGTAGGAGAACTGAGCTGGTGCATGGGCGTAGGAGAACTGAGCTGGTGCCTGAGCATACGCTACTTTCGCAACAGGGGCAGGAGCGTACGCAATCTTGGCAACGGGCGCAGGAGCATAGGCGAACTTGGCAACGGGCGCTTGAGCGTACGCGATCTTGGCTACTGGAGCTTGTGCGTAGACGGGGCCGGCAACCTTAGCAGGGGCGGAGTGGACTGGTGTACCCTCGTAACGGACGACGGCATTGAATCCGTGCTCCTTGTCAGAGGTGTATTCGACAATACGGTGAACACCATCGGGTTGGACTAGCGAGTAAGAGCCGTGGACGGCGTCACCGGCGCGTTCTTCTTGTTGCTGCTTTACATCACCACTGTGATCGTCATGGACAGAGTAGGAGAATTGGTAATGGGCTGGTGCCTCTTGTTCAGCGTACACAACCTTGGCGACGGGAGCGTTGGCATAAGCGAGTGGAGCTTGTGCCTGAGCGTACGTGTATTGAGCCGGGCCAACTGGTACAGCAATGGCGGTGGCGGCAGCCACGATGCCAAAGAAAGTCAGGAACTGAAATAAATTAAATTATTAATTTTGGTTTCTATTGATAAACTTTTTTCATTATTTTTAAGAAAATTTCTTTATAAATATAATTTTTAATTTAATTATAAATTAAAACCAAATGGTTTTGTTTTTATACTCACTTTAGCGACCATGTTGACTGGATTGTTTATTGTTGACGAATGTACCATTGCTCTACGCTCAGAGCTTTTTATAGTAAACTAGTTACGCATACACATATGTTGTATACACGACATCGTTTATTAACCGATGTACAAACACGTACTTGGACATACATGATGCCCGCCGGCGCACGCGCCGAAAACTCGATCGGTAGCAGTTATCGTTATGTAATTCATCTCAAGTTCATTCGTTTTGTTTGTAAATTACGACAGGTTTATTTTGGTTTAAAAGTTCTATTTGGTAAAAAATTATAGATTAAAGGCTTTATAAATTTAAAGCATGAAGTTAAAATTTTAATACCTTTTTGAAATATACCTTTTCAAAGGAAATAAATCTAAACAAGAAGAATAATAATTAAGACAATAATGCTGAGATTAACAACACTTTAATCAGTGCAATCACTGTATTTTAGTCATTTGAAAACGGCGCATTTCTTCCTTATGCGTACACTACACATACAATACACACCAACATATTTTTAATAAGTTATGATTTTCATCAGCTAACCTATTTGAGAACATGAATCCACAGATTAACAAGTAATAAAACAT
The DNA here is from genome assembly GCA_963859945.1 of Euplagia quadripunctaria. Lineage (NCBI taxonomy): Eukaryota > Metazoa > Arthropoda > Insecta > Lepidoptera > Erebidae > Euplagia > Euplagia quadripunctaria. The sequence continues at coordinate 16,295,207 of OY982576.1, read as the reverse complement.
GTGCAGCGTTTCATCTTCTTGCATGCAACCACGGCTTAGACAACTGTGTTCTTCTCTAGATTACCTGAAAACTTCTGTGTTAGTTTCTGGGTCTTGGTTAACTTCTCCTTGCATTACACTTTACACTAAATATGAGCATATTTCACGTTAGTGCACAAAGCATCGCTTTTACTGTCCTGTATTCAACGCATTTGCTGAAGGTGTAAGTATTTAATATGCTAGTACTAGCTACCCGGCCACGCGTTGTTGTGGCTAAGTAATTTGCAAAAAAAAAAATATGACCATAAATTGAGATAAAAACTATTAAGTTGGATCAAAATGCACACAGTGTGCAAAAGTTTCATTATTTTAGGGGTCAATCGGGGACAAACAACGTGGTACAATTTTTTTATATTTAAAAACGGATTTAAACCTTCCTAGCTGAATAAAAATGAACCTATGCATACGTAACCCTTCTAATATATTGGTGCTGAGATCAAGTGAGTAAAACTTCAGCTCTAACATGTTCTGTAAAATCTTTTAATGTTTTCTTCTTCGATTCTCATAGGTTTATTGATTAATTGTGTTCAAAACGTTTGCGTTATTCTTTTTTGGACAATTTATTTAGTAGGTGCTGCTGATTGTTCGTAAATTGTGTTCTACTGTACGTACAGTCCAATACTATTTCAAGGGTCGATGTAGTGGGAATGTTCATTCGGTCAGCAGTTACTAAAAATGGTAACCCAGATTGACGACTGCAATTCGTTTGTTCAAGTAGTGACTTGTTACAGACGTCAGAAAACAATTTCATAGGATCTCATACGGCATCAATAATGTATGAACCTACAACAAGTAGAGCTGATTATGCTGGTTGGCTTTTGCTGTAGGCGTATTGTTTATGACGGTTCACCCTCAGACCGATATTTCTCAGTTCTCGCTATGAAGTTCTTTCTACTGTTTTTAGAAGAAAATATGTGATGTTGTTAGATCTGCAGGATTTACCTTGAAAGTAATCAGCTACGGCTGGGGTATGAATATTACTTTAATGCTACATACGTAGCAGAAAAGTAGCAGTCAGGTCGTAAGAAAACAACATTATAACGGTAACTCATGATCCCCTGCATCGAAATTGATTACAGTCTATTGTTTTACTAACTGTTTAGTTTTTAACTTAATATTAATCCTGGTGGAACGGATCGTCGATGGACCTGAAAAATTCTCGAATGGAGACCACGGATCGAAATGCACAGCGTAGGACGTCCATTATCGCGGTGGACAGACGACCTAGCAAAGATTGCAGGCCGCTTCCAACCGGTCTTCTTGGAAGTCATTAAGGGAGGCCTATGTCCAACAGTGGACGGCATATGGCTAAAATGATGATGATAATGATGAAACCTTGATTTTGTTTGAGGTTTAAATAATTTATTCTCAATGCATACATCACTCATTTGAGTACACATAAATTGTGTGATAAAAAGTTCGTCACCCTTACTGGTCTGGTGCATTTATTCTTTCCTTATTTCTTTCTTTCAAACCATTTTATTACGTTCTATAAATATTCCTTTTTAAAAAGCCCTTTATATTCGGTTCCGATATATGTATTTACCGCAACGATGACTTGAAAAATCGATCAATTTCCTGTTTAGAGTAACTTGTTAAACATACGAGTTAAACAGTTCAAAGATACGAAGTATACTAAAATGCTTTTAACCCTGTTTATAATTATTATTTTTCTGTACGGGAAACAAAGCAGTTTTTTGCACAGACAACATCAATTATCAAGTTCAAGTCATATTAAACCGGAACAAAGTGAAAACCTTGTCAGTATTTCGGTCGAACGTTTCCAAAAGACAATCAATGTAAAAATAACATTTAATTTACGAGTTTCGGCGTACGTACATTAACCGCAAAAGGAACACTGATTCACCTTGTTATAAATGTCGATAGGTACTGTTTTTTTTAAGGCTTTATAATGTCATTGGATTGAAGTAAATTACAAACACTTGTGAAGTTTCCCACGTGTAATTAATACTTACGGTACTACGAAATGTGTTTCAAGTGTGACTCCAATACAGTTTTTTCTCATTCCGTACAAAGCTATCTTAGGTACAACACGAATCAAATGTCGATTTGAACTACAATGGAACAATATTTGTACAATTTATTTATTATAAGCAATTTCATTCAGCTTGCGTTTATGGCCACTGCTCTGCTCCTAAGGGTTCTAGCGTGATGTTACATTACCTATAATATTCCTCAATGAATAGTCTACCCAAAACAATAGCATTTAAACGAACAAACAAATAATCAAACAAAAAACACTTCAGCTGTATTATCTACTTAAATAAAAATGAATGGGTAAATGTGTTGCTAAGCAGAAAACTGGAGAACGGCTGGACAAATTTGGCAAATGTATGTTTTAAAATGTTCGTTGAAGTCCGAGGAAGGTTCTTATATAGGAATTGTGGGATTTTTTTGTGAGTCTGTTACAGTCCAATAGCTTTTGACAGACCTACGGTCCTGTCGGGTCAGCTGGTATTAGTATATATATGGTTTTACCCAGCCCAACCTTAAATGAAGCAGAGCGACATATTTGCTTAGGTTAAATCACATATTAAATTTCTGACGCGTTTCTTTGATCAACATATAAATAATGTACTTAGTCTATTTTTGACACCCAGGTGTAATGAATGAATTAATTATAATCAATATATTAATACGTGAACAGTTTTTACCCCTTTTAAAGCAAATTTGCACGAAGGAATGTGAAAATTGGAATACTCAAAGATTAAGTATAGAAAAAGTGCAGAAAGCTAAAATATTTAAGTAATATGTGTATCAAATGTATTAATTGCCGTGGGAGAGCCATGCTTCGGCACGTATGGACCGACTCGACCGGAGTGATACCACGGCCTCACAGAAAACCGGCAGTCAAGCAATGTTGCATTGCTTTTCGTCGAGTGAGTGAGGTTACCGGAGGCCCTAACCCTTCCCTATCCCCCTACTCCTACCTTGAAGGCCGGCAACGCACTTGTGACTTTCGAGTTGCAGGTGCCCATGGGTGGCGGTAATCATTTACCATCAGGTCTGCTCGTTTGCCCCCTATTTCATAAAAAAAATTACTTACATGAAACGGCGTGATTTCATTAAAGCTCGAGTTTTTAGAATAATCACAGTACAATCTAGTAAAATATGTATGAGAAATTGCCAGTTTTATAAGTATCAATCATTGTCAAATTTAACTAAAAATCTTACTGACTTTATAACATATTTTTTTATTGCCCTAATTTTTTACAACGCAGCTAATATCACTTGAATACTAATTAAGATACCAATGTCATTGATCCATCTTTTCAGTGCGCTTTCTGCGATGTCTGAAAGACTTATTTAGTGCCATGCGATTATTTTTTGTCTGTGTGGATTCTAAAGCTGCTGACGCCCGTCTTGATAATTCGGAATGTTTTTGAGTGAAATTTATTTGTAAACTAGCTGACCCAACACACCTTGTCCTGTCTTAACTATGAATATTGAATTCGAATTGGTATAATTTACAAGCGCACATTCTGTCAATCGCGCCAACTGTCAAACTACTGACAGTTATGTCAAAAGCGCTAAAGTTACATTAGAAAATTTGATATTTTCGTTAAGTTTTCTGAAGTTTTTTCATTTTCCTCGCAAGTTTCTTAAAATGTTCTTTCATAAGAACCCTCTCCTGATAATAACAAACAGAAAAAAAAAAGAATTAGCGAAATCGGTCCAGCCGTTCACGCGTGAAACCGTGACCAAGGGAAATCGGGATTCATTTTTATAAATATAGATTAATAGTTGTATTCAATAACCCTATGCAGTTTTTCTTGCTCACGGAACCCTAAAAAGCACATCTGTCGGTAGCATAACAGGTTACTACGCAATTACCGAACCGTTATTACTCAGTAGTGAATGCTCCAATTTTTCAAATTGCTAAATATACTATTGATTTACATAATCTAGCTTAAGTAATGTTATTGATGTCTTTGTTACATGTTGGCTGGTCGCAGTTCTTATGGCTTCTATATTTAAGTATCTACGTATGTATAGTGCGATAAATTGTGAAAAATTCTGTTCGGTCACATTAATAATTTGTCGTTCCTCGCAGTTTCACACGCTTTTATGGTCACTGCTCCACTCGTAAGGGTCATAGCGTGATGTTACATATTCTATACTATTTCTCATGAATCTGTCTGTCATATATAAAAAGATTTATTCGAATCCGAATGGTAGTTCCAGAGATTAGCGTGTTTAAACAAACAAACAAAAACCCGTTCAGCTTTATTATGTTAGTATAGATAATTTATATCACAAAATACTTTCTTTTCAATACGAATGTTACTGCCTACATATCTATACTAATATTATAAAGAGAGTAATATTATTACAGTCTGTAAGTTAGGATGTAGGGAGTAATCTCAGAAACAATCGATCCGATTCTGAAAATTATTTTACTAAGAGGAAGCTTAATTACCATAATTATGACTGCATGAAATGTTTAAGTTAAGCTATGAACCTTTTTCTTTTTAATGGCAGTAGTAAACCGGAATACCGGTCATAAGAATTATGCATTTTGACATACTTTTTTAGTAATATATATAGATAGCTAAATAGATGGGTACTCATTATTGCACACCATAAACAGGATACAATCATGAAAAAGAAATACATTAAAAACAGTAGTACAATGGCCGGCCGTATCGCAGCTACAATCTCTTAGGCGCCCATTACACGGTAGGTTTTGCTGTAGGTTTGCTGTGATGTTTGCCACAATCAAAACGGTGATTAACGAATAACTTATCGTCTAATGCAGTGATTGACGGTTGCATGATGAGATTTTAATGTCGATATTATTTCATCAATCACATACGAACATCCGTCAATCATGACTGTTGGTAATGATTGACGTTTGCATGAGCGTCTAAAGGGCGCCTTGCAGGCAACCTTTGGATGGACTATACTGTATATATATATATACTTAGCACAACAGAGTAACTTTGAAATGCCTTGCATATAACGGACCAAGTATCGTTAATGATGATTCACGTCCTAGTGTAACGTGTATCATCGGGCCAGGTCAACCTCAGGCTGGGGAGTTTCTCAATGTCTCTAAATCGTACCACATGAAACTTTCTAACTCTACACAACATACAAAAAAGTACAGTTCAATTGAGAACCTCCTCCTATTTCGAAGTCGGTTAAAACTCGGATGTACTACTAATGTGTTAGTAAAATGGAATGTGAGAAGTAGATATGTGTATCTCGCATTAAAACCAGGAAGTTACCCTCCTTAAGTTCCTGGTGAGTTCATAAAATGATCCTCAGAACACAGTCGATCGTAGGGTAGGTGACTCATCAATGATCTACTAAGTTCGATGACGTTTGGCCTTTAGTGACCTCTTCATAAAAAAATATTAGAGAGACGAGCTATAATTAACATTGTAGAAGTTAGTTCGCTGAGGTCATTCTTCGAAGGGAATATAACATTCTGTGATTTCCTTCAAAACCAGTCCAATCATGCCAAAACGGAAGTGTCAATGTTATTTTTATATTATAAAACAGTGGTTATCCTTACATGAAACACAAATGACAAATACCGTATAATTTTCGGAAGTTCTTTATTTTAAGATTAAATTATTTTTTTTCTCATTTCAATGATTCCAGTGTTTTTACCTATATCTTTAACTGGTAAGCAAAACACAAAATATATCCACTTAAATAAGTAAATCTCAATCGCATTACGGACATTACAGAAATACCACGATGCCCAAATTATGAAATAATCTTGCTATGGTTTTCCCAAGAGACTCTAGTACGCAAATCTGATCTTGGACACGCAATCTCAATATGACAACGGGTAACTGCTTATCATTCGACAGACAGTTAAAAACCTTCACCATAACAAAAAAAACACCTAAATAGAATAAATAATAACAATAGGTTGTCTGGCAGAGAATGATTTAGGCATTAAGTCCGCCTGGGTACTGCATATGCATAAAATCTAAATATTTAGGTAATTTCTCACAGTTGTGCTTCCTGAGGGTCGCCATTAACTCTTCAGTAAAGCGGTCGACAATGGGCGAATAACCTCTGAACTCTGTCGCGAATATTTGTAATCACAGGTAACCGATAAGGTAGCTCATGTGCCTTATTTTCATCTTTGGCATTACCTTACCTATATCATCTTCTTGTGATCTGTTTTATTATTGCTAATCGTTCAATTATTCTTTATGCAAGCATACTCCTTCATAGACCTCATAACTAAGCTGCAGCTATCATTTGCCACCAAACTATTAATATAAATTAGGAACTTGTTGTCCTAGAACACAATTCAAGAACAACACTACAGCATACACATATCTATTACATTTTATCTCTAAACAGTCACGTTTCTACTTACTAACAATTTCTTAAGCTTGCTTCTAATCAATTGGTGCTCACATGTACCGTTCGTGTTACACATATTACTCAGTGGACCACACCCAAAAGAATTCGGTCAAGGCCTCGGTCGCACCGGTCCACAAAACTACTTTTAATTTCTTTACCGCGCGACGCCAATTTACACAGACCTCTTGACTATGTGACAGAAATGTGCTGATATGGGTCTAATTAAAATGGAAACTACTTATTTCTTCTAAAACTATCACAATGTTATAAGTATTTATTATTCTTGCAATTTATTTACGTTCTAATGGAGTGTCAAATTGTAATACTGGTAATATATTAAATTATATATGTATGAATGTGATTAAACATGCAAATAAAAATTTGTCAATACATTTTGGTTCGATTAGTGCTACAATATAGGTACGAAGGTAGGCAGAGAACTAGTTTAATGTGGCAACAATTATTATCATTACTTAGCAATTTAGTACTATTTTATCATAAATCAGCATATGAGTTAATGAGTTTATATTATATTATACAGTTATGGATATATTAAAAAAACTCGTGAGGTATCTTTGGGACACCCGGTTTGAACAAAGTTCCTTTCGCCATATGTATAAATATATTTAATGGATTGAATAAATTGTATCAAAATATAGTAAATACTGTAAAAACCATCAATTAAAATTGCTATGCCTACTACACTACATCAACTCTCAACTCTTTCTTTTTTTTATATTACTAATATATGGATAAATAGTATACAACCAACATCAAATTACATTAATATCGCGCAGAATCCACAAATCATCTTACGGTCAGCATTTTTCGTTGCGCTAACACTTTTTCCGCCTAGCGCCCCCATCAGCTGAGCGTCTAAAAAGTTGATTTCCCTATACCTAAATAATACAATGATTCTTATATATATGTATAAAGGCACGTCAGATATTTATAACACGACATTTCATTTATAAATCTGCACGACCTTTGTGACGCGGCGGTTGAACTTTTGACTGCGACTATGACTATACTACGAATACTTTGCCGTTCTAAGAATTCCACCCCATACATCGATATACGTCATTGAAAAATAAACTTAACTTTGTAGTTCTAAAAATACTTCTCCATCCAAGTGCCAATTATAAGCTTGTAATCGCGAAAAACATATTTAATGTGATCTATCAACAAATTAAGGACTTCCGGATTTTTCCCTTACTTCTGCTGTGATACCATGAGTCAAGGTCAATGGGAAGTACCCTATAGATTTTGATTTACCTGCGATGTGTTAAAATTGTTTAAAATATAAGCCTTAAATGGCTATATGCTGTGATTGCGTTGACTTAGAAGCTTAATAGGTATTCTTTACAGATTCAAGGGACGGCAGACGTAAGTATTTGATGTTAATTTAAACTTGATACCTTCTCGCGTTCCTGAAAGAAGGGTCTTGACAGACGGACAACGAAGTAAGGGTTCCTTCTTTCCTTTGAAGGTACGGAACCCTAAAAATAAATTTAAGTATATTTATCCATGTTCTACAACTCATAGAACAAGGTATGGTTAGTTTGGATCTAGAAAGCTCTGCGTAATGTGTATCAGATTGTTATTATTATAATTAAAAAATCCCCGTTCTCTAATACCAATGAATTAATGAAAAGTTCTCAACGAATTTTGTCTTCTTTAGAATATAAGATTAACTTATATATAAGGTCGGGGCAAAAGTTTATTCGTATTTTATATACAATATTTTTTAAGTTTAATTACATTTAATTATAATAAATATGTGCCGTTTTGTTCCATAACTTGTTGCCATCTTGTAGATAGTGACATAATCCTGTTGCTACAGAAATCTTGAGATTTTTCATAAAAAAAACTGCGATAAGTAGTTTTGACAGTCGTCTCTTGATGTTAACCCAACACTACCCAAAGAATTCTGAAGAGACCGAAACAGGTGAAAATCTGAGGGTGCAAGGTCAGAACTATATGGTGAATGCATTAACACTTTCCAACCAAGCTCTCTCAATTTTTACTGAGTGGCCAAAGATGTGTGTGGTCTGGCTATCATGATGAAAGACTTCTCCTTTTCTGTTGGTCAATTCCGGCCGTTTTTTCTTAATTTCTTGTTTGAGTCTCATTAGTTGTTGGTATGATGGTTTTACCCGGCGGTTGAAGCGCATAATGAACGATGCCCTCGCAATCCCACCATACACACAGCATCACCTTATTGCGTGTTAATCCTGGTTTCGCCAGTCTGTGGAGCTTGACTACCGTGTGACCATGATCTTTTTCGCACGTTCTTGTCGTAGGTGATCTACTTTTCATCATCAGTGAACAATCTTTTCAAAAATGGTTCGGTTCTTCATTACGTTTCAATAGAGAATCGCATAATGAGTACACGATTCATTGTGGCACCCAAATATGGAATTTTTTGTATAACCAAACTTTTTTAAATGGGTCAAAGCGGTTTTGTGGTTAATCCTCAGGTCTTTGGCTATGTCGTAATTACTAATATACTACTAATATAACTACCAATATAATATAAATAATACTATGAGGGCGACCAGAGCGAGCCGCATCTTTGACATCAAAATTCCCGGACTGAAAACGCTTGAACCTGCTTGAACCAATTTTGTGCTACTCTTACTGACACCGAATTAGGTCCTTAAACGTCACAAACTTTTTTTACTGCTTGAGTCACATTTTTTCTTTCTTTTTCTCTTATTTGTAGTAAAACTTTAGAATTTCTTCGTTAGATTTTTTATTTTTTTATTTATGGTCTCTATCTTGCGTGTAGTCAACGCAAAGATTCCGCCAATGTCAAGTGTTTCGAGAGACACGTTTAGAAATTCGTTAGATTCACTCATTTTAGCGGACAGAAAAACAATTGAAAAATGGCGTTAAAGTGTTTTTTACTATATTTGTTGATATTAAAACCAGCCAGATACAAACAGTACAACCAAAGAGATTTTTCTTCAATATATACAAAATAAGAAAAGATTATTTCCCCGACCTATGATATACGGGAATTAACGCGATCACGAAATAGGTGTTACATATCTCTGAATTCCCTGACGTTTCGACCAGGTTGCACTGGCCATGGTCACAGGCTGACTAGAACAGTGGGGCACACCCTCCGTCGTGGAGGTGGCATGTTTTTTATCACTGGATTCCACGCTGTAGATAATTTGAAATCATCTTCCAGGTTGAAAGTTTTGTCTTTTAATTTCAACCGCTTCACGTACAACTCTTGAGTAAAAGTGACCTTCAGTGGAGAAGACTTGTATACGTACGAGTAAAGCGATCCCACGTCGAAGCTCACCATCGTCGTCATCAGGTTCCAACGTGCCGCGAGTCTTTCACAAAAGACGGTGTTTTGCGAGATCAGACGGGTCCTTGTCGCACTATGTGTACCGCAAGCCTACTCATATGGATAGGTACTCATAGTTGACACACCACGTCTCATCATCATCTCCGACACTTACAACCTGCCCGTTCTTGGCGAATCAATACATAGCACGCACTGGTCGCTAACACACAGCATCTCCATAAGTGCTCTACGTAAATGACTATTCTGATTAAAAAGATTTTAACTGTACTACCTACCTACCTATGAAAATCTTTTACATTGTTGAACTACTAGTCCGCTTATAAGGTCTACTTAGGGGTGTTTGGTAAATCAACATGAACCACTGAATTTAACAGTTTTATTCCATTGAATAAGAACGTATTACAATGTGCATCGCATTTGATCACACTTACACCTGCGAATTTTGTAGGCCAGGTTTTAATCCCTTCTACAGAATCTTAACACCGACATATAAATCTGTACAACGCCATCTAGGGAACAATATATAAATTAATTGTACCCTGATATTTGATATTAACGTATGCACGTCAGACGACTTATACACACTTACCTACTGCAACTCTATAATTATCTGCCAATACGATGTTGGACGTGATGACAGTGATTTAAAAATTATAATTAAATGAATAGATCATTTCAGTTCAAAAATAAATAATTTATTAGCAACTATTCATTTAAATAAAATAGCTCTCGTAACTAAATAACAACTTTGGTCTAGTGGTGGTAAGAGATGGCAGGAGATGAGTAGGTTACGTGGGTGACGGGAGCGGCGGCGTAGGCGACCTTGGCGACGGGAGCGGCGTAGGCGAACTTAGCGACGGGTGCGGCGTAGGCGACTGGAGCGTTGTAGGCGACTTTAGCGACGGGAGCGGCGTAGGTGAATGGAGCGTTGTAGGCGACCTTGGCGACAGGTGCAGCATAGGCGACCTTCGCGGGAGCAGACTGGACAGGGGTGCCCTCGTAGCGCACGATAGCGTTAAAACCCTGGTGGTCATCAGCTGTGTATTCAACGATACGGTGTACACCGTCAGGCTGCACCAGGGAGTAGGAGCCGTGCACGGCGTCACCGGCACGAGACTCCTGCTGCTGTTTCACATCACCGCTGTGGGAGTCGTGTACGGAGTACGAGAAGTCGTAATGAGCAGGAGCTTCTTGCTCAGCGTACACCACCTTGGCAGCGGGGAGCAGACCAGCGTAGGCAGCGACCGCCAGGGAAAGGATGATGACAAACTGGAATAAGAGAGTAGAAATATAATATTGGCATTTTTAAACACATAATCTATAATTTGAAAAGTAAGGGATAATATAATTACTGATCTGAACTGATGATATAAAAATTACTGATCGAATTACATTGAGACACTTATTTTTCCCATAGCAAATAAAATTTGGAAAATTTATATTGGTTCAATACTGTATTTTAAGTTTAGTGACTTTCCCTTTATTTATAAAATATATTAATTTAAAAGACTGACTCACTTTAGCGACCATTTTTACTAATTAGATTTAGCTTTGTTGTTGTTAATTTCAATATCAGTTCTCGACTGTAATGCATCTATGATCTGGTACAGTTTTTATACATGAAGTTTCACATACTTTTGAACCGGTCGGTGACATATAGCGCCGGAGCAATGCCGTATTTCTTTTACAATGATTGAGAGGTCGTGCAGATCGATCGGTCGATGCGAGAGACCTACAGATTAACTCCTGGAGACAGCGCTGTCTGACCTTAGTCGCTTATACAAGTGAGTTGTGAGCTAGTAGCTTATACCCGCTACTCTCCTCGCCTGCTTATGTGGAGTAATAATAAAGTATTTAACAAAGAGCAATTTAGACAACAGTATAGAGCACTGCACTATTATATTTATATATCGTATACAATACTACATCACAATATAGTATATATATATATGATGTTGAAGTATTTTCTTTTCGTTCCGTTGTCCTGTACTGGTAATAAAAGAGTGTGATAAGAGGAGTTTTTAGCAATAAAGTACCAAGCATAGATCAGAAAATTAATGATTGGTGCCAAGACGTGCACTATATTTAACACATAACCTTGACGTAAAATAAATTAGGATATAAGATATTATGTTATTGGCTATTTTTATCGCAGAACATGTAAATTCTACCCGTACAAAAGCTGGGGAGGGTCCCTAGTAATTTAAAAAAAAAATAGAAAGGCCAAGTGACGTATAGAGAAGCCATGCAATTGGCACTGGACAGAGATGAAAGGTAATCACTACGTCAACAAGCATGTGATGGATGGATGTCAACTCTAATACCGATACAAGTTCAACTGGTATATTTTAGCAATAGCTACTTATTTAAATAAATTTTAAGAGCTTACACAGCCATTAATATAAGTATATCTTAAAAATGCAATTAAAACTTGCTTCGCTTGCGTTGATTTATATTTTATGTTAATAGGGAATGAATAGATACACTAGTATATTAAAACAGGGGTTCCGAATCTTTTAAGATAATGGAACACCCATCAAATCCCAAAAATTTTATGGAACCCCACTTTCATTGGCATAACCTTTTTTTCTGAATTTCTCCCACGCTTGTACTGCTTGAGTCACATTTTTACTTTCTTTTTCTCTTATTTGTAGTAAAACTTTAGAATTTCTTCGTTAGATTTTTTTATTTTTTTATTTATGGACTCTATCTTGCGTGTAGTCAACGCAAAGATTCCGCCAATGTCAAGTGTTTCGAGAGACACGTTTAGAAATTTGTTAGATTCACTCATTTTAGCGGACAGAAAAACAATTGAAAAATGGCGTTAAAGTGTTTTTTACTATATTTGTTGATATTAAAACCAGCCAGATACAAACAGTACAACCAAAGAGATTTTTCTTCAATTGTATACATACAAAATAAGAAAAGATTATTTCCCCGACCTATGATATACGGGAATTAACGCGATCACGAAATAGGTGTTACATATCTGTGAATTGCCTGACGTTTCGACCAGGTTGCACTGGCCATGGTCACAGGCTGACTAGAACAGTGGTGCACACCCTCCGTCGTCGAGGTGGCATGTTTTTTATCACTGGATTCCACGCTGTAGATAATTTGAAATCATCTTCCAGGTTGAAAGTTTTGTCTTTTAATTTCAATCGCTTCACGTAAGTGTTCTTGAGTAAAAGTGACCTTCGGTGGAGAAGACTTGTATACGTACGAGTAAAGCGATCCCACATCGAAGCTCACCATCGTCGTCATCAGGTTCCAACGTGCCGCGAGTCTTTCACAAAAGACGGTGTTTTGCGAGATCAGACGGGTCCTTGTCGCACTATGTGTACCGCAAGCCTACTCATATGGATAGGTACTCATAGTTGACACACCACGTCTCATCATCATCTCCGACACTTACAACCTGCCCGTTCTTGGCGAATCAATACATAGCACGCACTGGTCGCTAACACACAGCATCTCCATAAGTGCTCTACGTAAATGACTATTCTGATTAAAAAGATTTTAACTGTACTACCTACCTACCTATGAAAATCTTTCACATTGTTGGACTACTAGTCCGCTTAAAAGGTCTACTTAGGGGTGTTTGGTAAATCAACATGAACCACTGAATGTAACAGTTTTATTCTATTGAATAAGAACGTATTACAATGTGCATCGCATTTGATCACACCTACACCTACGAATTTTGAAGGCCAGGTTTTATTCCCTTGTGCAGAATCTTAACACCGACATATAAATCTGTACAACGCCATATAGGGAACAATATATAAATTAATTGTACCCTGATATTTATTGCAAACGTTAGACGACTTATACACACTTACCTACTGCAACTCTATAATTATCTGCCAATACGATGTTGGACGTGATGACAGTGATTTATAAATTGTAATTAAATGAATAGATCATTTCAGTTCAAAAATAAATAATTTATTAGCAACTATTCATTTAAATAAAATAGCTCTCGTAACTAAATAACAACTTTGGTCTAGTGGTGGTAAGAGATGGCAGGAGATGAGTAGGTTACGTGGGTGACGGGAGCGGCGGCGTAGGCGACTTTAGCGACGGGAGCGGCGTAGGTGAACTTAGCGACGGGTGCGGCGTAGGCGACTGGAGCGTTGTAGGCGACTTTAGCGACGGGAGCGGCGAAGGTGAATGGAGCGTTGTAGGCGACCTTGGTGACAGGTGCAGCATAGGCGACCTTAGCGGGAGCAGACTGGACAGGGGTGCCCTCGTAGCGCACGATAGCGTTAAAGCCCTGGTGGTCATCAGCTGTGTATTCAACGATACGGTGTACACCGTCAGGCTGCACCAGGGAGTAGGAGCCGTGCACGGCGTCACCGGCACGAGACTCCTGCTGCTGTTTCACATCACCGCTGTGGGAGTCGTGTACGGAGTACGAGAAGTCGTAATGAGCAGGAGCTTCTTGCTCAGCGTACACCACCTTGGCAGCGGGGAGCAGACCAGCGTAGGCAGCGACCGCCAGGGAAAGGATGATGACAAACTGGAATAAGAGAGTAGAAATATAATATTGGCATTTTTAAACACATAATCTATAATTTGAAAAGTAAGGGATAATATAATTACTGATCTGAACTGATGATATAAAAATTACTGATCGAATTGCATTGAGACACTTATTTCTCCCATAGCAAATAAAATTTGGAAAATTTATATTGGCTCAATACTGTGTTTTAAGTTTAGTGACTTTCCCTTTATTTATAAAATATATTAATTTAAAAGACTGACTCACTTTAGCGACCATTTTTACTAATTAGATTTAGCTTTGTTGTTGTTAATTTCAATATCAGTTCTCGACTGTAATGCATCTATGATCTGGTACAGTTTTTATACATGAAGTTTCACATACTTTTGAACCGGTCGGTGACATATAGCGCCGGAGCAATGCCGTATTTCTTTTACAATGATTGAGAGGTCGTGCAGATCGATCGGTCGATGCGAGAGACCTACAGATTAACTCCTGGAGACAGCGCTGTCTGACCTTAGTCGCTTATACAAGTGAGTTGTGAGCTAGTAGCTTATACCCGCTACTCTCCTCGCCTGCTTATGTGGAGTAATAATAAAGTATTTAACAAAGAGCAATTTAGACAACAGTATAGAGCACTGCACTATTATATTTATATATCGTATACAATACTACATCACAATATAATATATATATATATATGATGTTGAAGTATTTTCTTTTCGTTCCGTTGTCCTGTACTGGTAATAAAAGAGTGTGATAAGAGGAGTTTTTAGCAATAAAGTACCAAGCATAGATCAGAAAATTAATGATTGGTGCCAAGACGTGCACTATATTTAACACATAACCTTGACGTAAAATAAATTAGGATATAAGATATTATGTAATTGGCTATTTTTATCGCAGAACATGTAAATTCTACCCGTACAAAAGCTGGGGAGGGTCCCTAGTAATTTAAAAAAAAAATAGAAAAGCCAAGTGACGTATAGAGAAGCCATGCAATTGGCACTGGACAGAGATGAAAGGTAATCACTACGTCAACAAGAATGTGATGGATGGATGTCAACTCTAATACCGATACAAGTTCAACTGGTATATTTTAGCAATAGCTACTTATTTAAATAAATTTTAAGAGCTTACACAGCCATTAATATAAGATGTAATTAATATATCTTAAAACTTGCTTTGCTTGCGTTGATTTATATTTTATGTTAATAGGGAATGAATAGATACACTAGTATATTAAAACAGGGGTTCCGAATCTTTTAAGATAATGGAACACCAATCAAATCCCAAAAATTTTATGGAACCCCACTTTCATTGGCATAACCTTTTTTTCTGAATTTCTGCCACGCTAGTATGGCGGTTCAAGAAATGAAAAACTTCACTTAAACGTTACCTTAATAAACTTAATAGGTACTTAAGCATACAAGTTCTAGCCCGGGAGGCGGGGGTGGAGAATGCTTTCTTTTGTCCGAGAGTTGTATGAGCATATATGGGGTAGCATAGTCATAGTCCGGGCCATATAAGACTCGCTAATTAAATAAAAGTAATCGTTTTTCTCAACACACATTTTATGCTATTCTAAAATAATATTTGTATAAGTACCATGGATTTATTAAATAATTTCGCGGATCCCTGGTGACTTTTCCACGAAATCCTTAGGTTTCCCGGAACCTACATTAGGAATAGCTGCGGAAGTTTAAGACTTAATCGCGATAATATTTGTGAGGTACAATACCCTTTTTTGGTTACACGACGTTTCGACCGAATTACACTAATCATAGTCACGGGGATAGATAATATTGTTACTAATTAATTATAATTAGTATCTAAAAAAATATTATAGATCTATAAGATTATGGATATACTATCTGCGCCCCGCTGTTTCACCTGCGTAAGTCCCGATTCCGTGGGAATATCGGGATAAAAAGTCCAGCTATCTACATACCTAGTTTCATCGCAATCCGTTTAGTAGTTTTTGCATTAAAGAGCAACAAACATCCATACATCCTCACAAACTTTCACGTTCATAATATGAGTAGGATTGGATCTCTATTTTGTATATTCATTTATAAAACTATCGATATTCCTATAAGGTAATAGGAATATTGATCACATGCTCACAATAACTGCTATTAATATTTTAAGAGAGGTAAAGCAATAAAGACAGCCGGTTCTGAGTCAATGAAATATCGCAGCTAGAATAACCACACTATTATAAGT
Source organism: Euplagia quadripunctaria (assembly GCA_963859945.1). Lineage (NCBI taxonomy): Eukaryota > Metazoa > Arthropoda > Insecta > Lepidoptera > Erebidae > Euplagia > Euplagia quadripunctaria. Next base: position 16,278,759 of record OY982576.1, on the reverse strand, counting down.
ACATTGTCCCTACTAACTGCTATTGTCTCCTCTCGTTATTTCATAGGCGCTGGACTTATTTTAGGCTGAGACGGTTGTCCTTCTATCTATATTCTATGGATGTTAAATGTGCGTGATCTGATCTGTTTTCTTTCTTTATTTTCTCTCCATCTTTTTCCATTCAAATATTTATTTTTACCACCATTGCTAGTGTGTCAACTCCTTTTAAATCTACTGGAGTGTTATTACATACAAGCAGCGCCCCGCAGTTTCACCCGCGAAAGTCCCGATCCTGTGGGAATATCGGGATAAAAAGTATGTTATGCCTATGCGTTAATCCAGGTATCCAGCTATCTACATACCAAGTTTCATCGCAGTCGGTTCAGTGGTTTTTGTGTGAAAGAGTAACAAACATCCATCCATCCATCCATCCATCCATCTAAACTTTCACATTTATAATATTAGTGGGATTTAATTAAAATCAACAAAGCGTAAGCCTAGTGAATGTAAAATTCATAAGGATCTTTTTGTAAAATGATCTTTCCACTTACCGCTAAAACAAATTGCATAAAAGACACACAGACAGGCTTCATCAAGGAGCCTATGTGTGGACCTAGGCAAATGAAATGCCCGCCCGCGGCGATTCGAACGCGAGCCGTGCGCGTTTGTAAGATAGTATAATATTAATTTAGCTTTTGCATACGTTGTTCGATCTAATTTCAGATAAAATTATCTTAAATCTGACAACATAATTAATTTATATTACTATAATTTAATACTTGTAGCACTAGTCGTATTATAAATAAATTATCGTAATTGAATTTTGGTACAAGTAGGTGTTGTGTGTAGGAAAGTATGAGAAGGCCACTAAACCCCCAAATAATATGCAAATGTGTTAAAAATACTAGGCTTGTCATTCTAAATGTCGTCATTCATTTTAGCTTGTGAAAATACATATCCCATCAAAAACTTAACACAACAAATGCAAGTCTTGCAACGCAGTTTTTATACCGCAAAAAGCAGTGACATCTAATTGTTGCCTAATTAGTTAACGAACAGCATTTTGCAGTGACCGTATTAATATTATACATTCTTATTTCCTAAACAGATAGAATGACATGGCCATCGCTGGGCAACAATTCGATATGATAATTATGTTAACGGGAATTAACGCGATAACGTATTTAAAAGGTTTTTACATACCTTTGATTTGGCGATAGGAAGGGTCGGCCCGTGACCACGGTCAGTGTAACCTGGTCGAAATGTCAGGGAAATCAAAGGTACCTAGTAGTAGATTACCGTTTAGATTAATTCCCGTTAACATAGTTATAGTATCATGGAACGCAAAAGTTTAAAAGTTAGTATAACAATTCGATATTCCACTTTTTGCGGAAAATAAAAGAATAACTTCAAAGTCATCAATTTAGGCAAATTTTCAATTATTTATAGAGTTATAACTGCTGCTGTACTGTCGCCTCCAAGGGGCAACCATATATATTATACTAACATGGAAAACACATATGAAGCAGCTATGCAAAATAATATGCAAATCGGTTTACGCTCTTTATGATCTACGCAAAGCATAAACGTAATTGTGTATTTTTATTGTCTGCATTTCGTAGTTTGTTATTTCATATGGGAAATGTGTCTGATGAAGAGTATCTATGAAGCACTTCTAATACACTAATACACCGTGTATTAGGGCTAGGTTTTAGGATGCAAACAACAAACAAATGCAACGTTGACTTTTTGCAAATACTAAACGTCTTATCTAAAAAGAAGTGAGTAATAATATATATATATAATTTAACAGTGTATAAGTACGTAGGGCAACGGAACGACACTGAAGTACAACAATATCGTATACAATATATATATAGTGCATTAACTGTGCCTTTTATAATATAAGACTCGTTTTCTATTAGTAAATATTTTGTTATTACTCTATAAGAGCTCTCGAGCAAAGCCGCGAGTATTGATAAGTGCTCTCAACTCGCCCGTATAACCGGCTAAGGCCGAGACAACGCGAACGCTATCTCCGGGCGCTAATCTGTAGGTCGAAACATGTCCGTCAACCATGTGCACGACCTTTACCTCTCAATCATTGTAAAACTTATTCAGAATCGCTCCGGGCCTATATGGCACATACCGGTTACACTGTACATGACAATTCATGTATAAAAACTGTACCAGATCATAAATGCATTACAGTCGAGCACTGGTATTGAAATTAACAACAACAAAGCTAAATTTAATAAGGAAAAATGGTCGCTAAAGTAAGTCAGTCTACGAATTAAATATATTTTATAAGTGAATGCAAAGTCACTACCCTAAAAATACAATATGGAACCAATATAAATTTTCCAAATTTCATTGCCATGGGCAAACTAAACGTCTGGTAATTCGAATACAAACACTCAGTCTCAATATACAGAATAATATATAATATTTAAACAGTGTTTTTTGTCTTGAAATGCAGTTAAATTATATTACCCACTTTTTTTAGAGGAGACGTTTAGTATTTATCAAATACCAACGTTTTATTTTTCTTCTCTTATTCCAGTTCGCCATCATCCTATCTCTGGCTGCTGCCGCCTACGCTGGCCTGCTCCCCGCTGCCAAGGTGGTATACGCTGAGCACGAAGCTCCTGCTCATTATGACTTCTCGTACTCCGTACATGACTCTCACAGCGGTGATGTGAAACAACAACAGGAGTCTCGTGCCGGTGACGCCGTGCATGGCTCCTACTCCCTAGTGCAACCTGACGGTGTACACCGTATTGTCGACTACACCGCTGATGACCACCAGGGCTTCAACGCTATCGTGCGCTACGAGGGCACTCCTGTCCACTCTGCTCCCGCTAAGGTTGCCTATGCTGCACCTGTCGCCAAGGTCGCCTACAACGCTCCATTCACCTACGCCGCTCCCGTCGCTAAAGTCGCCTACAACGCTCCAGTCGCCTACGCCGCACCCGTCGCCAAGTTTGCCTACGCCGCTCCCATCGCTAAGGTCGCTTACGCCGCCGCTCCCGTCACCCACGTAACCTACTCATCTCCTGCCATCTCTTACCACCACTAGACCAAAGTTGTTATTTATTTAGAAGAGCTGGTTTATTTAAATGAATAATTACTAATAAATTATTTTTGACCTGAAATGACTCGTTTACTTATAATATTGAAGAGATGATATGTATCATCATAGTAGTATCTTAATCATAAAGACTAAACATAAATATCCTCCTTAAGGAGTCAGTACCGTTAAAATCAGTGGAATTAAAATAGTAACTTTTGCAGAGCCCTTGTGGAGATCCTGTACTGTAAATGGTGCATTGTAGGTCGGCTTACTCCTTAGGATGGGTATCTTCCTCTATTACGAATGTAGTAATAACCGAGCGGCTTAACTGTTGGTGTTGCTCGGTTAAATCCCCCGTTAAGAGCCCCTATATTTCCAAGATTACGGGAGTACCTGAAATTGGAATATTGTCTAACAGCAAAACTAGAGCTTTCAGAGATTAAAAATACGGGCGTAACTTAAACATAACTACTGCTTCACATAATGATACGAATTCAGCCTCTGTGGTACTTAATGAAACACAGTTTTGTTTGATGATTTGCAGATAATTGTTTTGTCAATAAGTTTAAAAAAAAAAAAAAAATTAATAATAATAACTTCACACATCTCACACACGGCCGTCTGATCCCAAACTAGGCAGAGCCTGTAGTACAGTAGGTAACCAAACTATTGATAAACGTACTTATATATTTCTAAATACATACATATTACAGATAATTTACACCCAAACACAGAACAAATGATCATGCTCATCACACAATTATTTGTCCTGGGTGGGAATCGAACCCACGAGCTCAGCAGTCAGGGTCACTAACCACTAGACCAACAGGCCTGTCAATATATATAGTAATGTCTATGAAAATAATATAATCTATTGCTCTCTCTATCACGGAAGGGAAAATAAAAGGTCATGTCCAAAATTAGTTTCAATTAGGTACAATTAATTAAAAATAACAATTTTATTTAAAAAAATATAATTAACAGTTGATTGCGACGCGGCCATTTTCATAGATGTAGTAATTGTAATGTACAGTTTCAGTTTTAAAATAGGTATTGATATATATGTATAGATGTGATATCCGATATTCTAAACCGATACATAGATACGATTTGATATGGTGTAAAAGCGATATTACCCATGCCTATATATAACCGACTTTGCCCAGGATTCTCCAATAAATCGCTGTTTCTGTGTGCCAAGTGCCAATGCAAATAGAACCGAAACTTCAAAAATTCGTTATGACAAAAATCGAAAATTCTATAGCTCATACTTATCACTTGATTTCATACAAGCTGCTGTAACAAAACCATAGTGTAATTAAAAAAAATGAACTGCGCCATCTATCGAATGTTAGTAGCAACGCAACAGTTGAAATGCTACAGAGTACTATTTAGACTTTCACATTTATGGAAATAAATAAAATTTAATTATCTGTTTGTAATACCAATATGATTGTATACACGGTACTTATATTAAATAAAGATTTTTTTGAAGTGAGACTTGTTTAGAATCGTTGTGATTTGAAAATTCGATGAAACGAAAAAGTCACACTAAAAAGAGACAAACATATTGACAATACTAACGAAATAATTACATATTGAATGAGATAGAATACAAGTATACCGTGTTTCCTATAATCTTCGTATGCTAGCGTTCGTGTCTTTGCGCCTACGTACTACGAAGAAAAAGAGACAAACATATTCATAAATAGGATTTAGCTTGCGAGAGAATGAGATAGAATACAAGTATACAGTGTTTCCTATAATCTTACTAACTTTTAAACTTTCGCGTTCCATGATATAATTATGTCATGCTGTACGGGAATTTCGTGATCGCGTTAATTCCCGTATAAGTACATAATTCCTATAATCTTCCTATGCTAGCACGTGTATTTACTACTGCGTACTACTAAGCCTTCAGAAAAAGTTTCACTTCTGCCGTGTGTGAATTGCACACACTTTTTGTTATTTTGTTTGTTCCGTACGTACGTACTTTCTGTCCTTTTGCTCAGTTTGCAAATAAATTTTATACACGCATAATTTCACATATTCCTTTTATTAAATTCACTAAGGGAAGTCAGATATAAATCAATATACACTTGACCCGGCTAATAGTGTCAACACTTAAATGTTACTACACACGCTATGCGCAAAATGAAATTCAAATTTTCTTTTATTTTTTGGAAATTGTTTGAACAATGGTTTTATCGTGGGCGAGCCATGGTTCGGCACGTATGGGCCGGCTCAACCGGAGTGATACCACGGCCTCACAGAAAACCGGCATTGAAGCAATGTTGCATTGCTTTTCGCCGAGTGAATGAGGTTACCGGAGGCCCCAACCCTTCCCTCCCCCTCCCCCCTCTTCCACCTTTCCCCTACTACCTTAAAGGCCGGCAACGCACTTGTGACCCTTGAGTTGCAGGTGCCCATGGGCGGCGGAAGTCATTTACCATCAGGTGACCCTTCTGCTCGTTTGCCCCCTATAATACCATAATTTTTTTTTATATTCTTACAAAGTTAATCTTCCGTCTGTCGCATTGTGGCGGTAAGATGGTTGAAGCCGTGATATAGTTATATCCCTAGGGATATAGCTATATGTAATCCTATACCGTAATATAGTTATATGAAAGCATTTCATAACTGTCTTTATAAGTAATATAAGTATGATACGAGCACGATCTAGTAATATAACTATGTTACTAATCTGGTGAAATGATTGTAAAAGCGGGGTGCAGAACGTGGGGTGCTCCCCGTGGCATTAGTAATTTCAAAACAAAAGCTAAAGATTAAAGGAAGATAGAAGTATTGTACATACAATATTTTTTTATAATTGATAAGAAGATTTATATTAATTACTTATTTTTGTTGATTCTATGCCTAAATATAAAAACAGATTGTTTTTTATTAATGAAAATTATTTAAATTACCTACAACCATAAACTTAGTGTACTAGTATACTTAGAATGCTAGTATGTTTGCCTACAATTTATAAACATTATTTGTTTTGGCTGTGACCGATTTATTTAAAATGAGTGTTGTGCAAAATAAAGGAAATATATATATCTACTTTTATATAATCCTCGATTTAAGTACGGAATTAAGTCAGAAAGACGAAGACCACTTAAAACTAAGTACTATTAATTTAGAGAACCCTGAAAACTTCTCTTTATAGTAAAGGAGGAGTATCGACGCTATAAACACAATTTTCATAATTTATTGCTATTTAAAATCGTTTATGACAGTAACAGCAAAATGGCCCGCTGATAGCGCGTTCTCTCCGGGTACTAATTTGAAGGTTGAACCATGTCCGTCTAACCGTACGCCCGACCTTCACCTCTCTCTGACATTGTAAAACTTTTTCGGCACCACTCCGGACTTACATGTATGTGGCTAACCGGTTCAAGTGTAGGTGACAATTCATATTTAAAAACTGTACCAGATCATAGATGCATTATAGTCGAGCACTGGTCGAAAATGGTCGCCAAAGTGAGTCAGTATTTCAAATAAATATCTTTTATAAATAAAGTGGAAGTCACTACCTAATCTAAAAAATGTCGAACAAACTACTTTTTCCGAATTTTCTTTGGCTCATATGAATTCTATCACAAGTATTTAGTCTCAACATACATAATTTAATATTACGGTATTAATATGGCCTTGTATTATATTCCCCTTTCTCTTCAAATGATACATTTAGTGCAGCGTACACCACCTTGGCAGTGGGGACCGGGCCGGCGTAGGCGGCAGCAGCCAGAGAAAGGAAGACGACGAACTGAAAATACGGGAGTAGAAATGTAATGTTGGCATTTTATAGACACTAAATGTATCATTTGAAGAAAGTGAACCTTTTTTGAAGGCTTCGTAGTACGCAGGAGTAAATCCACGTGCTAGCATAGGAAGATTATAGGAAACACTGTATACTTGTATTCTATCTCATTCTCTCGCGAGCTAAATCCTATTTATGAATATGTTTGTCTCTTTTCTTCGTAGTACGTAGGCGCAAAGACACGTGCTAGCATACGAAGATTATAGGAAACACTGTATACTTGTATTCTATCTCATTCAATATGTAATTATTTCGTTAGTATTGTCAATATGTTTGTCTCTTTTTAGTGTGACTTTTTCGATTCATCGAATTTTCAAATCACAACAATTCTAAACAAGTTTCACTTCAAACAAATCTTTATTTGGTATAAGTACCGTGGATACAATCATATGGGTATTACAAACAGATACTTAAATTTTATTTATTTCCATAAATGTGAAAGTCAATATAGTACTCTGTAGCATTTCAACTGTTGCGTTGCTACTAACATTCGATAGATGGCGCAGTTCATTTTTTTTAATTGCACTATGGTTTTGTTACAGCAGCTTGTATGAAATCAAGTGATAAGTATGAGCTATAGAATTTTTGATTTTTGTCATAACGAATTTTTGAAGTTTCTATTCTATTTGCATTGGCACTTGGCACACCGAAACAGCGATTTATTGGAAAATCCTGGGCAAAGTCGGTTATATTTAGGCATGGGTAATATCGCTTTTACACCATATCAAATCGTATCTATGTATCAGTTTAGAATATCGGATATCACATCTATACATATATGTCAATACCTATGTTTTATTCGCTGAAACTGTACATTACAATAATTACTACATCTATGAAAATGGCCCCATCGCAATCAACTGTTAATTATATTTATTAAAATAAAATTGTTATTTTTAATTTATTGTACCTAATTGAAACTAATTTTGGACATAACCTTTTATTTTCCCTTCCGTGATAGAGAGAGCATAGATTATCTTATTTCCATAGACATTACTATATATATATATATATATATATATTGACAGGCCTGTTGGTCTAGTGGTTAGTGACCCTGACTGCTGAGCTCGTGGATTCGATTCCCACCCAGGATAAATAATTGTGTGATGAGCATAATCATTTGTTCTGTGTTTGGGTGTAAATTATCTGTAATATGTATGTATTTAGAAATATATAAGTACGTTTATCAATAGTTTGGTTACTGTACTACAGGCTCTGCCTAGTTTGGGATCAGACGGTCGTGTGTGAGATGTGTGAAGTTATTTTTATTAATTTTATTAATTTTTTTAAACTTATTGACAATACAATTATCTGCAAATCATCAAACAAAACTGTGTTTCATTAAGTACCACAGAGGCTGAATTCGTATCATTATGTGAAGCAGTAGTTATGTTTAAGTTACGCCCGTATTTTTAATCTCTGAAAGCTGTAGTTTTGCTGTTAGACAATATTCCAATTTCAGGTACTCCCATAATCTTGGAAATGTAGGGGCTCTTAACGGGGGATTGAACCGAGCAACACCAACAGTTAAGCCGCTCGGTTACTACTACATTCGTAATAGAGGAAGATACCCATCCTAAAGAGTAAGCCGACCTACAATGCACCATTTACAGTACAGGATCTCCACAAGGGCTCTGCACAAGTTACTATTTTAATTCCACTGATTTTAACGATACTAACTCCTTAAGGAGGATATTTATGTTTAGTCTTTATGATTAAGATACTACTATGATGATACATATCATCACTTCAATATTATAAGTAAACGAGTCATTTCAGTTCAAAAATAATTTATTAGTAATTATTCATTTAAATAAACCAGCTCTTCTAAATAAATAACAACTTTGGTCTAGTAGTGGTAAGAGATGGCAGGAGATGAGTAGGTTACGTGGGTGATGGGAGCGGCGGCGTAAGCGACCTTAGCGGTCATTTTATTAAATTTCCAAATACTAGAGCTGAAAGGGATATAATAAAAAATAAGTTAGGATGAATATTTTTTATTTACCATCATTTTAAAATGTATTGTATTATGTATAATTAGTATACAGTAGATTATTTGCTTTAAAAAAAATAAGTACAGTTAATAGTTTTATTTTAATCTTATTTCATAAAATCATGAGCCAATATGTAATTTGTAAACTTAAAGTTTAAAACTTAAATTATTGATGAAGTCTATTAATTAAATCTTCTTTAAGTCTAATATATTGTAAAATATATTAGACTTAACTATATTAATAAAAATTAAATAATTTATTAAAAAATAAGTATTCTATGACTTTTTCCATATACTTAACAATAACTGCCATAGCCTCTTTCATAAACTCCAACCATGCACCTTGCAGCCTCAGTCTTTCTCGTCTCTCATAATCTTTTATTCTCAATTCTTCATTCTTTAACCTCAACCTTTCCTTTTCCATCTCCTCATATACACTATCACGCTCCCTAGCATACTCTCTAGCCTTTGTATCTGATTCTATAATTCTTTTTAATAATTCATTGCTATTTTTGGTTTTCTTTGTTGGGGGAGGCTTCCACTCCTCTTCTAAGGTAAAGTCGGTAAAGGAGGAGCCACAGTTGGTTGGCTACTTGGGCCCGGAGTATTCCAATCTACAATAAATATATATATTTTTTTTATTAAATGTGACATTAGTTGTCCCATATGTTTTTACAATTAAAACTTTATTTCAATGTCAAATAGCAGTGGCAATGGGAATGAATAAATACATTAATCATGACAATAAGAAAATTACTTATAAAAATGAGATTAAGTAATTCATTTTTCTCAATCATTCCCTTCAATCAAAAATTCAGAGGCAACTTCAGGAACTGACTCATTGGGTGGAGCTTGAGGATCCTGAGCAATCTCAAAAGCCACATCCTGAAAATCAGATTAATAAATTATTGGCTAACTCTTAGTTTCAGAATTGACATTTAAATATGCATTTATTGAATCAGGCGTTACACATAATTTAAAATACTGCTAACCCACTGAAACCCAGCTTCTTCTATTATCATACCCGTTCCTGCTTGCACTCCCATTATCTACATGATCCTATTTTCAAGCTCAGTCAGAGAAAATTGAAGTGCTGGCCCACCACTAGTACCACTAGCTGCCCTATTAATTTTGGCACACTTCTTCTTACAATTATTTTTGTAGTCACACCATACCTTGATTAACAAATAACAATTAAAGCATATTAGTAAACAAAGGATTCCTATAAAAGCATCAAAAAAGGAGTTAAAAACTTATTTTAAGTCAAAGAGGTAAAATAGCACTAAGTCAAGTGCTCCAACAACAAAAAATAAAGACACTTGAGATAACAAACCTTACGCCATTTCTCCTCGGACCTAGGATCTCCTGTGCCATCACAATTTAATTTGTTCGTTAACTCTTTCCATTTCATTTGAATGAAATGCCTACCGCGAGGACCACCATAAGGCTTCGACAAATCACCATTTCTGTAGAAATTCCGATTAACATAGCTCACTATATCAATATTCTAGCACACTGAGTAATGCAAATAATAACTTTTAATTACACTCACGCTTTCATGAATTCCACCATCGTAACATATTGTAAATTACTTGTTCTCATTGTTATTGTTTAAACACTAAAAAGCAACCGAACACGACTGTAACAAAATTAATATTTTCAAAAAAATTAAGTTTTAAAAGTTTGTAAACAACGAAGAAACAAACTTAACCTTGACGATCTATGACGCTATGTCAAGTGGAGACGAGGTGTTCAGAAACCATATTTTGTTTTTTTAATCTATTAATAATTATTTAATTTCTTCAAATATACTGCGTTTTAGAATTATTTATTGATATTTCTTTGTTTATAGAACCATTATTTGTTTTAATTGCAAACAAATAGGCAGTTTAGAAGAAAGTAATAAAAAGTTCACTGTGTCATTCAGTTTTCGAACGTATAATTAATGCAACACTACGTTCATTTCGCTCTCAAAGGCTCGTCCCTATTTACGTAAGGATGACGTCACTAGCGTAATCGTATCGACCGCTCGATATCATAACGTTAGTGCTTCGTGCTGCTGCCTATCGTAATACTCCGTTTTCGTATCGTGGACTCGATACGTTTACGATACGAATTCGATATTTTTTCGTGCTCGAGGTACAGGTCTTCAACGCTATCGCGTAGGTAGGTACGCTACGAGGGCACCCCTGTCTACCCCCCTCCCGCCAAGATCGCCTATGCTGCACCTGTCGCTAAGGTCGCCTACGCCGCTCCCATCGCTAAGGTCGCCTACGCTGCTCCCGTCGCTAAGTTCGCCTACGCTGCTCCCGTCGCTAAAATCGCCTACGCCGCTCCCGTCGCAAAGGTCGCCTACGCCGCTGTCCCCGTTGCTTATTTCACTCATCGCCTGCCATCTCTTACCACCATTAGACACAATTTATTAATAATTGAATAGTTGCTAATAAATTATTTTTGAATAGAACTGATTTACTTGTTTATTTTGTAGCAAAAACACAACAAAACTGTTTTTAACTGTGATTAACAACATATGTATAAATAACAATATATATGTTATAAGTATAACATATGTTTAATATAAGCGAAACTTGTACCTGGATAAAAAAGTAAAGAGCATTAGTTAAAAGTTTTTATTGCTAAACACGAAGAATGCACAATCTTACTAATATTAAAAAGGTATAAAGACGATAGTTTGTGAGGATAAATTACTTTTACTCTTTCACGCAGTTGGTTAAAACGGCTGAACGGATCTGGGTGAAATTTGGCACAGAGATAGATTATAGTCTGGAATAGCACATGGCAATTTCGAACGAAGTCGTGGAAGTCAATCTATATAAAGCTTTGCGACTGTTAACAAACTGTAACATAACCATAAGCAGTGGCGTAGCTAGATAACCAAAGGCCCTGGGGCAAAAAATAAACTAGGGCCACAACTAAACTTTTTAAAATCGTTTGATCCCTATTCGTGTTCCGAATTCGACGTACTCCAGATTTGTCGTAATCTAGATTCGTCATACTCAGTGGCGTAGCGTGCCTTGGATCAAAATTAGTCGGGGGGCCCAAATTAAGGGTAAAGATTTCTCACAAAAGAAACAAAAATACTTTAAACGGGGGAATCCCGCAACAACCGATTTAGGATGTTGCCAACTTTTGGGCGCACGCTTAACCCGGAAAAAACCGGACAAGTGCGAGTCTGACTCGCGCACTGAAGGTTCCGTAAGCAAACAAACTTGTATACGTCCATCTCGCGAATCAATTCTCAAAGACTTTTGCCCGTCCTTTTCGAAAGACAAAGTGAACAATCCAATCGCAAAATATAAGTTTGTAATCACAAAAACTTTTTGTTTATGTGATAAGTATAATAATAAATTAAAAACTTTCGGATTTTTTCCTCCACTTGTGCTGTCAGACCTTGCTTCTTACTAAATTTCATGATTCCACGTAAATGGGAAGTACCCTATTGGTTTTCGACCCAAAACCCATAGGGTACTTCCGGTTGACCTAGAATTGTCAATTTCGGTTAAAAGCAAGGTCTTATAGCACAAGAAAAGGGAAAATTCCGAAAAATAAAAAGTTGAAAATTAAGGTAAATTTTGGTACTTACAAGTTCGAAAATCTAAATTTGCCCATATCTTTTTATCGTGTTGACTCAGGACCTTGATTTTTATACACCTAATAGGGGCTATAGACCTCTATCTGGTATAAATTTCAACTTGCTAGGTCTAACCGTTCCTGAGAAAATCGGTGGTGACACACGGACAGACGGACAAGAGAGTGATCTTATAAGGGTTCCTTTTTTTACCTTTTAAGGCACGGAACCTTAAAAAGAGATTGCTTTTTTGACTTTTGTCATTTCTGAAGTGAAAACTCTCAGTTTTCGCTCATTCAGCACGTATTTTTTTTTGTTTTTCCTGGGAAGCACGAGACTAAGTGACATTGTGGATAACATTTTACTAAGTTTTGCTTACACACGTGAGGGGCCCCTGTAGCCCGGGGGCCCCGTATCATTGGTACCGCTGATACGGCGGTGGCTACTCCATATTCAAGTTATCAAGTACGCAATACGTCAGAGTCCGAGGGGCCCCTTGAGCTTGGGGGCCTCGGGGCACTGCCCCGTCTAGCCCTCCGATAGCTACGCCACTGACCATAAGTAGCCTTAAGTGCTTAGTCTTAGTTACTAGCGCTAGGTAACTACTAAGTTATAATAATAATGTTAATAACTTGAGACACCTCACACACAGCCCCCTGATCCCAAACTAAGCAGAGCCTGAATTATGGTAACCAGATTGCTTTTAAAACATACTTATATATTACTAAACACATACATATTATAGACGACAGAACAGACGTAGAACAAATGATCGTGCTCATCACACAATTATTTGTTCTGGGTGGGAATTGAACCCACGACCTCTAGCGCAGCAGTCAAGATCACTAGACCAACAGGCCAATTTAAAGTATGCAACTGTGTACGTCTAGTATACGGGTGCAGTCGTGGTGATGGTTTGGAGTTCTGGAGTGAGTGTACAAAAAAGATTATTTGTATTCTGGCATCTAGTAGCGACTAAAAACGATTGCGATCGGCTGCCGCTGCCAATACGAGTCACTAGACGTGGACAGCAGTCGAAATCGTTAATTGCTGGATGCAGCCACCAGTCGCAGCCACTAGTCGCTGGATGTGGCCATCAGTCATAGCCACTAGTAACTAGAGACGAATCCATATTTTAACTCAATATTCGATTGGTGACGTGCGTATTGGTTAGTTTTTAATAAAATGGAGTGTTCATAAAGTCTGAAACGGATTTTAGTAAATTACCTAAGGTTTCAAATGGCCTTCTGGTAGTTTGCAACCAACATCAGGGCTTGATGACAGATTAAGAGATGAACAATGGATATCTCTTTATATATGGTATTAATTATCATCTGACTTACAATATCTATTTGCTAGTAGCATTTTGCAACTTAACTTCGCCGACAACCAGGTCAAGCCTTGATGAATATAAAACTGTATGCTTTTACTAAACTCCTTATACCTTTGTATACACCCAACATAACGATGATAATGTGAATATGAATGCAAGGAAAATGAAAATCTTTTTGAAAAATCGAATTGCAAAGCCTGAATAATCACAGTACACGGTAAAATATACATAAATAAACAACCCTTAAACATATATTTTGAAGTAGGTACGGGCAATGGTACATTTTTAAAAAAAAAATAAGGTGAATAAATATTTAGATATATGAATAGAATTTAATTAGATGATTCGAGTAAATAAACAGAGCTACCCCAGCTCGCCTTCAAAATATACGTGAAGGCACAATACACTTATTTAAGTCTGTGTTTCAGAAGTCTTTAAACAAATTGGTATATATTTTTAAGCTTTCTCTGAAGCTATTCGAATTATTCGATAATAATTTATCTACTAAATCAAACTCACACTGACGGATGTAGCGGCGGTTGCATAATGGCTAATTAAGTCATCGGACTTTTGATTAAGAGGTTGCGGGCTCATCAGTGCACTATGGACATAAGCCCACTACTTTTTTGTTCGTGTGGTAACCCTCTCGGGCCGTCACACGACTTTTTGTAAAAGTACTAAGTTATACATAACTCTCATGACGATCATAAACTAATTATTTACTAGGAGAGGTTCAGCTAGTCCTACTGCTCGCAGAACTAGACTACACTGGCAGCTGCTGACACTTTCAGCTATAAGAGTTTAATGCAAAATTTACCCTTTTAATCCTCGCTCTCACTCCATACCTATTTTACAGAAACTTTTTTAGAATTGAGAACTTATTGTTTTAATTTAATATGGTTAAAATCTGTTGGTTAATAACGCCGCAGAAAAATCTTCCCCCCTTTGGCGGGTTAAGACAAGTGAGAATCAATTATCATGACTAACGAATCCTAAAAATCTATGAACCCGAATAAAATTACCAGTAGAAGAGTACATACAAATAGTGAGATGAAATACAATACGGGCAATATCTACTAGTACTATAATTACATAAAACCTTTAAAATTGTACAATACATCTTGATAGACATACGGTTGTTTTTATTACTTACTTCTTTACCACTACGCCGCGCCGAGTATTGTAGGTTCAAATCCCACACGGGACAAAAATTTGTGTGATCCACAAATAGTTGTCCCGAGTCTGGGTGTTCTTTGTGTTCGTTCTTTGAATGTTTGTGAAGCCCCCCGACCTAGGAATATCCCTAACGCGGCAATTATCTTTTTAAAAAGATAAGAAAAAGAAAAAGTTTATCTCTTTAAAGACATGCCCGAAATCTTTATAAAACCTGTTCTATGATCAGTCTTCCGTTACACCGAATAAGGTCGAAACAGTTCAGCCTCCACATGTGCTAATCTGTAGGTCGAATCGTGTGCGTTTAACTTTACACTCGTCCTTCACCTCCCAATGATTGTAAAATTTATTTAGCATCGCCCCGGGCTTATAATTTGTCACAAACTGGTCAAACTGTAGGTGACCATTCCATGTATAAAAACTGTCCCAGATCATACATTCCTTACAGTCGAGCACTGATATTTAAATTAACAACAACAAAGCAAATCATTAAATTAGCAAAAATGGTCGCCAAAGTGAGTTACCATGTTAAACATATATTTTCAGTTTAAAGTTTTGTGTATTCTTAATTATTAAATTTAAATTATATTTTTAAAATTCTGAAATTGCTACATGTGAATATCATCATACTGTTTGGCAATATTTTGTATGAATATAATTTGAATAGTACTTCTTGTTACTGTCTTGTGATAAGGTCTTGTTATGTTAAATGACATAGTATAGAACCCCGACCTCATTAGAAAATATATATACTAAGGGTTTGTAAAATTTCAACGTTCCCCTTTTCTTATTCCAGTTCGCCATCATCCTATCTCTGGCTGCTGCGGCCTACGCCGGCCTACTTCCCTCTGCCAAGGTGGTATACGCTGAGCCCGAAGCACCCGCTCATTACGACTTCTCGTACTCCGTACACGACACCCACACCGGAGATGTGAAACAGCAACAGGAATCTCGTGCCGGTGATGCCGTGCACGGCTCCTACTCCCTGGTGCAGCCTGACGGTGTACACCGTATCGTCGAATACACAGCTGATGACCACCAGGGCTTTAACGCTATCGTGCGCTACGAGGGCACCCCTGTCCACAACGCTCCCGCTAAGGTCGCCTATGCACCCGTCGCTAAGGTCGCCTATGCACCCGTCGCTAAGGTCGCCTATGCACCAGTCGCGAAGGTGGCTTACACTTCTCCAGTCGCCTACGCAGCTCCCGTCGCTAAGTTCGCCTACGCCGCTCCCGTCGCTAAGGTCGCCTACGCCGCTGCTCCCGTCACCCACGTCACCTACTCATCGCCTGCCATCTCTTACCACCATTAGACTAAAATTATAATTTAGTTAGGAGAACTATTTTATGTAAATAAATAGTTGCTAATAAATTATTTTTGAATAGAACTAATTTACTTTTTTATTTCTTAACAAAAAAACACTTTGTTTAACTATGATTCACAACATATTGTAATTTATACCTTCTAATGTTTAAGTTAAGCGAAACTTGCATCTGGATAAAAAGTAAAGAGCATTAGTTAAAAGTAAAGTAACATTTCGCCTAACGTCAATGTGCCACACAATCAACCAATATAAAGTAAGTCAACTTGGCGACTGTAAACAAACTGTAACAGAACCTCCTAAGCCGGCCCTAAGTGCTAATAACTTAGTCACTAGCGCTAGGTACTGAGTTGGCAACTGTGTACGAGTAGGTACGTCTCGTATACGGGTACAGTCGTGGTGACAGTTTGGAGTTCTGGAGTGAATGTACAATACAATTTATTTGTATTCTGGCCACTAGTGGTGACTAAAAGTGACGGCGATCGGTTGCCGCTGCCAAGACGAGTCACTAGACGTGGATACCAGTCGCAATCGTTAATTGGATGCAGCCACCAATCGCAAAAACTGGGCGCTGGATGCGGCCATTCAGTCGTAGCCACTAGTAACTAGAGACGAATCTATATTTTAACACAGTTTTCAATTGGTGACCTGCGTGTTTGTTAGTATTCAAACATGGAAAACTTCTTTAATGCTCAACAACTTAGATGATATAACACGGAATTATAACTTTAGGTAGCAGAGCCATCTTCATCAATCATCATCTTATTTCAACCAATTTACCCAAAATCTTAACAAGTTATATAAGTAAAGGTTTACTTTACCTAATAAATCGCTCTATAGATTTGTGAAAACCGCATGAAAATCCATTCAGTAGTTTTTGATAGACATACAGACGCGGCGGGGCGGGTTTGTTTTACAATATGTAGTGAAGTATGTGGTTATGGTGGGTCTAGGGATATTAGATTTTTTGAGACTTGTAACTAATTGTGTGTATTCCTGATTTTGTATTTAATTGCATGTAAGTATACGTTTAACAACACAAATAATTTTGTTATGAAATAAATTATTTATGACTTATGAATGTTTTCCGATTTTCTTTTTATTTTGATTTAGTAGCTATTGACGAAGAAAAAACGTATAGCGCTACGTCAGTTTTGTAGGGGTACTTCGTCGATTCACACCACAAGCTGTTCGGACCACGGTGTGAATCGCACAAGGCCCCTTTTGGAATTCGTCGTTTCGGACCAGTGGTGTGAATCGACGAATGTCTATTTTGTCGCTAGTCCAAACCGATTAAGTCAAAACGATAACATCGGATTTTCGTACCGTGGTGCGAAACGACGAAGTACAAAATAGACATTCGTCGATTCACACCACTGGTCCGAAACGACGAATTCAAAAAAGGGGCTTGTGTGATTTACACCGTGGTCCGAACAGCTTGTGGTGTGAATCGACGAAGTACCCGTAGTATGCAAGCTAGATATCATAACATTGTGATTTGCCTTTAATTTTGGATAGTTTTCTACAATAACAATAATAACGAGATTATAAATAAGCTGAAAATAAAAGTCTTCCAATGCATGGATAATCACAGTACATAGGAGAAACAAATAATGCGTTTAAGCAGGTGGGACAAGTGGCAAATTAATTTAATATATATTTTTTAATTAATTATATTTTTCAATCCGCCTTCAACAGCAATAGGATGCAGGATCAGAATTTACTGCAAAATTTTTCCCTGTTCTCTAAGTAGTCATTTTAATAGAACCTTCTTTAGAATTGAGTACTCGTTGTTTTACCAAATATGGTCAAAATTTTTCAGTAAATAACATCACAACAAACTTCCTAAATTTTAAAGTAAACCAATATCGAAGATAATAAAAATAAATTTCACTCACTCAAACAACAAAAACGAAATCAAAAGTAGGTGTCAAACGAATCAGGGGCTTACTATTTTTTTTTTTTGAGGTCAATTCTAAGGAAAGCCGCCAAAAAATGCTGCATTTACTTAGCAAATGGCTACAATAATTTAGTTTGTCGTGGAGTGGAGATTTTTTAGCCGTTTGCCCCTCTCGTATCACAACACAGACAGGAATGTGAAATTTGGAATACTGAAAGTTTTTGTGCAGAAGAAGTACAGAAAACTATTTTCTTTAAACAATA
The DNA here is from genome assembly GCA_963859945.1 of Euplagia quadripunctaria. NCBI lineage: Eukaryota > Metazoa > Arthropoda > Insecta > Lepidoptera > Erebidae > Euplagia > Euplagia quadripunctaria. Next base: position 16,260,309 of record OY982576.1, on the reverse strand, counting down.
TCTGATAAAAAATTTAAAAATATGTAAAAACGGCTAGATAAAGTTATAGGGTCGACTCTATATTTTGCCCTGTCATGGTACAAAAGTCTATACAATGACAGTTCAAGTTATAAGTATTAGTCAATAAAATAAGACATTGAAAAGGTCAAAATTCGACCATCAGGCGATCTCTAGTAATAAATAATCGCCCCAGTAGCTCGTATCGAATGGCCCTTCAATCTTATTAAATATTTAATTTTCTCGGCGGATTTGTATGGTGAGGCCAGTTTGGTTAGCTATTCGGATTTTTCTAACATGTGCTCCACAATTTGATAAAGGTCTGGAGACATTTTTTCTTTGAAACCTGTAACTCGTATCGGTAAGCCAGGCCTTTACACTTACACGTATCCCACTAATATTACAAATGTGAAAGTTTGGATGGATGGATGTGTGTTACTCTTTCACGCAAAAACCACTGAACCGAATGCGATGAAACTTGGTCTGTAGATAGTTGGAGACCTGGATTAACGCATAGGCCACTTTTTATCCCGCTATTCTTTCTTTCTCTCACACCTTTAAAATAATTTTGTTTGAAAGCTCTAATAGATTGCCACATGTGAATATTTTGCCGTTCTAATAATATATCATACATACGTGTCGAATAAAACACCTTCTTTGAAGTTGATTAAAAATAATTGTTCGTTCGTATTTCATGCGCTTTCACCGTTTATCCGATCATTATAAAATTTTGGATAAGTACACGTTGCCAGGAATACGGAGAAGGACATAGGGTATTTCTCCATCCGGATAAATGTACTGGTCCCGAGGGATCGGAAAATTACTTTAACGCAAACGAAGCCGCGGGCAAAAGGCAGTTACTGATTAAAAGAGGATATATTTGAACAAAAAAAATAAATACTCGTGATTTTGGCTAGGGGGGAGGGGGGTAGTCTAAAACCTCATCACGTACCACAAGGAGGGACGGGGGGTTAAAAAGTTGCTAAAAAAACATCACGTGATTAAAGGACGCCCCCTTTCAAATATTTGGACCCAGTCACACGAAGCAGGATTCGCTCCCTTGGTGCCCTGGATTCGTCCCTTGGTGACCTGGATTCGCCCCATTTTTTAAATTAAAAAGAGGGAAAGAAATATATTACTTTATGAACATTGCCTAATTCTTTATAAATCCTGTTCTACATAAGATCATAACTTAATCAAATACGGTGGAGACTATTCTGTATTCGCAGGTGCCAATCTGTAGGTCGAATCGTGTGCTTTAAACTACATTTTATGCCCGACCTTCACCTCTCAATCAATGTAAAAAATTTAGCATTGCTCCAGGCTTATAATTTGTCACAAACTGGTCACACTGTAGGTGACCATTCATGTATAAAAACTGTACCAGATCATACATTCATTACAGTTGAGCACTGATATTGAAATTAACAACAACGGAACAAGCATTTAATTTGCAAAAATGGTCGCTAAAGTGAGTTACCGTGTTAAACATATATTTTCAAATAGGAGCGTTGTGTATTCTTAATTATTTAAATTTTTTATTTCTTAATTTATTAAGATTAGGCATATTTGGTAATATCTATCTATCTTCTGTATAAATGAATATCAATCATCATTGTTCCGAAATCATTGATCAGATTGTGATGAAACTTTGGTAGGGTGTTCTGGGGACGCCCGCGATGGTTCCTGGCCCAAAAATATATATTTAAAAAAATGGCATTGCAACGCAAGCCGGGTGCAGCTAGTTTTGTATAAATATAATTTGAAAAGTATTTCCTGCCTTGTGATGTTAAATGACATAGCATAGAATTGCCGACCTCATTGGAAGATATAACATATTTAAATTTGTTTGTAAATTTTTAACGTTCCTTTTTTCTAATTCTAGTTCGCCATCATCTTATCTCTGGCTGCTGCCGCCTACGCCGGCCTGCTCCCCGCTGCCAAGGTAGTGTACGCAGAGCCCGAAGCTCCTGCTCATTACGACTTCTCGTACTCCGTACACGACTCTCACAGCGGTGATGTGAAACAGCAGCAGGAGTCGCGTGCCGGTGATGCCGTGCACGGCTCCTACTCCCTGGTACAGCCAGACGGTGTACACCGTATCGTCGAATACACAGCTGATGACCACCAGGGCTTTAACGCTATCGTCCGCTATGAGGGCACCCCTGTCCACTCTGCTCCCGCTAAGGTCGCCTATGCTGCACCTGTCGCCAAGGTCGCCTACAACGCTCCATTTACCTACGCCGCTCCCGTCGCTAAAGTCGCCTACAACGCTCCAGTCGCCTACGCCGCACCCGTCGCTAAGTTCGCCTACGCCGCTCCCGTCGCTAAGGTCGCCTACGCCGCCGCTCCCGTCACCCACGTAACCTACTCATCTCCTGCCATCTCTTACCACCACTAGACCAAAGTTGTTATTTAGTTACGAGAGCTATTTTATTTAAATGAATAGTTGCTAATAAATTATTTATTTTTGAACTGAAATGATCTATTCTACTACTAAATTTAATTTACTTATTTATTTACAAAGCAAACAACGTTAAAACCAAAGTTTTGCAGTATAAAACCCCTAAGTACATACGAGTATGTACGAGTATCTACATCTCATCGGAATATTGAAAATTGAGCACCGATTTTTCCAGCATTTATGTTAGTTATTTCATCCTTTGTTGCCAACTGTAATAATTGAAATATCATCTTTAGAAACTAGCTCAGGTGCTCAAACGGGTATATTTTGCTGTTGCACAGTACCATCTTCATCGGAACCACCAAAAAACAAGGAAATCACGTACTTAATTTACCGATGCTATAAGTATGTAGGTGTCTGGTACTGTAGGCGATTAAACAGTTGTGTATCGAGTGTTCAAATAGGAATATTTTAACTCCTGAGTGCAAAAATTTCAAGCACCTTTATCCTAACTAATTTGTGTTTGTTTGTTATGCTTTCGCACCTTAACTACTTAACCGATCAAAAGGAAATCTATGGTCCTCGTTCTGATAGAGTCTTCACTCTTCTCTATCGGAACAAGGTACTTAAACTAAAATTTTAGTCGCACGAAGTAACTCCATAATCTTGTGAAAATTTAATAACGTGAGATCATTAGAGCCCCTTACCATTGCTCTAAGTTTCAAACGTTCTTACGTAATATATACCTATATGTTATAATGTTACAATGTGCTACAAGTTAGGCATGCTAGGAGTAGAAAGTAAACAAGTTGGTTCTGAGTTTAGAAATATACTCCATATTATATCTATGCCGTAAGTACTAATATGTATTCTGTGTAATCTAGATAAACATTTAGGCCTTTCATGTTCACCTAGATATGTAAAGCAGTCGTGGGCTACGCAATGCCTACGTAGTAGATTTTTTTTGACTAATTTGTTCAGCATTCTTTTATTCGACTAAATTAATCATCACATGTTTTAGGGGACTTTAAACTCGTAACACACCACACAAATAATAATTATTTAAATAAAACTTTTTTTTATATTATATTTTTAGTTACACCTAGGAAATTAGACTCCATCTGTCTGATACGACTTCTCTATGCAAGATTTGTGACACAGTGGTGTTCTAAAGTAACAATAGGACCTGCACGTCTCGGTAACACTGAGCGTATTCCCTGTTTCGTGGTGCAACTCTAAGGCGTGCAATGCATTGTTGCTTAGACCATGGCTTCGATGCCATCGGACGCAATGAAGAAAGCCCTATCTCTCCGACTACCGCTTAAACCACGAAACAGGCAATTCACCCACGTGACTAGATCGAAATCGAGAATTATTTAGCAACCTTGCCTAATTTATTGAAACTACTGTCAAATACTTGGACCGAGTCACTCCATATGTTTTTTTCAGACATAGCTATATTTTGCATGTGACGTTCTTGCCTAATACGTGCAGAGAATTACTTTAGAAAACACTATATTTTAAAATATTGCTTTTAGTTTTTTTTGTGTCTAAATCCTCACGGGTCATCACCTCACCGGGGCTAACGGTAGTGGTATGTCAGCATCAAACCGACTAAAACCACACGGTGTTCCGACACAAATGGGTCTATTGATAGGGACTCGAGTATACCATAGGAAAAAAGTCCCGAAAACCCTGGCAGATGTTGGTCGCTTCTTAATTAATAGGCAAGCTACACCTATGCGTGGCTTGGCAGACAATGGGGGCCTTGCCTACCTTCCATAAGAGGCGCATCTCAGGCCTGCTTAAGCAAGGTTAATAGGCAGCCTCGCCTGCCTCACCCGTTACCCCCAGGCCAGCGCTCATGGAATACTGAGATCATTTTGCCTGTTCTGTGGAACATGAGTTCACTATATTCCCCTCTCCCGTTCCCTTTCCGCCTCTTTGGCGAACATCACTTCTTCACGAAACGAGGCGGCAGAATGCCAAGCACTCTCACTTTAGACCATGGACAGGACCATGGCCTCTAGAGAGAGACTTCCCACACGAATAGCATTCGCGAGGTCGCGCCGACGTTGCGCTTGCGCCCACGCTAAGCTCTTTTAGAGTGTGGAGTGCAGTGCTCTCGTGGCCGCAGGAAACTTTTACCTACATATATATACTTTTTTTCTGGCTGTAACTTGTAATCACTCACCGAGATATCGAAAAATGTTAAATGTTTTCAGTATATTTTTTTTCATTAAGATAAGTTACAGTCCATAACATTTGCCGGGAAAAGGTTTACTGACTGTTTACTGACCTTTTAGCTGATATGGTGAATTACACGCGTGTTTAGTGAAAGCGTTTCATCGGAAAAAATTATCTAAATATCTATATCGATTTATTGGACTGATTACAGTTAAGCGACGAGTTGTAAGTTTCCCCAATCAACTACTATTGTCTTTTCAAAATGTTTCTAAATTACCCGTACCAAGAACATCTACCATGACCATCATATGTTGATTTTCCACTTTAGTGGAACACATATATAAAAAAATATTTTCGGATCAAAACAACTTCGTCAATTCATTAACGTCAATTAAATAAATATTGCATCAGAAATTGTCAACATTCCTTTTAATACACTTTCATTGACTACACAATTCCGGTGTGTATGCAAGTTCAAAACCTTAACCTTCGTCATTTAACATATTATACTTATGATATGATATTGTTATAGTATATAATACAATTATTGCAGTTTAAAATGAAGATTTACGTAGATGTCAGGTGTTGATAAAACTAAATTAGATGATGACACGAGCGGAGAAAAGGCTCAACTCAAGAAGAGGTGTCTATTCATAAAACTTTACACTCCTGTGTAAAGTTTTATGTCCTGTGTATTTTTTATCTGACAATGCGACACTTGCTTATATCACTGAAAGGGATACACATAACTCAAGCGTGCAGCACACAGTACAATAAGAATCTCCAGTTCTCATGATAGCAGATGTAACGTGTAAAGTTAAAGATTTTAAATCGGATTTTTTTTTATATGTTGAAATTATTCAATCCCTTATTAAGAAAATCCATAAAACTAACTTCAAAATGATGCATGTTAACTTTATGGATTTTCTCAATAACGGAGTGAATGTGTATAATGATTTAAGCAAGTGTCGCATTGTTTAAAACATTCTGTATAAATGCTGATAGACAGTTGTTTGAAATAATAATAATTTATTGACTCAAAATCTTTTACAAAGGTGAATCCTAGTAAACAAGGTAACTATTTCCATTATTATATAAATACACATTACGTTATGAACTATCGCAATTACAGGGTCGCTTATTACGCTAAAGTTCAAAGTGTTAAATTTTTCGATATACTTAGGTATTCCAAACCCTTTGCAATGTTACACTTTGCGCAGACCCTAATGAAAATTGGGAAAAGGGCATTGAGATGATGATGATGATGATGATGATGATGACATAGGTACTCACGAAAACCCTGTCTTTTAAGCCTACGCCTTAAGAGACAGTAATCGGCTGTTAGGTGAGACATTAAATGATTTTCATTGAGCACATTGAAACATTGATCTTCTACCTAAAATTAAATACGTTTTTGTTTCTCAGTAGTCATGTCAGTTTTGTAGAAACAATGTTTTAGAAAACTTCGTTAAGTTTTAAACGATACAACCAACTTCATCTTTCCTTTGCATCACCCAAAGGACGACTGGTAAAGAATGCCTTTTACATCAAGTGGGCTTGTGTACAGTACAGTATAAAGTTTAAATAAATAAATTATACACACACTCACTCAGGCCTGTCCCATAAAGAGGTAGGCAAAGGCATACTAAATATCCATAGTTGGAAAATCCAACTATAACTATTAGTTCTATTCACGTATTAGAGTGCAAGCCTATTTAAGAAAATTGGGAGTGTTGGAAGTAAGAAGGGAAAAGTAGGTAAGAAGGAAGGCAATGGAAGGAAAGGGGCTGGATTGCAAATCTGTTCCTCGAACTGGTTGTTGTCGCGAAGTCCGAGACTTTTAACATCAACTTATCTGCATTACGATATAATAAAGACTTTCACATGTTAGTGGTATAAATTATATTTGACGTACCGATAAATTAATCAATCGACTGTACCTAGCGCAAAAGTATTCGGCATGTTGACCTTCACCTCTCACTTACTAGATACCTAGTACATTTAGGAGCGCCCCCGGCGCGGCGGTGTGTATGTCAACCAGATCAAACACTACGTGACAATATTCATATAAAAAGTGCAGCAGATCATACATAATTTACAGTCAACCATTGACACGCAAATTAGTAACAAGATCTGAAACACATTAATCAGTAACAATGGTCGCTAAAGTAAGTTTATACAACACAGAGCCAATAAAATACCAAAAGTTAAACATTATAAATACTTATTAATTTTAATTACTTCAATTATTTTCCAGTACGTCATTATCCTGTCTCTGGCAGTTGCTGCCTACGCCGGTCCTCTACTTCCCGTCGCCAAAGTAGTATACGCCGAGTCTGAGGCGCCTGCTCAATACGACTTCTCGTATTCTGTTCATGACTCTGTCAATGGCGATGTAAAGCAACAACAGGAGTCACGCGACGGTGACGCCGTACACGGCTCCTACTCCCTGGTGCAGCCTGACGGAGTGCACCGTATTGTTGAGTACACCGCTGACAAACACAACGGTTTCAACGCCATCGTGAAATACGAAGGAACGCCTGTCCAAACGGCTCCAGCTAAAATCGCTGTCGCTGCCGCTCCCGTTTACGCGCGCGCTGCTCCCATCGCCTACGCCCCCGTAGCCAAGGTCGCTTACACTGCTCCTCTCGCACAAGCTACTTACTCATCCCCCGCAATTTCCTACCACCATTAGACTAAATTTATTAGTTAATTAGGAGAGGTATTTAAATTAATAAAATTAATAGTGGCTAATAAGTAAAAGTTAAACTGACCAAGTTGTTTGAATTATTTTCCTGTACAAAGTATTTCATTACTCGCTCTATTCAATAGGTACATGCTTGCACAGAACATAATGAAATCCTAAATTTGAGAGACCCTTCGAAAGGAAGGGATATTGGCAACATGACAACTTTGTAGTTAGAGCGTTTAGAGTTTAGATGTACCGGGAACCGCGTTCCGTGAGGCCTTATAGGTACTGTTTACATATACAAATTCTCCTTGAAAAACCACCTCTGATAATTTATACCTAGCTACCTGATATCATCAATTTTAATAGTGGAATAAAACACGTCGTCGTCCATACATATTTTGTCAACTTTATATCAATATCGTCGATAGTGGGGGTGCATCGAGCGACCCCCTCCACGCCGGTGTACCGCACCTGAATTATTCATACAGCCGCATAGTGATTTCATCTCATTGAATGGAGCTGCCGGCGGCGCGGCCGTGATTACGACACCGATACCTCCGCTGCCCGCCACCGGCAATACGAGTATGTAGACTGCACAATGCGACTTGTCAACTGCCTATTACTACTAACTACTATGTACTGGACAATAGATACCTATACCGACGATACAAACCTATATAGGTAAGTTATCAATAAACATTATCTAGTACCTATAGGTACCACCAACCTTTAGAAAATCACTTAAGTTACAATCCTACGTCTTGATTTCTGCATACGAATACTTACCTAACTAATAACAACAGGGCATATGGTTATTAAGAAAAGTTTGCTTATCAAAAGGTGGTAGATACCTATTTGTCATTAAATAAATAATATTATTTCAATTATTTGGTCGAAATGCTACCACCGGTGCTGAGAGTGTATGAAGGCACCGGAAACCGTTGTCGGGCCGGGCCGTCTCCTTGTCATTAACTTTATTACAATATTTTCATTACCTATCATGAGTTTTGATATGGATATGTACTTCGATTTTCAAAAAACTTTAAATAACATTTTAAGGTATCTTTTTTAAACACTGTCTTTGTTCATAAGATTTAAAACAAAATTGAGCCGTATTGACTTGATCACTTGACGCAGCTTCCTTACTGTTTATTCTCAATTTTTCTTTGATAAAAATAATAGTACTGTAAACACATTACGTTCTAATCAGTAAATAAACATCTGACTTATAAGAAGTTGCGGTGTATTAATTAGAAGTAACCAATACATTTCGCAGGTGTACGCCAAACTCGCCTCACCTCAACATACCCATAAACAGGGTTACACCGTTACACGAATCATTAAAAAAGAGGATTTAACTCTCCACGCGGCAGGTAAAAATGAAGAGATTGGTTTTTATCTGTGCACTGGCGGGAAATTGAATGTAAAGTTGATTTCCCGGCGGACCGCACCGCATAATTCCCCGCAAATTAAGCCGATACCAATTGACTTGCTACCGATGTAAATATTTTTGTTATGTGCCTCCCCTTTATGTATTTAGCTTGACAACGGCTCAATAATATTAATGCGAAATGGATAGTACCTACTTGCCTGATACTTTCAGGAATAGTAAATAGGCATTATTATTTATTACTATAACGGCCAATCAGTTATTGAATTTACAATGTCACTAAAAAACTTTTAACAAAAAAAAATTTAGACTAGAAATCAAAAAAGGCGCTAGAAACTACGCTATATAGAAGACTCGAGGAATGATTAAGAACTCGTACCTAATTAGATCACTACAAAATCATGGTTCATAAAATTGTTGAGTTTGTTTTGTTACGTTGGTATGGATATCAGTCTTCCAGTAACATCGTTTAGGTACTCTGAAAGTGCTCGAGGGTATTTTTGAGAGCAATGACATTCAAACTTAAAGATCATATGGCGCGTTTAAAAAAAATAACGTGCAAAAAAAAAAATGAAAGTAATAAGAGCGGGTCACAGGGCCGCCTTCGTTACGTGCGGCACTTGACATGTCAGTTCATAATCGTCATCATCATCATCTCAGTCCTGGACATAACCGTCTCTTTACTTAGACTTCACAAAGAGCGACGAGATATACCAAACGTTGTTTCGTTGTAAGATCGGCACACGGCTTTAAAGTGTTGTTTGTTCCAATTAATTTAGAAATGTGACGTAAGTACCATACGTTACACAATAAACTGAAAGTTTTATAGAATAATCAGAATGGATAGCTACGTGCCGATGCTAATAGGGCCTCAGTAGTCTATACCTACATTTGTAGTTAGGTGGGTACCTATAGGGCCAGCGTACCTAAATCCTAGGCAAAGAAGGTCTTTAATACGCCAGTGAGCCCAATCCGCTTACTCCCGAAAATTAATCAAGCCGCCAGACGCGTCTTAAAGGGGATAGACTACCCTTTGCCCGTTATTCAACTTACATAATGTAATGTATGGTATTGGTATATACATTAAAATTTATATACCAATGTTCAAAGTTTATATAATATACATATGTGATAGTAAATTATTAGCAAAATGGAATATAAATGATAGTAAATGATGAGCAAAATGTGGTGAAAAGAGTTTTATGTGTGGATGTTGACGGGTACAAGAGAAGAGGACGACCAAAGAAAAGATGGATGGACGGTGTGACAGAAGATATGGCTAGAAAGGGAGTAAGCAGTGAAATTACGAAAGATAGAGTAGAATGGAAGAATAAAACATATTGCACCGACCCCAAAAAAAATTGGGACAAGGGTAGGCAGATGATGATGTGATAGTAAATTAATATTAAATATAATCCAATAAGGTGTGGTCATATATTAGGGTCATATAAATAGTAGACTATTTATTGGGAAAAATCGTGATTTTAAATTCAGAAATCTTAACTTAAAACTGATTAATTGTACTTGAAAATTAATCGATAATGCTTATATCCGATAAAGTAAATATTCGTAAGATTGAATACACAGGGTGTTGACGGAATTTGTACGACCCAATTAAAAAAAAACAATCATTGAAATAGACGTAGATAAACATAGATTTCGTACGTTCGTCGATTGATTGATTACAACGTCAACGTCAGCAGCAAAAGCAAGAAATATGAAACGAAATAAACGTTAAATATTTATTAGGTTTTAGATTTTTATAGGTGGACATTCATACAAATTTATACAGCCGTCTTTAGATACGGAAACCAATTTCTTATTCGAACTATCGAAGTGAACGCCCCATACCTGTAAAAGAAAGTTTACAAGAATTAAAAAAAAATACAATTTATGATTATAAGTATGCGCTATTGTAAAAAACAAATACGAAGAAGCAAGCTAGAAGCAAGATATTCGTTTACTAACATAATTCTTCTTCAGCAACCCCCTTTTTATAATTTTTAAGATACAAATCTGTGAAAGCCATTCTTTTGGTATACATAATTTTATCCTCAAAAATATTATGGAACCATTTAATAATTTAATACAATTTAATTTTGATCTTGTCTTTAGGGGTCGTCCATTAATCACATGATGTGTATACACGTGATATCTCACTACACCCCCCCCCCCCCGTGATATAAAAGATGATTTTTCCGAGCCCCTTCCCCCCTTTCCGAGCCTCACGTGATTAATGGACTAACCCTTACCTTCTGGAGCATACAATTTTTTTATTGAAGAAGCACCATGTTTTTTTTTTAAATATTATTTCATTATTAAATAGTAATAAAAAAATATATATTCTCTCCTCCTGCTTGCTCATCAATCCTCACCTAACCAATGAAAACGCCGCTTAGAATAAGAAAAGAAGTGTTTTATAAAACCAAGATCAAACAATTTCCTCGATATCTTAAAATAAGGAAATATAATAAGACACAAATTGCTTACGGTATCACTATGTTCCTCATAAGTATGGAGTAAACTAAAATCACGCGCAGATACCCGGACACTGCCATCAGCTGCCCCTGTCGCGACTCGAGTGCCGTCAGCCATGAAACACACGCACACCGCCCACGACTTGTGCTCTAACTTGCATTGGTGTTTAGCAGTAACACTACACCAAAACAAAAAAATAAAATTACTTTAGTTTGAGTCTCCAACTTGTGTAAAAATTTAAAAACCTTGCATTTAAATTTATTGGAAATTAGCAGCGCCCTGCGGTTTCACCCACGTAGGTAAGTCCCGATCCCGTGGGAATATCGGGATAAAAAGTAGTAACTATGCGTTAATCCAGGTCTCCAGCTATATTCATACCAAGTTTCATCGTAATCGGTTCAGTGGTTTTTGCGTGAAAGAGTAACAAACAAACATCCATCCATCCATCCATCCATCCATCCATCCAAACTTTCACATTTATAATATTAGTGGGATTATCTGTTATCCGCGCGGCTTCACTCACGGCTTTTCAACACCAGTTATCTGCCAGTGAAAGTCCCGTGGAAATCTGTCCACCCGTTCCAGAGATTAGCCGGAACAAACAACAGACCGATAACGTTTTAAAAATAGTTTATTTGGTGTATGTACCATGTAAACATTTGGATGCATTTAGTAAAATGTTGTTATTATGACATTACAAACAGACACTTCAATTTTATTTATTTGTATAGATGTATAGACTAGATTTACCGGCGGCGTCACTCGCGTTAATATATATTTTATCAATCAGGTGAGGTATCCCTCGGAAACAGTACCTTCTGGATGAAAGGAACGGACATAGGACATGTCCGTTCCTGTACCCCTGATAACCTGCATGAAACATTTCATTATGATCAGTGGAGCAGTAAGCGTAACAAACAAACTCACATTCGCATTTATTATATTAGTTACTAGCATACATAGTGTTACGAATGCCCAATGTTCCCAAAAGTGCATAGGCCATCCCTATCCGGGATAAATCGCTGTTATTCTAGAAAGTATTTTTTTAAAACCTCTTCAAAATCGGCTCGCGTAACAATAGCATATATTTTGCGCGGAACCCTAATTATTTTTAAAATAAAAGTAGCTCAAGTTACTCCTTAGGATCCTAGTTATTCCTTTACTACATTTTATGAATTGTTTAGACTTTTTTATGACCTTTGCTTTCCGGTAGTAAGGGTTAAAATTCCTGCAAAAACGAAGCCCAAATGGATCACTAAGGGAATTAAGCTCTGTTGTAGAAAGAAAAGAAAACTTTTGTGGCAATACCGCAAGAATCGCACCATGAGCAATAAAATAAGTTACAGTAATCTAAAATCGAGACTCAATCGAATAATTAAACTTACTCAGAAAGCACAAAATGAGAATTTTATTAATACTTCAACTAATAAATGCAAAGCCACTTGGGCTATAATAAATCAGAGTAAATTAAGTGCTCCTAAAGATTATATTCAACACGTAGTTGTAAACGATAAGATTATTAGTGATCCTACACATATAGCTAATTCATTTAACAATTATTATATTAATTAAGTAACTAACCTAAATACTAACATGTTACCAAGCTGTACTAATGACCATTTAAATTCCTTGTTTATGCCCCCAACATTGCCCAGCGATATATATAAAATAATAATTAATCTTAAATCAACAAGCACTACCGGCTATGATGATATATCTATTAAAATTATAAAGTATGTTGCCATAAAGTTATCTCATGTACTGAGCCATATAATAAACTTATGTATTATCAATGGTGTGTTTCCAGCCGAGCTTAAAATAACAATCATAAAGCCACTATTTAAGAAAGGTAATAAAAATGATATGAGTTGTTACAGACCTATAGCCCTAGTACCAGTAATATCTAAAATAATTGAAAAAGTCATTCACGAGTGCTTATATAATTATTTTGAGAATAAAAAAATACTAGTTGATGAACAAGTAGGATTTAGAAGAAAGAAGGACATAAATATTTCTATTTTTAAATTCCTTCAAACTGTTATGACGACAATAGATAATAAAAGTCAGACCACCGCTCTATATATGGATTTATCGAAAGCTTTCGACTTTGTTAACCATGAAACACTCTTAAATAAATTGCATAACTATGGTGTTAGAGGTAATATACTTCAATTAATAAAGTCATATCTTAGTGAAAGAAAGCAGTGTACTCAGATTTCTAGATTAAGTACTGCTAAGAAGAAGGTAGTAAATTACTAATCTAACGAGCTAAAGGTTGCGTTTGGCGTACCACAGGGAAGCGTGTTAGGTCCATTATTATTTATAATTTACATAAACGACTTTCCCAAAGTGGTACGCCATCAAAGTATACTATTTGCGGATGATAGCACTATTTTATTCAAAGGTCATAAAAAAGAGGAAATTGAATGCGATATTAATGATACTTTGTGTAAAAGTATAAGTTGGTTGAATACGAATAATCTTAAAGTGAATATTAAAAAACGAATATAATGATTTTTAGAAACAGATTAAATAAATTAGGTAACTTGGACATACAATTAGACAATGTGAATATTGAACAGGTGCAAAATACAAAATTTTTGGGTTTAAATATCGATCAAAATTTAAATTGGAAAAGCCATATTGAAGATGTATGCTCTAAGTTAAACCAATACTCCTATGTTTTGTATATGCTAGGAAAAACAGCTAACACAACTACTGTATTGACCGCCTATCACGGATATGTAGCACCAATTATAAGGTATGGTGTCATATTCTGGGGCAATTCTATAGATGTAGATTATGCCTTTAAAGCACAAAAGAAGTGTGTCAGAGCTATATGCAAAAGTAAATCAACAGATAGCTGCCGTCCCTTTTTTATTAAACATAACATTTTGACTCTACCATGTTTGTATATTTTGGAAACCGTGTTATTTGTTAAAAAAAATATTAATATGTTCGAGCAATTAAAAAGTAAAAGACACAATTTAAAAATTAGTATTCCATCTAATACAACAGTATATTTGAATAATAGTATAATTTGCATGGCCCCCAAAATATACAATCAATTACCAAAGACAATTCTTGAAGAGCAAAATGTTGATACTGTTAAAATTAAGCTGAAAAAGTTATTGTTGGAAAGGTGCTACTACTCTGTAAGGGATTATTTAAGTGATAAACTGTAGTAGGACATAATGTAACTTATTGAATTTGACTATTACCTTTCCTTTAAATCAAGAATATTAATTTTAATTCATACAATTTCTTTTTCTTATATACTTCTAATAATAATTTTGTAATCTAAGAATATTAATTTCAATTTGTATTTGTATAGACTGGTAATATTAATGTATGTACATCCTACAGTCTATAATTATTTATATTATTTTAATCTGTATTCTAAACATACAATTTCCAGTAATTGATTGGTATAAATAGGTATGTTTTAATGTTTACTGCAATAATAATAATAGTATGCATGTATAATATTAATTTTTTTAGCGTAAGTCATAAGAATATTGCACATCCGATCAGGATAAATTGTTGATACCGAAATAATAATTTTATGAGCTTATGTACACAATTTTTGCAATAAATAGCTATTCTATTCTATTCTATTCTTATAACACCAGTCTTCTGCCAGTGAAAGTCCCGTGGAAATCGGTCCACCCGTTTTGGAGATTAGGCGGCACAAACAGACAATATTTTAAAAACTGGTTTTTAGGCATAGGTATCAGGCAAATAACTGTATGAGCTTAAAAAAACAGTTTTTAAGCCCAACAGCATTTTACTGACATTACAAACAGACACCTCAATTTTATTTATTTGTATGTATGTATTGATAAATAAATGTACAACACTAACACTCCATAAATCCTGGCAAGTCCATCATTAGAAGCAGTAGCAACCCGTGTGCTACAAGGCGAAAATGCGACGCCGCGAACTGGAAGCGAGTGGGCTTCTATTGTATGCAGCACTTTACCCTGCTGCACATCTATTATACAAAGAATCCCATCTTCTAAACCCGCTGCTATGTATTTTCCATCAGGACTCTGATAAAGACATTGCAATATTGTATTAACTATTGTATGTAGTATTCTTACACAGTAACAGATATGAGGTACAATCATTATAATATTTTGCAAGTTTGCCTTTATAGTAGGCCAGCTGGTGACCGCGACTTCGTTCGTGTGGAAATTTTGGTGAAGTCTATCCCACGGGAGCCATACATTATCCCAGGATAAAAAGTAGCCTATTCCAGACTATAATCTATCTCTGTGCTATGCTTACCAAAAGAGCAAATCCACGGAAACAGCTTTGTTATATCAGATCCACAAAGTGGAGAAGGCTCTAGACTAGAGGATAAGCAAAACTGCTCTATGTGTTTTCCTTGACATTGAGGGCGCTTCTGACAATACACCAGCAGCAACAATCCTCAGAGGAATGAGTGCAAAATGTCACAACCATAAAATAGGTGTAAAGCATGCTCTCAAACAGAATTGCGACAGTTTCATTAAATGAAACATCGCACAAATTCTTTACTACACGAGGGTGCCCACAAAGAGGCGTATTATCCCCACTTTGGACGCTCGCTGTTGACCAACTCCTTGTAGAAATCACTAAACTCAAGTATGACATACAGGGTTACGCAGACGACCTGGTGGTCATAGTCAGAGGACCATGCCTCCACACCGTCTCATCACTACTACAAGGAGCTCTCAACACCATCATCGCCTGGTGCAGAGATAACGAATTATCAATTAACGCAGACAAAACGATGATAATTCCTTTCATAAAGAAAAGGAAGCTGGAAAGATTGTCAAATCAAAGGCAAAATCCTTTCTTTCTCTAGTGAGGTCAAGTAGCTAGGGGTCGACAATTGACCAAATGTTAACCTGGAATCCTCAAATCACATCGTCATCATAGTCTATAAATCAAAAATGGCATTATGGGTGAACTGTCGCATGGCTGGCGTTAGATGGGGACTTCAACCCAAGATTGCCCTGTGATGATTGCACGATGATTGCAAGGTCAATCGTAACGTACGGAGCTGCCATCTGGTGGCGTAAGGTAAGCCAGATGACTACCTCAAACAAATTAGACAGCCTACAACGTACGGCTTGTTTAATAGCCACTGGTGCGCTATCTTCGACACCAGAGGACGCTTTAAACGCACTACTAAGCCTGAGTCCGCTCAGCATCTACGTACAAAAGGAAGCTATCAAAAGCTGCATGAACAGGATATTTTTTTTATTTTTATGGTATAAGCGTCAACAAGCAAACGAGTCACCTGATAGTAAATTACTATCGCCGCCCATGTGCACCTGCAACTCAAAAGTCACAAGTGCGTTGCCGCCCATTAAGGTGGGAGTAGGGAAAGGGTGCAAGAGGAGTAGGCGAAGGGTGGAAGAGGAGTAGAGGGGGGGAAGGGTGGAAGAGGCGGGGAAGGATTAGGACCTCCGGTAACTTCACTCAGTCGGCGAAAAGCAATGTAACATTCCTTCACTGCCGGTTTTTTGTGAGGCCGTGGTATCACTCCGGTGGAACCGGCCCATACGTACCGAAGCATGGCTCTCCCACGAAAAAAACCAAATGTATATGTACACAAACGAAGCCAAAGTGGCAATCACGAACACAAAACTCAGTAAGAGAGTCGGTTTTCGAAATAAGATCTCTAAACATGTCAGCAGATGATATGCAAACAGAGATCGACTTTGTAAGAAGTTACACAATAGATATACCACAGAGGGATACATGGCTGGAAGGCCTCCAATCCAACAAAAATGGTAGTAACGAGTGGTACACTGATGGGTCTAAAAAAGGCCTTGATGTAGCTTGTGGAAGTTACGGAGATAAAACAAAATTCAGGTAGAGCACCAATCTGGGAACATAGGACACTGCAAACTGTACAAAACTGTTCAACCTAAAATGGGGCGAGAACACAATATGCAAATTCTGTCGAGAGTTAGAAGAAACTGCAATGCATAGTCTTTGTTTTTGTGGCCCACTAATGCGGTACCAAAGTATTAATCTACACCTGCTCAACATGCAACCCCAGGAAATACAAATAATCACTGCTGATAGGATCTGGAGGTTTCTCAAAGCCATAAGTCTGAGCAGTGAACTATACTATGTAACTAAACTATATACAAAAGACCAGAAATGGTCGAGGTAGCACTAGCCACTTAAAACAATAATAAATAATAATCTCTGTGCTAAATTTCATCCAAATCCGTTCAGCCGTTTTTGCGATTATTAAGATGAGTGTAAATAAAATCATTGCAATTGCAACCTACTCATTCATGTAGACTCAAATGGTATAAAAAATTCAACACTTAAAATAAATAAAATGACATTAAAATTGTGAAAAATGGGTCACATAGTATGGGTACATTCCCTTATTGGAAAAGATCAAAATACATAGAAAACTTACCCAATCTAAACTAAGAATGAAATTCCCTCTAGTGTCCAAGACTCTGTTTATAGCCCCATCATTAACTCCATATATAAATATTTTTCCTGTATGACCCCCAGTTGCCATTTGTTTACCATCAGGTGAGAATACCACCTTCCAAACATCTGACTCACCAGTTGGCACCTCAGTAATTTGTTTCCCAGAACTTGTGTTCCAAAGAATTAAATTTGAATCTAATGAGGCACTCACTATTGCTGTAAATTTCATAAAATAAATTTTAAATCAAAATGTAAACTGGAAAAGTTTTTTTTTATATCCTAGGGGGCAAACGAGCAGACGGGTCACCTGATGGTAAGTGACTACCGTCGCCCGTCGGCCTTTGAGATGAGAGTACACTCTTCTCTTGAAGGTTTGAAGGTTGTATCGGTCCGGAAATACCGCAGGCGACAATTTGTTCCAGAGATTATATATTATATTTAAGTGGATGATAAGATACCAAATTTGAAATTTTTATCCATTTACTTAATCACTTTGTCCAATTTTCTATCAAAATACACATAATCCAGATCAAAATAAGTTAACTTAAGAGCTTAATTAATAAAGAAAACGCTTACATATACTTACTTGATGCACAAGGACTAATAGCAACTGACACCACACCCATAGTGTGGCCCTCTAAGGTGTGTACCAATTCTAATCTGTTATTCTGGCATACCCATACCTTCACTAAACTATCCAGTCCCCCAGTTACTATGAAATCTTTTGATGCATTCCTATAAAAAATACAAAATTTAATACTCATTATCATTACGTACATACAGTTGAAAATGTAGATGTATTTAATGGTAAATTCGCCCAGTATAAAAGGGTCATAACACACATAATAAATGCACAAGGTTTGCAGCATTTCCTTATAAATATAGTTTTAATCTTATGTATGCTGTAGATACATATATTGAGTGTTTGTTGATCAAGTGTTTGTATTTGCTTTCTTTCATGTTGTGTATGCTATATTTGGATCACTGTCGTGACTTAATATGTACCTATATCCTATGTTTTCTGTCATGTAATGGCAGTAATCTGTAAGCGTACCTTTCACAAATAAATTAATTAATTAAAAAACTGCACTGAGGTTTAAGCCTATATCACAGGAAACAATTAACAGAAGCCAAATATACTCAATCAGTACAACCACATGAGAACTATGCAAATAGCAACTATGCATGATGTAGTAGCAGCTAGCGAAGTGACCATTTACATGATATAGACAGCTTCATACAGCACACAGCTAGTGAGCTGTGTGAAGGCATATAATATAAAATTTGATATGGGTAGGCTAACATTTATTAGAAAATTATAATTAAAGCGAAACTCACGCAGAATCTCCCGCAGTACTAGACTTGACCCAATCGCAGCAATAGATGGGATCGTCGTGTGCATTTTCCTTTTTTAACAATATAGAATACTGGAAATAAGTTAAAACATATTTAAAAACATGATTTTTAAGAATATTGAGAATGAAACTGGCAGTTCATACAAAATCCTTACTGAAACATTAGCCGGCATAGTCGTGTATCTTTAAGCACTTTATTATACTCAAAAGATTAAGAACAAAGTATACTTGACATATGTGTTTATGAATAAAATAGTATTTATTTTTGCTTCGCACTTATTGTAATGCCATCTGCAATGTTGCCAGGTCTTGACTATCTTCAATACTTCAATCTTGAACTTGTTTTCCATTTATTTTAGACCCCTTTTAAATACCTCCAAATAACCAAAACCCGCAATTATGATCCTTTTGAATAAATAAACTATTTTAAAACTAATGAACTTTTTGTACTTACTTATGATTTTAATCAGCTATTAATTAATCATATATTTATCACAGGCTTCGTTAGTCATTATAATATCAATGAACTTGTGAACATTCAAAAGCCTCTAAATATTATTTATCCTCAAAAAAACTACACACGTCATTCGAATATAAAACCTGATTTCGCTTATTTCCCCCTAAATATGAGGAAAAATCCTGAAGCTGGCAGCACTGCTAGCCTTTTTTGGCCTCACTCAATTTGGATATTATTGACATACTTCATAATGTTCAGAAATAGAAATTCATATAACCTGAAATGTATGATTTCCCCTAGTTTTTTGACGGTGTCAAAATTCAAAATTACATCGTTTATTTTAAAATAAAAAATTACCCTCAAGTTGGCGGGGGAAGTCGTTCTTTTCTTTTTTTTGATATTTCAATAGTTCGTTAACTGTTCTTCATTGTTCAATAAAAAAAATTGTTTTGTTCGATCTTAGTTTTATTAAAATTAAATAAAAAATTACCCTGCAGTTGGCGGGGGGAAGTCGTTCTTTTAATTTTTTTTTGCTATTTCAATAGTTCGTTAACTGTTCTTCATTGTTCAATGTGTTCCAACCAACTTCTCCCCGCCAACTTAAGAGTAATTTTTTTACAATGAAAGTTCTGCGCTCCTGGCCGCTCATAAATGAATTTCGAATGTTATATTTTTTTAAATTTAAGAAACTCGGCTCCGTCTTATGAATTTTTGATCAGGGTCACGTGTCCTGACGCGAGATTAACATTTTTTACCCATCCCAAAAAATGCACAACGCCGCTAAAGAAGTTTTCACTTCAAAAATTTTGATCGAACAATTGAAATAGCAAAAAAAAATGTAAAAAAAGCTTCTCCCCGCCAATTTAAGACAGCCAAGCCAAAACAAACACTACGTTGGAAGATTCGGGACTCGGGACTCTCATACTAAATTTAATTACTACTACTAATTTTAATATTATAAGATTGAAATTACATTAATTTATCTAGCTACAACTTTAAACGAATAAGATGATATTGGAGTTTTGGGATTTGTGTTTTAATTAAAACAACATGGAACACAATCATAATTATTAATAATAATCTTATGTACATTATAAAGGACAGTCATAAATATTCATACTTTTATCTTCTGAAACAGACATAATCTTGTTACTTTCTGAATTGAACTTTACACCCCAAACCTGCAAAAAAAATAAGTTTCTAGTAAAATAATAACTGTGGCAATAATACATAACTGCTGAATTCTTAGTTTTATACCTGGTCACTGTGTTCTTTAAATACATGTTGGCACTGCATGCTATCTAAATCCCAAACTCGGACAGTTCGATCTGCACTACCAGATGCAAAACGTTTTCCATCCGGAGAAAATGCAACAGAGAGTACCCAAGATGCGTGACCTGACAGAGTACCCGCCAAGTTTGCGTGAGCCCTAGAATTAAAAATAAATACAAATCAGTTTCTTACATCATATAAATTAGTTTCAAATACATATTATGTAGCTATAAATAATACAGTAACAAAAGCATTTATATTTTTGTTGGCTTTTGACTGCCCTCGTCTAGGTAGATAAAAGCAGTCGTAAACCTACAAAAGTTACATTGACCTTTAAATACAATTTATCTTTACATTCGTATAAGCATTGGTAAATAAAAAACTTAAAAATAAAATCAACGAATATCAAATTAAAGTAGGGAATTAAATGATTCAGAGTTGCATTCACTTGATTGTTTCGTTTTTGGTAAGCAGAGATATACCAGAAACAAAGCAACACAAAATGTTTGTTATGTCGGTTAATTTAAGTATTCTGCAGCGTTAATTCCCAAGTTGCCCTTCAAGTCAAGCAAAAATCAGCGGTGCCCTCTTTTAGGGTCCATTACGTAGGTAGTAACTTAACATTCAACAGTAAAATAAGCCTGTAATTCACACTCAACTTACACATCATAAAGCTTCATATGACCATCATCAGAGGCAGTTAAAAGCAATTGAGAGTCTGGAGAAAAACAAAGACTTCTTATAGGCATAGCATGGCCTTCCAGCGTGTGCACTAACTTTCCTTGTGCTACATCGAATATGCTAATGATACCGTCCAAAGCTCCGCTAGCTATGTATTTGCCATCTGGACTCTGGAACAATACAACATCAAATTTACCATTGATAGATTTAGGAGTATTGTCTGTCAGCTTAGAAATTAATGCTCTGCCTAGTTTGTGATCAGACCGCCGTGTGAGATGTGTCAAGTTATTATTACCATTTAAAGTTTACAAACTAGTATCCTTGATTACGCTCCCAGTACAAAATCTCTGCAAACCTTTTAAAATATGCTACTTCTATAAAACTCATGGCATATTCATTTTATACCGAATAAACATTTTGGACATGTTTGTAATACAGATGATATTATAAAAAACAAAAAATATCTTACATAAGCTACACTTAAAGTGAATTTGCCTCTTGTGTCCAATGTCTGTTCTTGCTTTCCACTCTCAACACTAAATATCAGTATTTTCCCTGCATTACTGCCAGAGATAACATGTTTGCCATCAGGTGAAAAATCTAGAGTCCAGACATCTGTAGGGCCAGTTTCCATTGTTTTAAGCTTCTCTCCATTTGTTAAGTCCCATAAGATAAGGGAAGAGTCCTGAGAACTACTTGCTAGAACTAAATTACAAAAAAAGTCAGTCGACCGCACATCAGAAGTGAAAACATAACTTATAAATATTTATATATATATGTATACATATACACATCAGTATATATGTATACGAGTGTGACGGTCAAGTGAGTTCAGTTCTTTTTGCCCATACGAAAAGTGCCCAATGTGTCTAAAGAAGTTTTCACTTAAAAAAAAAAGTCAGTCGTAGGACTGCATGTCAGAATTGAAAACATAACTTCACAAAGTATTTGCATATACATACACACACACACACACACATCTGTATATATATATAATTAGGTAAAAATAAAAAGTAGGTAATAACATATCTAAATGTATACATAGGGTACACTGGAAGTTCTGCGCTTCTGGCCACTCATAAATGTTTGAATTTCAAATGTTATATGTTTTTAAATATAAGAAACTTGGCTCCATCTTACGAATTTTCGATCAGGTCACGTGTCCTAACACGTGTTTAACATTTTTTACCCAACCCATAAAGTGCACAATGCGGCTAAAGAAGTTTTCACTTCAAAAATATTTAAATCATGTATCATTTATGAACTTAAATAGAGAATAAAGTTGTTGCTTCTCAGTACTGTTATGCATCCTAAATATTTGACTTTCCAAGGCTATTAATATACATGCAAAAGAATGTCATATAGACTGAAAAAAAATTATAAATATAGTTTAGACTAAGTACACTCAATAGAAATTATGTAATATTAAATATTGATTATTACTTTTTCCGTCAGGGCTAACAGCAACTGAAATTACACCAAGTGAATGTCCTTCCAATTGAAATTTCTCTTCAACTTTACCATTCTCCAGGCGCCATACCTTAATCAAATCATCTAAACCACCAGTAATCAAAAAGTCTTCTGAACTTGTCTGTTCGTGATTTGAGTCGCTGGAATTGTAATAACATAATCCCATTAATATTATAAATGTGAAAGTTTAAATTGATGGATAGATGGATGGATGGATGTTTGTTACTCTTTCGCGCAAAAACCGGAAAGGAAAAAGGAAATACATTCTCTATTTAACACCTTTAATACAAAACCAAATAAGTTCAAAAACAATATTTCTTCTACATTTTTTTTAAAGAGACGTCTCTCGCAATTCACTAATAATGTTATAAATGTGAAAGTGGTTGGATCCAAATGGATGGATGGGTGGATGTATGTTTGTTACTCTTTCACGTAAAAACCACTGAACCGAATGCGATGAAACTTGGTCTGTAGATAGCTGGAGACCTGGATTAACGCATAGGCTACTTTTTATCCCGATATTCCCACGGGATCGGAACTTACGCGGGTGAAACCACAGGGCGCTGCTAGTTGAATATATGGCACAGTTATTCCGTAAATATAAACAAACGAGTTGAATTTCAACAGAAGCTTTAAGGTCTAACTCACTGCAAATGTTCAATAAGTTCACCATCATTCTCAGTTTCTTTCGGTTTTTCATGGTCTATTTTACTCCAGCCACAACACCAGATTGAGTCTTCATGAGCACTTTCCCTCTTCAAATGCAAGTAGTACTACAATCACGAAAATAGAAGTTAGCCGGTTAGAAATAGAAGTTTCAATATGTATTTTTATATCTTACTTTCTATCTCAAGACTTACCAGAGTTGTTATTGACATAATTGTATAATAATAAGAAAATAGTTGTAAAACAGAATGTTTGTTCTGTGATTATAGTATTTTTTAATTATTAAAAACTATTGAAAACAGACCGAACTTAATATTTTACGTCAGAAGAAATCAAACCACCAATCTGACAATTCAGTTTAGGGAGGTATTCACTTAAAATCGATTTATCAAATTTACTCGATTTTTGCCATACGATGTATCGCTTAATCCGATATTTTGACAAATATTTATTCTGTTTGATACATCGATATATTTATTTACAGAAAAATCGAATCTTTATTTTTATGTTTTCTTTTTGTCGAATCTTTTAAAAAAAATTAACTAACCAAAATTACAATAAACAAAAGTAAATTTGAACACTACTCGATGGTTTCAATTTTAAACAAATTATTCTTAAGTCATTAACATAATATCAATCAAATAAAATGAAAGGTAAAAGATAAAGTAAACTTTTATTTTTGCAAAGTTTCTGTAAAATGCATTAGTCTTAAATGGGTATAGTGAAATAAGTTTTTGCAGGTCGATTAATACTAGTATTAATCTACCTGCAAAAACTTATTTTCGCATTTCTGTCTTCTTTTCTTTTACTGTACTGAAATGTTCTGGTGTTTAATAAAATATTTCTATTAATTTGTCATTTTTGTTTCACTCACATACGTATCTCGGAAATCTCACTACTATCTAAGTTGTACAATTCTATTCAAGTAACACTTCAATTACTATTATTACACGACTGTGGACGTGGAATTGATAGATGCTGGGAACTGATATTAATATAATTAGCTACAATAAATACATTAACTTTATAATGGCTTCATAGATGTGGCCTAGCAACTTGACAGCCGTCCACTCTGACTGCACGCTGAGCTGCTACTCTCTTTTATCCTATCAATTATACATTTCAAATTATCTACTTCGAATCAAATTCAGTGCAGACTTCTCACACACCAGTACTAATGTATGTCACAGAGGTATGATATACTACACTATGTTACTTTGGTCTCTGATTCTACATTCACACATAAGAAATTAAGGATAGCAAACTTTCTACATTTGACTAGAAAAAGTGGAAAGTATTCGATATTGAATACGTATTGATTTTTCAAGCTATATAATGATAAACATCGATGCTGCAATCAGATGTTTTATATCGAAAATAAAATCGATGTAATTTTTAAAGTGGATCCCCTATTTTAGTTAGCTATTTACATTGACACTTGACAGTTAGTAATACGAGCTCTCAAGCCTGAAAAGCTACCAAGAGGTTTTTTTATTTCGTTTAAATTTTATGTATAATTCGCTGTTTGCTATATATTTATATTCGCTTTATAATCCACTTCATTGCCTATATATTCAAAATGCTTTGTATGTAGTGTTGTTGCCTAGTAAACTGGGTAAACAGGGCCTAATTTACCCATAGGCTAATAAGACTGCAGCCTAGGGTGCAAGGATCAATGGGGGACCTATAGTTGTTTAACATATTCTTTATAAATGAGAATAGTTTATTAGTAAGGATAAAAATGTTTTTCTGGGCTGACAAGAAAAAAAAAATGCCCCCCGCCCCCCACCTGGACCAAAAGCTGGGTACGTCCATGCTTATAGCGGCTCTAGAGGCAACAATTCAGTGGACGAATTGGCTAGGAGGGCATCGGAGATATGCTTCATGTGCCCGGAACCTTTAGTGCACTTTGGACATATTCAGACATCGGTAAGAAAGTGCATGTGTGAGCAGTCGAGGGTGGCACTCCCCGCCGTCAACAGCCGGTTGTCGAGGATGCTACTCCGGCTTTGACGTATCTGTGTATCTATTTGTCTGTACGTCTGTCTGTGGCATCGTAGCTCCCAAACGGATGAAACAATTTGAGTGGCGTAACAATAGGGTGGCAGAGCGTGCAAAATGACACGGGCAGGGGCCCGTGTCATTTTGCGAGGCAGGGGCTTCGAGGGGCTCCGGACACCGAAAGCCCTGACCACAGAAGGCACTAATTACAAAATGTGTTAATGAATTAGCCACGGACCTCAGATGGTACAATTACGCCACTGTTCGGGTCGCCACTCTATCAGTTTTTTTTAAACCCAATATGCTGCACTGCATCGCTCTATGGCAAACTCCAAGATAGGACTTTTATTACTCTGTGAGCGACCAGGTCTAGGCACCGTCCGGTCCGGCATTACTTAATTAAATAAAAGCTAATATTTAAGAGGGAGGGGTGGGAGTTTCATATTCATAAAATGAGTCGGCCAGTCAGAAATCTGGCGGTGTTAATTAATATAATACACATTCGCCATTACCATAACGCACTGCGCGGCTCGAACAACCGAGCTCTTTGTAATATTTCCATTTATTGAATAGTCTTAAAAAAATAAACATTATGTATGTTAAGAGTTTATCAAAAAGAAAAAAATATAATCTAAACTTGTATTAATTGTTATTATCACACGACTTAGACAAATCAATCCTTTAAATTCACACATTTGTACATACTGTACACAACAACATTCAACTCATCATCATTTCAGCCATAGGACGTCCACTGTTGGACATAGACCTCCCTTAATGACTTCCAAGTAGACCGGTTGGAAGCGGCCTGCATCCACCGACGTCCTGCGATCTTTACCAAGTCGTCTGTCCACCACGACAATTATTATTAACATTTAGTTATTTTCTTCAAAAGTTCTCTTTGAGCCCCTTATTTCTTTAAATTAAAGTTCTTCCACTTACCACCTCTCTTGCAAAATATTCCTTATTTACTTCATTTAGTCTTATAATTACGTGTGCCATTTCGCATTATTTGAAAGCAATTTTTTTATGGTAGAATAATTTTATTGATGTGGTAATGTACTTTTACAGTTATAGTAGTTAACTTGATAATAAAACGGTAGCACAGGCTGTCAGTTTTTGTGAATTTATCAAATTTCGCGGTTTTGTACAGTAGTAAATAGTGCGAATACAAACAAAGCGACGAGATCAATTATTTAATAATGAAATTACAATGCCAGGTAGAAATCATTAACAGATTACATAGCAATTTGGATATAAGATCAAATGGAAAATATATAAAATCAACTCTAGCACTGGGAAAAGAACCCAAACGTGAAACAGATTATTTTATAATTCATTTTTCATCAGTTAATAAAACTGGCACGAAATATAGTGTAAAGCGACTTAAACAAGTGTTTACGAAGTGTTTGAACGAAGGAAAAACTACATTAAGATTTGAAGAACCACCTCACGACTTGTGTGTTAAAAGCGAGGCTATCCAGTTGAAATGTTTCATGCGATTACTGAAATCTTGCATTACTGGTGATGTTAAGAACATACAAATAGCTCCTTTAACAAGTTTAAGTGTCACACAAAAGGATAATGCGCCTACAAAACTCGTAATACGCGATAGAAGTGATTTTCCTATTAAGGGACTCCCAAGAACTTTAGAATCACTTTATATCAATGGGCTAAAACTGTGTAACTTTCGTAGAGACATCTTGTTACTGAAACAGTTGACGATTCTAGATCTCAGTAATAATGCTATTGAAAAACTACCTCCTGAATTTGGTAAGTGAATACAAAACTCAAAACAATATTAACACAAGGATAGCTTTACTATAACATGCAATATCCATTACAGGTCGAATGCCGAATTTATGTGAACTCTATTTATCAAACAATCAAATTGGTGTGAAGGGTGATGTAGATTGGCGGTGGTTACTTGGACCTCAGGTACAGTAATTATGTTTATTTGTATTATTGACAAATGACAGTAATTTTAATAATAAAAATATTTTTTTGTATAATTTATGTTTATTTTATTTCTAATTTTAAATTCTTTTTTTTTTTTTTTTGTATTTTACAACAGTTAATTTTTTCAGATTACAAGTGTGCTCAAATTATTAGACATGAGTGGAAACCAATTAGGTCATCTACCAAAGTCAATCTGGAAATTGCAAAAGTTAGTCACATTAAAATTAGACAACAATATGTTAGAACAATTACCAACAACACTAGGCCGTTTGTCCAGTTTAAGGTACACACTATAAATACTTT
The DNA here is from genome assembly GCA_963859945.1 of Euplagia quadripunctaria. NCBI lineage: Eukaryota > Metazoa > Arthropoda > Insecta > Lepidoptera > Erebidae > Euplagia > Euplagia quadripunctaria. The sequence continues at coordinate 16,232,544 of OY982576.1, read as the reverse complement.
ATTTATGCGAATACATTTCATGATCTGTAGAATATATATCATTATTTCTTTATACTAGTTATAACTAATGCAACCATTCATTTTACATTTCAGGTACTTAACAATATCACAAAATGAGATTATTACTCTACCTTGCAGTATATTACAATGCCGCTTAGAGTACATAGACTTATCAGAAAATAAGTTTGATGTTAATGAAATACAAATGGCACCCATGCAACATACTCCATGGGATTTCTATATAGGGAGTTTAGTAGATATTTCATCCAAGGTTGTCTTAAAACAAAAATTCTTCTATGCCCCAAATATAATACCAAGGACCTTAGTTGAGTTTTTAGATAATGCAAACATGTGCATCTGTGGTGCGCCTGTTGTAAACAACAGCTATTATATGAACAAAGAGTTTGAATTAAAAGATTTTTTTAGAGTTGTTGTATTTAATAGTAATATGAAAAGCACTGTTACGGTTCAGTGCTATTTTTGCTCACCTAAATGCTTTAATAGATAATCAAGTTGATATTACCATTATTGATGTGATAAGAGTTAATATAAGTGAATGAAACAAGATGAAACAAGATAGTAAATAAAACTTATTTATTAAAAATATTTTTTAATTAAGGCCCTCCAGTTTCCAACTGACTTCTGCAATCACTGGTGCTATTCTAATGTGTGGTTCTGAAAAAGAATAAAAAAACTTACTCTGACTGTCCCGAAATGACTCCTTACCAAAAATACTTCTTACCAATAAAAATTATTCAAAATAAACAGTCAGTCGTAGTCAGTAAGTCGTCGTGACTGTAGTCAGAAGAGAAAACATAACTTCACAATGTTTGATATTTTTTAATGATGAATAATGTGGAACTTGAGCTTACCATAATGTAGTAAATTGTTATAAGTAATAGTAGCATGCCAATAGCATTGCATTACCAATGTGAACCCCAAATCTCAATTGCTAGGCGAATAGCTACAGGGATCCAGCATACATTTTGAGTATGGTAAAGAAAGTCTACAATTGCTGTTCACAATTTTACATTATACTAGTCAATGTTAGGTGTTCTTTATGTCTGTTATTTGAATGTTTGTGAAGCCCCCGCAAAACACGAATCTAATGAATCGAATCTATGACTAAAACATTAATAGTTAATGAATTATGGTTGATCTCTGGTAATAAAGTTGGCTCACCAAGTGTGGCAATACCCTGTGGTATCACACTTTGGCCCTCAGGAATATTCAGAGAAGCTATGCTAGCATTAGTTGCTTCTAATACTAGTTCATTTGTCCAGATATCTTTGAAGCTGTCCTTCATTTCTTTTAATGTTTTTTCCAATGATGTCTGTAAGAAAAAGATATATTAAAAAAAACAAAATTGCTTTACCTGCTACAACTAGTTGTTACTAACAAACAACTAATAAACCCTAAATAATTTATATTTTTGAGGACATTCCTGTTTTAGAATAGAAAAATCTTTATTGTATACCAACAACATTTTGCAGCAGATTCAACTTGTCCATGGTTATCATCTAAATCGTTACTATGTTTTTAATTGTATGTATATATATGTATATATTATGTTTGTGTACATATTTGTATGTATGATTATGATATGTATTTTATCCTATATACTTTGTTTAAGTATTTTGTCTGATATTTAGTTTGCAAATTTACCTAGTAACCTATAATATTTATAATGCACCTACTTCCTGCTTTCTCTGCATCACCTGAAGGTTGACTGGCAGAGAATGCCTATGGCATTAAGTCCGCCTCTGTACTTTATGCACATAGGTGCATAAAGTTTTAAATAAATAAATATTGCTTAAAATAAAGTTTATTTTTCATGCTATGAAAAGTTAATAGTACCATGAAGTCAAAAATTACCGAGTAAACATACCTGCAAAATATATGCTTTCTTGTCCTGGTTAAAATAAGTCAGAGTTATAACAACCTCTTTTACAAGTAACCTCAAATCAAATGTAGAACAAACCAGTGTGTGCAGAGCCATTACTAGTGCAACATCTTCATATTGAGAACCTTCTTTGAGTGAAGCTACTTTACGTTCATGTTTCCTTCTGTTCTTACTTGAACGGAATGACCGGCTAGAATTAAATTAGAAGCAAGTTGAATCATCTAAGGCTATGTGAGATATTGTGTGTTATAGATTAGATGTTTCTTTATGTTTGATTTAAACCTGTCTTTTTTTACTTTCCAGATGTTATTATAAAATAAATTGGTCCAAGCATTTTTTTTTTAGTATATAGGGGCAAACGAGCAGACGGGTCACCTGATGGTAAATGAATACCGCCGCCCATGGACACCTGCAACTCAGGAGTCACAAGTGCGTAGCCGACCCTTTGAGGTGGGAGTAGGTGAAGAGGGGATGGAGGAAAGGGTTAAGGCCTTCGGTAACGTCACTCACTCGGCGAAAGCAATGCAAGCATTGCTTCACATCCGGTTTTCTGTGAGGCTCTGGTATCACTTCGGTCGAGCCTGCCCATACGTGCCGAAGCATGGCTCTCCCATGATAGATTTATCTTGGGGCCTTCCAAAATATAACTTACTAGCAACCCGCCCCCGCTTCGTACGGACGGACGTACCAGAGACATCGTCAACAATCATCAACATATTTCAATGAATTTACACAAAATATTTACAAATTATACACCTAAGCCTTCCTCATGAATCACTCTGTCTATTAGTGAAAACCGCATGAAAATTCGTTCAGTAGTTTTTCAGTTTATCGCGAACAGACAGACAGACGCGGCGGAGGACTTTGTTTTATAATAATGTATATGTGTATAATCGATGCATAACGCATAATGGACCGCCTATGAGTCTAGATGCGGAAACAGAACCCTATACAATCGATGTATTTTTGAATTGGGTGCATTATCTTTGTAAATTAAATAAAAAAATACCACCTTTACCTCGATCCTCTTGAAGAGGAAGCTAGTGTACTCCCTGCATCAGAGTATAAATCACTATCTTTGTTTGTGTAGAAATCAAATGTGTCGACAGGGTTTTTAATTTTATTTAATCTTGCAACTTGTAACCGTTCTCGATGCTTTATAAAAGTAGCCAAATTGGTCTGTATTAATTCTTTTAAGTTATCATAATCTTCTAGTAATGCTGGTAGTACTTTCTTTTCTGAAAAATGAGAATGTCTCGCGTTAATAAGAAGGGCTCGAAGAAAGTAACTGGTTATATCTTATCTCCCTATTATCTCTTACTAAAACTTAATTGAAACACTGATAATTACCTTTTAAATCAGATCTTTTGTATTGAGAACATATCCTGAGCGCCATCTTGTACTGTCCAAACTCAGTGGCATATGAAATAGCTTCTTCACAGTTACCATAGTATTGCTCCAAGATAGTAAGGCATTCTTTGTGGCGTTTTTCTTCCTTTAACATTTCTATCAAATCCCTACAAAAAATGATTAAAGATATTCAAACTTTACTATACTAATTAATGTAACTTGACAAAAGAAACACAACACTAATAGTTAATACAAACGGTGTAAACTTTACATTGCGAGCATCTATTAAGTAACTGAAAAGCATTAGATGACAGATGTACATTGAGTATATTGCAGAATAGAATAATTCTTTAAAAAAAAACGATTTAAAAAAAATCCATAAAAGACTTATATGGTTTTCTCATGGATGCCATTGTCAGAACTGGACCAAATTGAAATGGGACCACACGGGACGCACCAACTTTTAAATACAAATAGAATCATCAAAATCGGTTCTCCCAGTCGAAAGTTCTGAGGTAACAAACATAAAAAAAAAAATACAGTGGACTTGAAAACCTCCTTCTTTTTTGAAGTCGGTTAAAAATGAGTAGCGATATTGGAAACTGTCGGATTTCATATGCTAGCCCAACCATTGGTTGAAAAAACATAGTTTCCATACTTAGAATCAACAGATATACAATAAAAAAAAAAAAAAAACATACCAACACAAATTCTTAAATTGTTCTTCAGGCCATATAATTGCCAAACTGAGAGCTAGCTCCCATTCCAAAGCATCTTTATAACATTCAATAGCCTTGTCTACATTATTAGCTCTTTCATATATTATACCAGCTTCTGTATACTGCTTCTTTAATTTTAAATATGAACCAAAATCATCTGATATTTCTTTATATATCTCATCACTTGGCGAAAATAGTGCTAACGCTTCTCTATACAGACTGTGATATTTCACGAAAGATTTCAGCTCATTATGTCTGCTAGAACCACACAGTATAAGGCTTTCTACTGCCCTGTCAAACCTCTTCAAATGTTTATTGATTGTAAACCTCTTGTAATTCTCTTCCATATCATTTAATTCGTCCAGCATTGGGACATATTCCTTAGGATCTTTCTGTGATTTATTTGCAATTAAAAGAACTAAATCAAAATCATACATTCCAAGTGCTACATCAAAGAGATTGTTTACATCAACCATGTACAACATATACTTTAATGCTTCATCTGATCCAACAGGCAATTTTGAACCAGCTGATTCTTGAAGTTTAAGATTTTTAATAATCAAAAGGGCCATTTCCAAATCTTCAACTGTATTTTTTTTAACAAAAGTTGTTAGTACTGGCAGTATCTTAGTATCCCTGTCTGATCGCTTTTCTAAATGTTCTTTAACAATGTTACATATTGTTTTAATTTTGGTATCCGTGTTTAAAACTGTTGTAAGCTTTTCTGATTTTGCTATGTAACTACTGGCATACATAGTTTTAGTCACATCTACATTTTCTAAGTCAGACAAAAAGAGATTCAACCATGAGTTATTTTTTACCGATTCCAAAAATGTGTCAATATTGGTTATGAATTTTTGTGGATCATGATCGTAAATGAGATTTAAATTGATTCTTTGCCTTCTCATTAGATTAAATGCTTCATGATATTGCAGCTTATCAAGAAACTCTCCTATAATTTTCAGTGATAAAGGTCTTGGTTGAATTATTTCTAGATTTCCTCTAGGCAATTGGAACACTGTTCTTGTATCATTGGGTACAGCAATCACTAATTTTGCACCTCTCTCAATCTTCCTTTTATAAACCTTATTAGATTGGGTTTTTTGATATTCAGAAATGGCATCAATGCCATCTTTAGTTAACTCTGCACAAAGTAATAGATGTTGCAAAGTAGTTAGTAGAAGGAAATGAGTATGTACATAGTATGAGCTGACATTGTTCATTATCATTTGTTCATTGATGTATAACTGACCTTTGTGAGACAGGCCTATAAAATATATTTTTTTTTCTAATAAAAATACTTTAAATTTTGGACACGAGACACCAGAGGAAAAATCTTGAATGTCAATTTTGCCTCCTAAATTATAAAGAATTATATCTCCATTCAGCAGTTGCAAAAATAATGAATTATTCTCAGTTGGGTGTGTTTCAATTTTTGTTACAGCTGCAGGCAACGAAACAGAATTCTTGTTTTCAATTTTATCAATGCCAATTATGTATTCAACTATGCTGTAGTTATTATCATTCACCATAACACAAATAACTGTGTCGGCATTGACCCAAAACCAGTTATAATATTGGAATGGAAATTCAACCTTTTCAACATCAGCAGTTTTGAACAGTTCATATTGGAGAGGAAATTTATTTGTTTGTTTATAAAACACTAATTTATTATCTGTGGTGTTAACAAAGAAAAAATTTGGACTAATTTCTGTACATTGCGGAGCAAAGACAACAGAATTGACATTTGCATTGAGATTTATTTCAAAAGAAGACATAGGTGGAGGCACTACAGTTTGTCTTAAGCCTGTGAGTAAAACTTTCTTTCCATCTATAACACCAACTACTGCATCATCATCCTCTCCATTGCCCCTACTGTGATCAACATTCCATATCCAAGTATATGAAAGGTGCTTCCCATTTTGCAAAAATACATGTAGTTTCTTATTATTTACAATATCAAAATCATTATCCCACATCACCTTGCTTATTATCTGGTCACATTTGAACTCCAAAGTCTGCTTCAGATACCAGTGATAATTCCCTGTGGTATAGAGTAATAAAGTCTGTGTATTTGTCTCTGTGTCTCTACACTGTAGGGTAAGTATTTCAGAGTCATAACTCCAAACAATGTCCTCTACAGTTGTGCTGGAATTAACAGGAATATCAGACTCTCCATGTTTTAGTCCATTCTTTTCAAAGAAAGATACCATATACTTGTTGTTAATTTTCTGTGTGGTAGCAAGCAGGTTGCCACTTGGCCTCCAAGACAGATTAGTTTCTAAGCCTTGTTGTTTCTCACTTGTGTATTGTAAATGTCCTTCTTTGTCAAATACTTTAAATCTTCTGATTCCATCTATAGTGAAGCCAACTGCATACAAGTTACCATCTCCCCTCCATGATATAATAACTCTATCATCTGGTAAAGTTTCATCTGAAAGTAATTTATTGTGATTTAGTCAAAAAGAAATTTTTCAGTTTAATTTTTTGTAATTTAGGGATGCAATCAATGATCTTGCTGACTTGATAAAAATGTTATAAGTCACTCAGGGTACTTTTTTCTGGATGAAAGGTACCCTATCTCCTTCTCTGTATCCATGGCAATGTGTATGCAAAATTTCATGATTATTGGATAAACGGTACTGCAGCTCATAAAATACGAACAAACATACATTGATTTTTATACTTATTTAAAAAAATAAATACAAGTATTACTTTTTTTATTAAGAACATGCATACAGTATATGAATACATGGTTGTGTAAAAATTTCAAAAGATTGGTAAAGAACTTTAGGCTATTTCCAACAAACTAAAATAACATTTATAAATATAGAAAAAAAAAATACAAAAAGATTTTTAAAATACATGCAACCTGTTGTGTAAAAATTACAAAACTATTGGTTAAGACCTTTACGAGATTTTGGATTTTAACAAACCAACAAATTTTGTATTGTATACAGATTACGCTGCTATCCACTGACTGACTGAGAATTGAGGGCAGTTGATGGAGGATGACTATAATACTATTTATTTCTAACAACTTGAGAGGAAGGTTTGTCATTAATGTAACATTAGTCACCACAGCTTGCTGGCTGTTAATTATAATCATCTAGTCATGCCTGTTTGATGGGTACCCATCAACCAGTCGTGGAGCTTACTTAATATGTGATGCATCCAGACAAGAAATCTGTTTATAGTCTGCAACTGATTGCATGATCAGATCAGAAGATAAAATAAAATCTAAATATATTATCTGAAGTGTCTTCTATTATTAACTAGAAGAACATTTGTAAGACTACCTGCAATAACTTCACTCTTCACTCTTGCCTGTTTACCAGCAGACCCATGAAACTGAGTCTCCTTTTTTCCCCAGCCCACTGTGATGAACTGTTTCTCTCCAAAATCATCATTCAACAAATTCACTTCATTGATGGGATCAAACAAATTCATAAGAATCATGTTCATCTCTTTTGTAACTAAGACCAACAGTTCCTGATCAGGACTCCATTCCATAGCCTAAAAGTCAAAGATAAATGATAATACAGTATTAGATGAAATAAATCACATTAAAAAGTATTTTGGGAACCAAAGTATTTAGTAAAACTGAACATATGTACAAACAAAATATTTTGAATTTTAACAAATGATAGAACATTTTAATGGACAAAATCAGACAAAATAAATTGGTACTATAAAAAAAACTGACACTGACTTGGGATGTACCCGATGAAATCAATATATTTATTATGATTATGATTATATTTTTAAATTATTTACATCAACTTGTACACACTAGTCTCAGTAACTGTACAACTGTAATTTTAATCAAGCTATATTATATGGACTATAGATGTAATGTTCCTGTAAGCTGAGGGCAGCATATCTAATTCATTATGGAGACTACTTGAATAATAATATATTTATTTCTTAGAATATGGAACATTTAAGGTGTTATATTCCAAAATTGTGTTCACATATTCTACTGTTAATCGGCATAGAAATATTATTCTTTACTTAAAATATTGTCATAATAAATTTCATTGAAACATACACAAAATAGTAAATAACATTATTAAAATTTAAAATGATTACTAAAGATTTTGGTATTTTATTAGGTACACGATAGTTGCATTGAAGTAAGTAGTTATTTAATGTCTTTGTCATTAAAATAATTGTTTACATCATAGTAACATTTGTTCATTAAAATTGCGTGTTGTTTTTTAAATGTCATGGTAGGCAGTATTTTATAGATATTCAGTAATTTGTTATAAATTTGAATGGCCATACAGTAGGAAATTTTGCTAAATAGATCTATTCTTTGTTTGAAGTAGTATGCAATAAGTGTAAATTGTTAGCAATTCCCATTGCTAAGAAAGTAGTGTTCAGACTACACTTTTCACAAATTTTACCTACATTAAGTAGGTGTAGCAGGTAGAGAAAATATTTTTTGAAATAGAAAACTTAGCGATTAAACAAAAGCTTACCAGTAATCCATTGTCGCATGTTCCCGTTAAGTCGCAGGTGTTACCTCCATCTGAAATAGAAATAAGCTCCCCATTTGCAAGCCCCACGCACAAAGCATTCGTCAGAGTAAGTAACGTGATATTTATAGGACTATTATTTGGAGTTACAATTTCCGATAAATCTTTACTCCACTTTAATTCTCCATTCTCACTGAAGTTAATCACACTGAGGTTATGCGTACAAATAAATAATTCGTTACAAGAAGTTTCTTCATTGTGACCACTGCAAACGGTTAATTTATCTTCTGATTCCAGTTTAAGATCTCTCACTGATACGTCCCAAAGACTTAAGTTCTTCATTATTAAAAAATAGCAAAAACGAAATATGTAAACACGTTCTTTATTTCATGTGTACCCTGTCAATTAGTCAATTTGATATTAATGACAACAACATTGTTGCAATGTAGACATGGGTATGTTCCGATATACACTGCGAGTCTAACGTACGTAGTGTTTGTATAGTCTGACTACGAGCACTGCACTGTTCATTGCTCGTACTGCTTATTGAGAAGAAATTCGTTCCGCTATCGCGTTATAGACTGACAGTAGACAGTATACTGCCGCGCCCAGGGTTGCCAGACGAGTGCGAGGGAATTATAGTATTAATATTCGAAAATTATCGTACCAGATGAAAAATTATCGTACAACTACCAGAAGCGCGCGAAACGCGCTATTTCGCAAAACTAGAATTAGTATAGGAATTTTAGGAAGTTGTGGAATTAGACAGAAATAAAAGAAAACTTATTTACTAATTACCATACTTTTTATAAAAGAGTGGGATTATCGGAATCACTATTAACTTCTACCTCTGCAGCAGCGCCAGCCGTTTTTGAATAAAGGACTGCTGAAGTCATTTGCGATATCATTTTTTCAGTTGGTTTAAAACCATAACAGCATTCTTTTGATGTGCTTTTTACGCATTGGGCTGAAAGTAATTCAAAGTATTTATTTATTTTGTATTTTTAGACCATTTTAAGGCACTGGATACTAGTCTTTTCACCCCACTTCGGAGGAGGGTTGGAAATTATCAATTATCGTACTCTGGTGTACGATAATACATATTGTATCGTACTTCGTACCAGTGTCGATCGTACATGTACGATAATTATCGTACGTCTGGCATCGCTGGCCGCAGTATCGCAGTATCGTGGGAAATATTTGACGTCATAAACGTCGCCATTTTTGTACTGTGAACACTGATGTTTTCGAGGTACGGTGCTCTCTCAGTGCTGCCACACTGTCACTTTTATTATGCGACTACCAGTTCCCGCGCGGCTTTGCTCGCGTGTACATATTTATATATTCTGCGTGGAACCCTAATTCTTTTTCCAAAATAAAAGTAGCCTAAGTTACTCCTTATAACACCAGCTATCTGCCAGTGAAAGTCCCATGGAAATCGATCCACCCGTTCTGGAGATTAGCCGAAACAAACAGACAGACACAAATTGTAAAAAAAAATGTTTTGGTATATGTACCGTGTTTACATCCAAATGCACTTAGTAAAAAACTGTTATTTTAATATTACAAACAGACACTCCGATTTTATTTATTTGTATAGATTTGACAATTGACTTGAATTGACAACTGGGTGTTGCGCAGGCACAAAAACTTATAATTATCATGTCAAACACGGCATAAAGTTAAACATTTTAGTCCAAGTAAGATCCGGCAGTAAGATTACTACTGCTCATGTAAAAATGACCGCAAATAGGGTTTACCAGCTGTTAAAGATAGATTAGAGTAAAAGAGAGTTAGCGCACTACATCGCTTGACCGACGAGGATGATACTTTATACACCATTCATCCTGACGTAGGTACGTCCCACCAAAGCCGCGGTGCTGGACGTAGCATGCACACCATCGTGCTGATCCACCCCGGCTGTACATCCGCTCAAGGCCACGGTGCTGTAGCCAGCAGCATTGCCAATGCTATTTTCTTAAATTACCCCAAAATAATGGTCAAATTCCCCATTTTGGGGAAAAAAAAACCTTGAGTCGTAATGTAATTAATTGGGCTAAAAGTTCCCGATTCCCCGCATTTTCCTCACATTAATGGGCTCCCAATAAATTCCCGAATCAAATTAAATCATTTATTATTTTGCAGAAAGCACTGTTACAATGGTGCTGTCAACCGGTTTGAAATTCCCCGCATTTTGGGAAATTCCGCACAAATTGGCAATATACATGATCAAGCATGCGGTGGGGGTACTCGCTGGATGCAAAACGGGTCGTGCAAGTCCAGCAAGCAATTAATAATAATTATTGACGTACGTGAAGACTATTCACGATCGTTTTTCGTCGTGCATCGTGCGTGACCTTGGCGGGACGTACGTCAGGATTAGAGTTGGGCGACGGGAAAAAATTGGGAAGGAAATAAATGGGAATAAATGGAAATAGTTCTAAACTTTCATTTTTTACCGGTAATTTATTCAAATGGGTGGGAATTTATTAAAAATATCGAGAAAAATATATCCAACCACGTTCCCCGACGTTTAAAAAAAAAATCGCGTCCCCTAATTTTTTCTATTTAAGGCTACTTTTATGTCTATCCCGACTGGACTACTAGATAAACGAGCATTTTGTAAAATCAAATCTTGCATACACATACCACGTTTCATCGCAATCGGTTCAGTGGTTTTTGCGTGAAAGAGTAGCAAACATCCATCCATCCATCCAAACTTTCACATTTATAATATTAGTGGGATTAATTGTTATAAAAACCAATTGTAAATCTCGTCTAGTTGATTGGCAATATTATAATACGACAATGAACATGTCATTGATTTATAATATTTCTTTTTTAGCATTATTTGTTTTATTTAAACCTGTAAACTCAAAAGCCTGGATGCGTTGGTGTATGTATATACTTAATTCTAATGAAAAGACTTATTAAAATCATGTAAATATACATTTTTGTCGAACTTAATTTCTTTCCGGTACGAAATATTTTTGCCTGGAAGTAAATGGAAAGAAATGGAAGTTTATTGCCATACCGGTAATTTACCGGTATGGCGCCCAACTGTAGTCAGGATGGATTGTGTATTAGGTACTTTAGTGGAAAATAGTTGATCGAATTCGTTTTAGGGCAGTAGGTAGTATTGCCCTAATATAAATTCTATTAACTTTTCTCAAGTTACACAGTAATTTCTGGTATTTTGCGATTTTTATGCACTAATTAGGGACTTTGCTATTGCTTTGTAGATATTGAAAGGGCAATACCAGGATGAATATTCATTTAGCCCTCAACACCTTGTGTGCCCTGTGTTTTTTTGACAAATCATTAATGAAATCACATCTTTGTCCAGCTCTATAATACCATTGTAGAGATATTAATATTTGATACGAGAGTACAGTGCCCGGATAAGCAATAATTTTAGTGCCGCCCCTAAACACCCAACTTTTAAACAGTGATTTATTTAAAACTGGCATTCCCGCGCGCCTTCGCTCGCGTGTAATCGCGCTAATTCTTTTTCCAAAATAAAAGTAGCCTATGTTACTCCTTATAACACCAGCTATCTGCCAGTGAAAGTCCCGTGGAAATTAATCCACCCGTTCCGGAGATTAGCCGAAACAAACAGACAGACAAAAATTGTAAAAAATATTGTTTTGGTATATGTACCGTGTATACATCCAAATGCACTTAGTAAAAAGCGGTTATTTTAAATCTTAATATTACAAACAGACGCTCCAATTTGATTTGTTTAGATAAAATCTTCTAATTTGGGCCTTTTGAATGGCTCGTTAGATATCGGGTTTATAATGGGGCAGTATAATGATAATATATTAAATAAACTAGGCCTAGAGATCTGTTGCTCCTCGTAAAATCCTCAGTCCCTCCTTGGAAGTGCATATGAGACTTATAAATGCATAGATCAAATCTATCACCCTTTATGGTCATTGTATCTTTCATTTCTTTGGTTAAATTTTTAAAAAGCATTATCAATTTAACAAATTTTATATTACTAAATTGCTATACTAAAATAATATTACATATTTCATATAATTTCATTATACCCTATACTTTAGGATAATAGGTGGTCTCAAACTTCTTTCTACTCCTAGGATAAGGCCGCAAAACTTTTGGAATATAAGGAGGCAAATGTTCGTCTAAACGCCTCTTGAATGGGTTGGTGCCAACTTCGAATGGTCGTCTTTTAGCTTCATGGAATCGAGTATTGAACTTGATTTTATATATTTGTTCCCATAAGTACGTCTCGGGAATTAATAAGTGTTTTGGTCTATTGGCTACCAAATGTTTGTATCTGGATTCTAACCAGCAACGTCTGTTATCGTCTTCTATATCAGCAATAACTTGTTCTTCTTTCCCCAGATATGGCTTCATTACATGCTCACGATCTTCGGGAGCATTCAAATAAAATTGGATTAGCATTTTCAAAACTTCCTCATTGAGACCTTTTACTTTCCCATTTTCTATGCAGTCGTAAAGCTTCAGGGGGTTTGTTCCAAAGCAGATATTATGTTTAGGGTTGCTATCAAATTTATCATTATGCATTACTATTGTATTCAACTGATATGCATATAAGGACAAGTATTGCCCGTTTGTAATAACTGTTTGTGTAACTAGTGGATAAGTCATGTCATTAAATGTTGTAAAGCCTTGATAATTTGCTTGGGATAACAGCCATCCGAAACTAGCCTTTAGAGCTTGGCAGTGTAATGCTTCCAAATTGTCTTCAGGCCCAAATGATTCTTTTCGATCTAGGATGTGTCCACGGCCATGATAAGACATAAGACCAAATTCATCATAATCACCAGGCCAGTATCCTGTAAACAAAGATACAATATTTTTTTTTTTTGAATTCCGTTTTTTAAAAGGAAAAAAGGAACCCTTATAGGTTCACTGTTGTCTGTCCGTCTGTCAAGACCCTTTATGTCAGGAACCCGTGAATGCATCAAGTTGAAGTTAATACCAAATACAGTCTGTGGTCCCTTGACCCTTGTCTACGTAATCAAAGATACGAGCATTTAAGCCTTAGATTTAACCAAATTTAAACATTTCGCAGGTAAATCAAAACCTATAGGGTACTTCCTATTGACCTAGAATCATGAAATTTGGTAAGAAGTAAGGTCTAAGAGATAAGGACAGCACAAGTAAAGGAAGAAACCCGAAAGTAAAAATAAATATTTATGGCTATCTGAGAGGTGTAGTCTAATGCTAGATAACCTAACTATTCTATCTATAACTATTCCCCATGAATCTGGCTATCATATACAAAACGATTTTTTTGGATTCGATTGATAGTTCCAGAGATTAGCCTGTTTTAACAATCAAACAACAAAACTCTTCAGCTTTATTATACATATTAGTATAGATGTTAAATATTTGATATGCTTTTAAATGTGGAGATTACTTAACCTTACTTTACTAATTAATATTAAATGCGAAAATTTGGATGAATGGATTAAATGCGAAAATTTGGATGGATGGATTAAATGCGAAAATTGGATGGATGGATGTTAGTCACTCAATGCCAGAACCGCTGAACGGATTTAAATGAAATTTGGCAACAACTAATTAACAATAAATGTTGTCTGTAGTAGTTGATTTATTTTAAGTGATAGTCTAACTCTAGTGCTTTAACCAAAGTTTCTTACGCCGGTGGTTCAAGTTCGATTCCCGAATAAAAGTTCTCCAAACTGTTTTGTAAAGTCTACCAACCTGCAGCAGGCTAGTGTGATCCAGTATGTATTAATCCTTTTCTTGATAAAAACACGATTAAGCATGATAGAGGGTCAGGTTGTATACATGGCTGATATCAAAAATTAACCTGCACTAAGTGAATATACCCTAATGAATGAATGAATAAGGCCGCACTTTACCATTCTGCATCTGTCTTGATGACATGTGCCTTTATATATTCATAAAAAACATATATATGGTTTACCTGGTATATTGGTACCATGCCTGTGATCTTCGAAGTAACCTACACTTCCTGGCAAATAAGTAAACGTTGGGACCTTAAATGCTGGATTTTCTGCTTCACTGTACGGAATAAGGGGTTTCAGTGGTGATCTATTTCTGATTGTTAACATTGGTGTACCTGTTAAAAAATATTCAGCTATACTTCAAGATATAATTATAATATTTAAAAACACAAAATAAGCACACCAGGGGTCAGATAAATACCACAATATTAACACACACAAAGAATGCGCCTTTTGCTTTGCTTCTTACTAAATACCATACTTGCGTTAATAAGTCCTAGTGATCTTAGGCAAGAAATTGTCACTTGCGTCTATCAAGAAGGTAAAGCTGGGCCTGTCACACTCTAAGAGGACCCATCTACCCACAGGATGATTATATAGATATAAGGACAGGAAGACAGGGCATCGCCTGTTTGCATATATATGTCCTTGTATGCCTTGTATGCGTCAACAGATAGACCAAGATAACAGGTAAGGCAATAAATTTATTTCAATACAATATTTTCAGAATTTAAACTTACCCTTTAATCTATATTATTTAAAATGTACATATTAAGCTCTGAGTGAGTCCGGGATTATACATACCTAAGTATTGAACAGGTCTATCAACAGGTTCATCAACTCGATCATGTAGCCATTTGTATTTCATCCTCAAATTCCTTACTGATGCAGGTGGTTTTACACCTCCTATGAACCAAAATGCTTCATGTCTGGCATCATAGTCTACCTGAAAATGAAATAGAACTAGTATGTGTTGGTGTTCTTTTTACAAAATAAGAATTAAGTTATTAATAAATAATCAATTCGATTGTCAAAAGTATGGGGTGCTTGACATCAAACATTACAAATAGTTCATTGGTAGCTGTTTATAAAACTAGAATTACTATAAAAATATAGTAAAAAGCTCCCATTGCTTTTTTACAGCCTTATTTCAATAAATAACATCAAAATGTTGAAATTCAAGTTCAAACTTAGAGTAATGAATAAATGGAAGATGATTCTAGATGGACTTATGTCCTCCAACATTCATAATCAATTTTTATGTATAATAAACAAAACATAGGCAATATCATTTTTTAAGTGAGTATAGTTACATAAATGAATACTTCCTCTTAAATAAATTTGGTTATTATTTTTAATGGAATTGACGAATGTTGGTGAGTGTTGTTTACGGTAATTCAAGTGTAAAGCTTGATTGGCCTGTTGGTCTAGTGGTTAGTGACCCTGACTGCTGACAAATAATTGTGTGATGAGCATAATCATTTGTTCTGTGTCTCAGTATAATTTATCTATATTATAATAATAATAACTTCACATATCTCACACACAGCCGTCTGATCCCAAACTGGGCAGAGCCTGTGCTATGGTAACCAGACTGCTGATAAACATACTTATATATTTCTAAATCCATACATATTATAGATTCCTCTTTATAATATTAGTATAGATAAAGTCCTGGGTGGGAATCAAACCCACGACCTCTGGCTCAGCAGTCAGGGTCACTAACCAATAGACCAACAGGCCAGTCAAATAAATATGTATATATTTAGAAATATATATGTAAGTTTATCAGCAGTCTAGTTACCATAGTACAGGCTTTGTCTAGTTTGCGATCAGACAGCCTTGTGTGAGATGTGTGAAGTTATTATTATTAAAGTTGGAACTGCAGTTTCAACTAAGTTGTTAAAATTGGTTAAAAAATCAAGTAACACAAAAATATTTACCTGGGAAGACAAAATATGGGGCACTTTATCAGTCAAATTATTGAGTATAACTCTATTTATTTGTCTCCCTATACATTTAGCTTTAGCATTCTCCTTTTGTGAAGCTTCAGATTTATTAAGTGAAGGTGTAAAGTTCCGACTGAAATCAAATAGTAAACTTTGATTTCTATATATTATGTCAAGTGCATTAGTACAAATCAAGCATAATGAATCACATTTATCACACATAACAGCCTATAGACAGTAATATATTACTGATTTTATTCCACTGAGGTTTGACTTTAAAAAAAAACATTTGCCTATTTGAATTTTGGTGATAACAGTTTATCACAACCTGAATGAAGAATTAACACATGCAATACTAGATGTATTTTTGATAATTTATATTCATACTTATAGTAAAGGTATACATTGCAAAAGCACAAGCTGTGTGAAGTAAGTCATAAATAAAAAATAAAAAAGTAATAATACAGTCATACGTAGCTACCATAATAAAAATTGTTGTGTGACACTAACATGCTTGTAAATTACAGTAATGGAAAGTAGTAGTGAAAGACTAAATTCCAGATATACTATACACCAAATTAGCACCAATGTAGTTTAAAAAAGTTAACGAATATTTTTTATGAATTTTCGAATGAAATACATACTCTATACCATCATTTTCAATGGCAATAACTTCTTCAACTTGTGACTTAATTTCTTGAGAAATCGTATCTGCATTGGCTCCTGTTTCGTTATATACCTCAGGAAGTTTATCAACAGGAACGAAATGACTTCTGGTATAATATTGAACCAAAGGCAAGGCATTATACGGTACTTTGTCTTCGTGTAACATAATACATTTCCACCCATAATACCGGGGCATATTTAACGCTATTTGCTTTTCTTCTACAGTTTTTATGTCTTGAATTTTCTGATGAAGAGCTTCTCTTTCCCGTAATTTTCTAGCTTCAAGAGACATGTCCAAAATTGGAGGATATTGCGGTGTCTCGGTGTATTCATTTTCTTCTATTATTGCGACTTGAGAGTGCAGTCGTGATATAATCTTTTTTAATTTAGGAAAAGTTCTATGCACTCGATTCAAATACATTTTTCTTTCAAATCTGTTAAGTCTTAAACATTGAGAATGAGAAATGAAATAATATAATAGTACAATTCTCTCTTTCTCAGGTTATGTTAGCTTTGCGTTCTGAAATTGATCAGAATTTGATCTGAAATCAGTGTGACCATATTTCAGCTCAAATTTTATCACAATGACATTGTATTTTTTACTAATACTACCAAAACAAATGACTCCTTAGAACTTCGTGCTCCTCATGGAACTGATGGACCAACTCTACCCATTTTTAATACAAATATAAAAGACATGGTTATTACACAATATAGAAGAAAGAAGGTTACGTGATACTCTTCAAAGTACCTTTACTCCAACATAAAAAGAATGATTGCAATCGGCCTACATGTTAATGAATTACAACTAAGTACACATTTTGACTTTCATTCCCGCGCTCAAGGAAACTGTCCTGAACAAAATAGCCGTAGAGTTTCCTTAAAACAAATAAATAAATGAAATTTCTTGATAAAAATCCCTATGTCCTATCTCGTAGTATGAACTCAAATCATGCCATGTAACGCCATGTTAGCCCATGTTTCATTTGAATCCGTTCAGTAGTTTCAGCTTTTGGCGTGATGCGCGGCCATGATACACACCGACAGACGAAAATAAAAATGGCTTCAGTAGCGATCATAAAGTGCCCCCCGAAAAAAATTTCAAAATTTCTTTAACGTACAGAATTGGACCTGTTACATTTTTATTACGTAACAAATCTATTTGTTTGTAAATTCCCAGAAAAGTAGAAATCTATTAAGTGTGGTCATGATGAAGGTTCGAATGACAATCGGAATTAAAAACTAACGTTCCATCTTACATAAATTTACTTTTCATAGAAAATCCGAGTTTGTTAAAGGATATTTTAAATTTACAAAATATGCTATTCAAGATTTCATAATAGTGAAATTGATTATATCTTTATTTCCAATTTTTTAAAACTATTTCTATTTTAAATAATATTCAATTCTATAATAATACTTACGTTTCTAAACAGAATGGCTGATGCAACTTTAATATATTTGACAGACGAACGAACCGTAAGCCACGGCCTGATAGCCACCTGCCAAATTGTCTTCGAATATAACCATTCACTGAATATTTTAAAACAAATTTACGCGTTATCATGGACGAAGATATGGTATTCGATCCGTCTTTGAAAAAGAAAAAGAAGAAGAAGACTGGATTTGACATTGATGCGGCTCTTGCAGGCGATCAAGGTGAGAGCACGAGCGTGGAAGCGCCCGCTGGATCGGGTGACGTCGACTTGCCCGAAGATGATAACCTCGATTTGGATAATTTTGGAAAGAAAAAAAAGAAGAAAAAGAAGGGGGTATTCAATATGGAAGAGCTAGAAAATACCATGCCAGAAACGCCACCAGCAGAAGAGCAAGAACCTCAGGAAGATGACGTTATTGATGACTTAGATCTAGAGATTGACTTCTCAAAAACTAAAAAGAAGAAGAAGAAGAAAAATATTGAAGACCCACTTATGGAAGATGATGTGAAAGGTGAGGACCAAGAGAATATAGAAGATACAACAGGTGACTGGATAGGCACTGATCGTGATTATACGTATGATGAGCTATTAGAGCGAGTGTTTGACATTATGCGTGAGAAGAACCCTAGTATGGTTTCTGGCAAGAAGCAAAAATTCATAATGAGACCTCCACAAGTGGTACGAATTGGTACCAAGAAGACATCATTTGCAAACTTCACAGAAATCTGTAAAACTCTTCACAGACAACCTAAACATTTACTAGACTTTTTACTGGCTGAGCTGGGTACGAGTGGATCTGTTGATGGTAATAGTCAACTTATCATCAAAGGTAGATTCCAGCAGAAACAAATTGAGAATGTGCTCCGTCGGTATATCAAGGAATATGTAACATGTCACACATGTCGCTCCCCAGACACTATCCTGCAGAAAGACACACGGTTATTCTTCCTTCAGTGTGAGACTTGCGGCTCACGTTGCTCTGTGGCCAGCATTAAATCTGGTTTCCAGGCGGTGACAGGAAAACGTGCTGCCATTCGTGCAAAGACTGCATAGAGTATTAGTGTTTAGTGATAACTAATTTTACAGTTGAAGATCAGGGGTACATACAGTAATATTACTTGACTTTGTGTTATACACACCCAGCAGCTGTGACATGATTCTCTTATTTATAATTATTATGCAATTATGTAAAATTTTGTATAGCTAGATAAAAATGCATGAAACGCCAAATGTTCTAAGAGATGTGTCATACGTTTTGTTATGGTTTTATTTGGAGAAATCCATGATGAATTAAAAGTTAAATACATTTTATATTTTGATAATCAACCATTACTATTCTTATTCTATTGTATGACTAAAGTTAAAAAAAAAGAAGTTAAAATATTAGTGATGTGCTCAAATGATTGCAAAGCATATTGGCTGAATGTACCCCATTCTAACCCCTATATTTATGTATAGCTCACTTCTGTATTATTCTCATTGATACACAATGGTTTTATAAATTGCTGTTTTATTTTCTTATTTCATCATTCATAACTGATTAATCCTTTCAAACTGATTTGTGATTACCTCGAGTCAAGGACTAAAAATAATTATTTGTTTTTCGTCTGTAAGAAAAATCATATATATATACCAAGATTTTCTTTATGACAAAAGTGATAGTCCTTCGACTGATAGTCTTCATATTATTTTTATTTTATCTATAATGTGTATGCATTTAGAAGTATGTTTATGAGCAGTCTGGTAACCATTGTACAGGTTCTGCCTAGTTTGGGATCAGACGGCCGTGTGTGAGATGTGTGGAGTTATTATTATTATTTTACATCGATGGAATGCAGAAAGAATCTTAAATACATAACACATTTTATCATCTGCAACATACCAGCTATAAATAAATACGCCTTTATATAAAATTTGATAGTTTATGTAAATAAGCTCAATACTTAAGACTTAATTATTTATTTTTTGCTTTTAAGTTCTTTTCGTTGGTTTAATTTTTTGTTAAAAAGATTTTTATCTTCAAAGCATATTAAGTGTTTTTTGCCACTAAAACCACAGTTTTATATCTAACTTCTAATTGTGTACTAAAGGTATGGTTTCCATCATCAGCTCAGCTTCATGATGTGATGAATGCAAATACCTGATTAAGTTATGAAAGGTAAACAGAAACACTTCGTGCCTACAACTTTCGAGGGTTTCTCTAAATTTTATCAGGATCCTATCATCAGATCCTGACTTCCTTGACATGGGACCATCCTTGAGGTATACCCTATCTAACAAAAAAGGAATCATCAAAATCGGTCCATAAATAACCGAGTGAGGGCTGAACATACATTAAAAAATAATACTTATAGGGTCGAATTGAGACCTCCTCCTTTTTTCGTCGGTTAATAAAGAACCATTAATCAGTAAAAGAAGAATCCACTTTTATGTATTTTTGAATTTAAAATGTTTTATTTTTATACCAAGTCGGCAAACAAGCGTAAGGCCCGCCTGATGATAAGCGGTTACTGTATGGAAGCTTGTAACTCCAGATTTGTTTCATTGATTAAAGTAGCATGTGCGTTGTCGACCCATTAAAAACCTATAAACTCCTTTCTTAAAAAAGCTCATTACATAGCCGGAAGAGTTCGTCAGTTTGCGGGAAGAGAAGCCTCTGGGACCGTATCATGCGCGACCATTGTGTTCCAAAGTGTGAATATGAACGCCCTGCCCCATGCCGGCGGCGAGCGGTGCGGTTGTAGAATGCTGCCGATGGCATCGTGTCAAACAATTCATCGGAACACGGTTGCACAAGCGGTAGACCACACATAACGAGGCAGTCTCTCCTTTCCTTAAGTTTGATTCAATATCGCTTCTGATAATATCGCTTACAATAGTACTTCATATAAGGGCGGACTTGTGATTTTTATAATAAAACTCTTCCCCGGGGTGAACCGCTTCGCTTTATTAAACACACCGAGCGTTTTGGCTACCACCTTGGCTTTGCCTTCTATGTGACTTCGAAACTGCATATCGCTGAACAAATCACCGCTTGTTGGGGAATGGATAAAATGTAGCAGAATGAATAGAAGCTAAAGAAAACAATGATGACCACAAACTTGTGTTAAATTGTATGGACATTTTATTATTAAACCTCCATTAAGGTCCTACACAACCGTTTAGATGGAAAACTCTTAGAGAAATAAACCGAAATTAGTAAACCACTGTATCTGGCATTCATAGACTATACGAGGTGGAACATACATTGTGGAATGAAATAAATTATTATTAAATTATTATAAACTATACGAAGACCTTCGACAGCATTAAATATTCAGATCTCTAGAAAAACAGAAACTGAAAAACCCTTACATCGACCTACTTAGAACTATATACCTGAATAGCTCTGCAAACATGAAGCTAACTTGATTTCAAAATCTAAAAGGGTGGTAAACAGGGTGACCTGCTCTCTCTTAAATAATTCACGAGCACACTTGAGGAGGTATTCAGAACACTGGCAGCTTTGTGGGAGACGAAAAGGAAATTAACGATGCAGAATACACTTTTTGTTTATATAAAATAAAATACTAGCTGCGCCCCGCGGTTTCACCCGCGTAAGTCCCTCGTTAAGTTTTCTTTTTTGTGCAAACTTCACATAAACCATCTACTAAATAGTCCGAATAAAGCCTAAACATTTAGTTTGGATAGGTGAGCCCGTTCTTGAGTTATAAAATTACAACGAAAAGTGGCATTGATTTTTATATATATGGATTTTTTTTACATAATGTCGTTTTAAAACTTATGAAAATTTAGTTCATATTTTGAAATAAATTTATCGGAAATAACTATGAATTCAATTTTACATGTTTAAAGTAAGAACAACATTGAAAGTCAATCCAGGTATAGCAACTACGTTTCACTGTTGTAACACTTTTTTATTATTATATAAATATGAGGTATGCTTCTCTTTTGTAAATTATAGCATTTTTTTTTATTTCTTTAATTTATCTTTTCAGCGAATTTTATAATCACACCGCGTTTGAACTAGTTTGTGTAATTTGTAAGTCTGTAATTTTAAAATTCTTTAACCTGACTTAAGCTTTTTTTTATCAATTTTATTATAAAATTATGAAATAGGTCCGAGTGGAGATCGTCCTCCCGGACCCGTTCCGCCGCCTCCTTCGAGATGCATCCTCATAGAAGGTTGCGACCCCGGTAAAATTCCTATCGCTACCGGCCATGGAGCGTATGACGGCCGGTAGCAAGAGATCCCCTCCAATGACTGCAGTGAGGACCCGACGCTGCGTCGCCCAAGCAAACAAAACGCCTGCTTGTGCTGAGCCGAGTCCTCACTGCAGTCGCAGTGGTGACTCCTAGCGACCGAGGGCCGGTACTTCCCGAAGCAGCCGTGCCCGGAAAGAACTTGCGTCAGCCGGAAGGAAAGGGTCCCGTTCTGCTGCCCTACCCACTCGACGATGATATCGGCTGGAGCGCCTCCACGGTAACAAAGCCAGCACGTGGAGCCTCCAACCGGGACGACCAACGAGCCATGGTGGCTCGGCGAGCGGCCTCACGCCACTTCCCGATGGAACTCAGCCGCCCGCCGATATACTTCGGCGAGCACTTCCGCCTCCATATAAATGAGTCATAAATGAGTTCATTCGTTTTATGGAAAATTTCGAAAATGAGGCGGCATTTTTTACAGTGCCCAGGGGGCGCCGCTAAGGTTAAATCCGGCACTGACGGCACTAATAACTACAACACACTTTTTATATCATTTGTCCCTCTTAACTTAGGGGTGTGCCTCTATGAATAATAAAAGGTGGTCGGTTAACGTTGAACTTAGTCTCTAATCGCAAAATAACAAATTATAAGACGGGTACACTAAGATTCTACAAAGAACATTACCTAGTGATCATTCAATGAACAGTCAAGATTCTGTTTCTTGCCTTTAATGTACTCGTATGTAGGTTAACAGAAAATACCCGATGTGATATAATGGCTGTTTGCGAGAGTATACAATACTAGCTTTTGTTTAGGATACATATAGGTACCTAACGATTTCGATCAGTTAGACTTTTTTACACCTAAGGTGTACACATCGAGGTTAGTATTTTACATTTTTCGATTTGTTATCTCTACGTTTTACAGTAAAACACTATTCTGCCAGCCAACGGGCAACGTGACCCTAAATATAGTGAGCAGGTACTTTTATTGAAACCGTCAAAATACTCGTCACTCATTGAAAGGGCAAAGTGTTTTAGGTCAAGCACTTAAAGGCAGGTTATAAAGCAAATAGTCTTTTCAGGAACAGTAATAAAAAATAGTTACTTAAAATGTGTATAATGCGAAAAGATATAATGGCAACAATAATAAATAAAAATACCGGACAAGTGCAAGTCTGACTCGCACACCGAGGGTTCCGTAAACTTGTATGTAGATAGAACGTCCATCTCGGGTATCGATTCTCAAAAACTTTTGCCCGTCTTTTTCGAAAGACAAACTTAACTTTGCAGTTGCGATGTACGACAAAATTAACAATCCAACCGCAAAATATAAGTTTGTAATCACAAAAACATTTTTTTATGTGATATAACAACAAATTAACGACTTTCGCAATTTTACCTTTATCTGTGCTATAAAACATTCTGCTAAATTTCAAGATTCTAGGTCGACTGGAAGTACTCTTTAGGTTTTGATTCTCTTGCGAGTAGTTGCGAGTTTGAATGAAAATATGCGGCTTAAATTGCTGTTTCTTTTGGTTACAGCTTAAAGGTATTATAAACTTGAGTATTTGATATAAATTTCAATTTAATACCTCAACGCGTTCATGAGGAAAGGGGTAGTAAGTTTAAAATTATTAAAAATATTTTTATTATATGGTGTAACTATAAAATTTACGGTTTTCGTAATTTTTCGGAAATTTTCGGAAGGAAAAACATCATCGGCTGTACAACAAAAATTTATCTATCTACCTTAGGACCTTCAATGATATAGAGAAGCTTTCAACAGAACCCATTTTACGAGCATTCGAGCCGCATTTTGGAGCGGCACAAGTTGAAGCAGGTGCTCATAAACTGTATAACCAACATGCTCAGCAAACGAATAGTATGTAACGTGGGAGAGCCATGCTTCGGCACGTATGGGCCGGCTCGACTCCGCTCGATACCACGGCCTCACAGAAAACCGGTAGTGAAACCATGCTTGCATTGCTCTTCCCTCTCCCCTATTCCCGTCCTTCCCCTCTCCCCTATTCCTGTCCTTTCCCTCTCCTCCCTTCTAATCCCCCTCTCCCGTCTTCCCACTCTTCCTCCCTCTCCCCCTCTTCCCCTATTCCCACCTTAAAGGGCGGCAACGCACTTGTGACTCTTAAGTTACAGGTGCCCATGGGCGAAGGTAGTCATTTACCATCAGGTGACCCGTCAGCTCGTTTGCCCATTATACCATAAAAAAAAAGAATGTGAGCGAGTCACAGGTGGCCAAATTAGTTAGGAATTGCCCACAGGGTGGTGTACTCTAACCACTTCTGTTGAATATGGTCATAAATGACCTCATCACGAAACTTAATGCGAACCACTATTATACAGTTGTTTACGCGGATGATCTGACTATACTCATATCAGGTAAAGTCTCTCAGTTCTCACTCAGTCGGCTCTGCGGTTAGTGGAATGATGGTGCATTGATTGACCTGTCGGTTAAACCATCCAAAACCGAGCTGGTAATGTTCTTTCTCAAACGAGCCCTGGGTAATTATCATCTGTCCACACTCCCCGCCATCAAGAGCCAGTTGGTCTAGTACTCACCCTAACTGCTAAGCCAGAGGTCGTGGGTTCGATTCCCACCCAGGACAAATAGTTGCGAGATGAGGACGATCATTTGTCCTGTGTTGGCTTGTAATTTTTCCATAATATTTATGTATTTAGAAATATATAAGTATATTTATCAGAAGTCTGATTACCTTAGCACAGGTTCTGCCTAGTTTGGGATCAGACGGCCGTGTGTGAGATGTGTCAAGTTATTGAGTTATTATCATACTCTTGCTGGACAAGCGTAAACTGCTTACGAAAATCACATGGCTAGTTTAATAAAACCTTTTTGCTATAGGTGCTTCGGACAGTCCACTATGCAGAGCATGCATGGAAGCAGAGGAAATAGCAACCCAGAAACATAGGGCTGGGACTGTCAGGCGGTTACAGAATATCGGGCTAAGTACAATGGCTCGCCAGGGTCACTCTCCGAGATCGTCGGTAACGTAAAGGGATTACTGGGATTCTTCGGGGAGTTAGGGTGGTTCGAATAGTTTTTATTTCCACCAACGCAAAAGTGGACCTCGACGTGGAGTTGCGAAAAACTGTCCGTGTAAACCTTACCTACATCGATGTATGGGAGAGTATTTTTAGAACGGCAACATTCTTGAAGAACTGATTCCCGAAATGTACGAACCATCTACCTACTTACAAATATGTACGGAACCCTTGCGTGCGTGACTTAGCTTCTCACTTGTCAGGTTTCTTAGTTTGATTATACCTGACCTTTGAATCATTGACGATAGCTTAGTATCTATCTAACTACCTACGAAACGTAACCCTGAAGGGGTCGGATGACTTTGTTTTATACAAAGTCATTGAACAATGATAGGATGTCAGATTATTATTTTAAATAAAAAACAAATTATTAATAGCAGCAGCAAATAGTACATACTTACATAGTTTATTTGTGTCATTTGACATTTAAATTAATAGATTCAAATTTAAAACATGTACTTGTTTAACTTTTATAGATAGTTACCAAGCAATTATAATACTTAAGACACCTAGTTATTATTACTAGCGTATAGATACCACGAAGAAAAAGTTTGTAACGCGAACAGCGGCCCCTGCACCACAGTGAAAACAAATCTTTGTAGCAGTTCGTTAGACAACACGCGTAAACGCCATGAAAATCACGGCGCTTACTACTTGTAAGGTAGTAAGTAGTTTTTTCGCGAAAAAACTACAACTCAAAAACGATCGAGCGCTGATTGTTAATACTGTAGGATTTGACTACAAATTACTGTTTTAGCGCTGCAGCGCTTTTTAGTTTTAATTCAAATAAAAACGGAACATGTATTTTGTTCTGAGTGGCTTCTCTAGTATATAATATCTCGATGACCTAAGACAAAATATGTTCGTGCCATATAAAATACACATAAAATATAAAATACCAAGTAATGATTATGATGTTTTGTATATACCTATTATTTATTTATATACACCTGATGGGTACATACATAAAAAACATATTAGGGATTAATATCTACTTAGACTAAGTAGCAGAGAGTAGATTCCCTATACGTTTATGTATACTCATCATATCTTACATATCATCGTATCTACATATGCTATATTATATCATAAACCTTATCCTTAAAAAGTTTTAATTAAATATGCATATTAAACATTTTTTTCAAACCCTCTTTTTTATTTCTTTTATATTTGTATCTTCCATTACTATCTACAACTTTGTTTTATGACTACCTTGTTAATTTAATTATTTCTTTCTTTCTTACAGTAAACTAGTCATTAAAGTTGTATCTGGTTGATAGCATTCAGTTACCAGGTACAATTTGAGGCTCATAATCAATTTCAACAGCCTTTTTTAAACTCTCTGCATATAAATCAAGGCGCTGTGTCATTCTAAAACCCCATTTGTCCTTAACTTGACGACAAAGGTTCAAATCAACTTGTGCTATTAGTAACCCATCTTTTACTCTTGATAATCCCGGTGTCCTAGAACCATCAGGTGCAGTTATGTAACTAGATCCAAAGAAATGTCCAAAATCTTTATGAGCTGGTTTACCATCCGCTGAAGTAAACTCATTAGGAAATTCCTCTGTGCCAACTCTGTTAATAGCACAAGTAAAGTAGCTATTGGCTATTGCAGCATTACGGGCTTCAATCGGCCACAAATGCTCACTAAGTCCCCCAACAGTAGCAGAAGGGTTAAAAACTATTTCAGCTCCATTGATACCAAACATCAGCCAGTTTTGTGGGTGATGGCGACCATAACAAATATTAATAGCAATTTTTCCATATTTGGTATCAAAAACAGGGTGTCCTGTATTACCCTCATAATAGTAAGTTGACTCATTGAAGTCTCCTACACGTGGAATATGATTTTTACGATGTTTGCCAATGACTTTACCACATTCATTTATCACAACAGCTGTATTCCAGATAGTGTCACCATGAGTTTCATCCCTTTCTAAAATTGGCGATATAATTACCATATTATATTTTATTGCTAAATTTTGCAAGAATAGAATGCTTGGTCCAGTTTGGGCACATTCAGCAAACTGACACCAAGGATGTTTTTCTCTTGTACAAAATGCAAAAGGCATACTCCAAGCTTCAATAAGGCATAGCACATTTACGCCTTCATTACCCGCACATTCGATAATTGGAAGGATTTTATCAAAGATAGCTTGCCTCTGCACTGAAATAGGTTTATCAGTAGACGTAGCAATACAGTGTTGTACGATTCCAATTCTTACAATACGAGGGCTTCTAGTATCTTCTTTTTGAGCCGGAAAATCGTAGGCTGCGATTTCAAAAACATTCGCTTCAGCTTGCTCTAAGTTAGCCATTTTAACTTCCAACTCGTTGTGGCTAGTTCTACCATAGTGTATTCTATTAAATTCTTCCAGATCTTTTCCCGATAAAGCCTTTGATAAAAGTTTATCAAAACTCTCAAGTTCTGTTACAGCTGCCATATTGTTGTTAAGTTGATAATAGGCACTTTTACTTAACGTTAGGTACACAATGAAAATCTCTCAGGGTTCAGGGTGAGCCACTAGAAGGCCACAGAGCAACTGAATACTTATCATTATCTGGAATTCTGGACTGACAACAATTACATTATTTTTCTCTTTGTTGGTAGCTGATATGAGATATCTTAACAGATAACAGAGTGACAGTCGGCAGAATGTTGCCAAATGTGATGCTTTAAATAGTGGTAGGTTTATTTGTTTGGACATCCAGTTGTTGCCACATCATCACTTACATTTAAAAATATAATTGTAATAACAAACTTAAATGCACAACATTTTAAGGTGTCAAAACTTGCGTAAAAAGTAACACCGGTTTTACAAGGAAATAAAAACATTATCTAAGGGTCAAAAAAGAAAAATATGTATGCAAAATAAAATAGAGGAAAATAAAATAGAAGACACATAAACATAACAAATTTAATTCTTAATCACAGAATAGAAAGATATACGTAGAAATATTATGTGTCATAATTTACAGCGGAACGACTGTCGCCAAACTCAGACAAATGCTAGGACTTTTTATTACTGCATACTAATAACGAATTTTTTTGATTTGATGTTTTTATTTTGCTCAAAACTAGCCTACAATACATAAAGTCACACATTTGATAATATATCTTAACGCGTAATCTTAATAGTTATTTTGCCATAGCGTAAGAAGAACTTACAACGTTTCGTAATCTTGAAAGTAAGAATACTTCATTGCAAGCTATTCAAAAACAGATGACGTTATTCTAAATGCACGCAATTATAACATTAATCACTTTAAAATTAAATTCGAAATTTGTGTCATTCTTCGATATGTACCGCAACTCGCTTAGTGTTGTAGCACATTTTAGAATATTATCAATAATATCGATACCTAACTTCTGTTTGGACGGAGCAGAATAAAAAACATGAATTGAAGGATATCTTTGAAGGTAACATTAAAAAGGTGAAAAAATAAGTACTTGCATAATAATGTTTATTAATTTTAAGAATCTGTATTATAATCTTATATATAAGACACTTAGTGTCTAATTTTTTTTATCTTTTCAGTTTATGATGACAAATTAAACCATGTGTTACTCTGTAAAACAAAGTTCTTTTATTTTAACCTTCACACTAATTACCTAATTACATTATCGTAATGTTACAAACGTTACCTGTAAAACAAAGAAAAGACATTTAAAGTTAATTTGTCGCTCTGTTTCTATTAACAATATACATTAATTTTCTAATATTTGAATCACTCAAATGACAGCTACATAGAGTAAAAACAATAACCACAAAGTCAAGTAATTGACATTAACGCTGCTTTACGAATCTTATCTGTAGCTGGCGCCATCTATCAAGCCAACTGAGACAACATACCAATCACATTAGAATATGCGCCATAATTTAATCTTAAAGAAATCCTAAGTACATCTAGGTATTCTTTAACATATATAATAAATACTGTATTAGACACTTAACAAAATTCAAAACAGTGGTTACATAATTAATATTTGGCATAGTATGTATCTCTAGTAGTAGATTTTAGAATAAAATGTGTAAAAATATATCTATATTCATATTTTTTTTTTGAAAATACATAATCTCAATAATCATAATTGACTGCAATGAACAAAAATGCAATACGTCTAATTGTCGACCCGTTGGTATAGTGTTTAGCGATTCTGTCTGTTGAGTCAGAGTTCGTGGGTTCAATTCCCACCCAGGACTAATATAACTATAATATGTCTGAAACAAACAAATTTAATATTTATAAGATTGGAGTAAGTAAATATAACACGTTTAAAAGTATGCATATCGATAAAACCAACATCCTACCTGATTACATCACTAATTGAGTAGAATAGAAATAACATTGAAAACTGATAAGACCCAATCATACCCAATTGAGCTTTATGTGAAAAATATAAGGAAGAGTTTAGCTTAAATCTCTAGTCAATTATTAGTTAAATAAAATTTTAAGATTTTATTGAAAAAATATATAAAATTGTACTTACCGAAGGTAAGAAACACCCCCTTATTAATGTTTTTCATTCTGCTATCATTTTTACACTGTAAAACAGAGCAGTACGGCATTGTAGCGTAAAAAGAACTTTCAATTGACGGCCGACTCGACACAGACAAAAAACACAACTACAAAATACCTACAACTCATAAAGGTATGCGTTGCAACGCATAGCAGTGGCAAGCGCGTCACGCCTACTAGTCATTTCTACGTATATCTTTCTGTTCTGAGCTCTTAGCAATGTCATGACAACTTATTTAACAACTTTGTTTTGAAAAGTAACAATTTATCATTAAACACTTCCACTTCCCTACAAATAGCATTATAGGCTTTGGACAAGCGGGATATGGTAGATAATTGCTTTAGATTAGTTCTTCTGACAGATGGCTGATGCAGTAATCCTGAGTTGCTCGAGCCCGTGTGCCCGAGCTCACGCCTAGGCACACGACCTGGAACACGCAAACTAAATAATTTTAACAGGGATGAACAGTCAAACAAATTTCTTAATACTTTGTACAGAAAAGTCATGTCATGCATCTGTCTATGGATCGCAAGGCTATCCATTCTATAGTGTCTTAATTTGTCATTATATGAAGGCAGCTCTTTATGAAGACCACAAGAAAAGGCAAGGTGTCTCAGGAATCGTTTCTGAATTCTTTCGATTATGAGTTGATGTACATTATATTGAGGTGACCAAACTACAGAGCAGTATTCAAGATGACTCCGTACGTAAGTGTTAAAAATGGCTATTTTTGTAGCTGGATTGCGGAGTACTCTGCCGTTTTGTAAGATAAAACCCAGTATTCTAGATGACTTGTTAATTATATTGTTTATGTGAGATAAAACAGTTAGCTTAGAGTCAAATAGGACTCCTAAATCCCGTATCTCTGCCTTCTCCTGTAGTGCAGTCCCGTCAATATAATATGGAGTTTTAATTACATTGCGGTTTCGTGTGAACGTGATGGTATGGCATTTGCTTGTATTTAAGGACATTTTGTTTACCTTACACCAACTGTTCATAGCATCTAGGTCCCTCTGAAGCAGATCGCAGTCCAACGAGTCTGTTATAGTTTTACAAATCTTTAAATCATCTGCAAAGAGGTAAGTGCTACTATGTTTAATTTAAGAGACTATCTACTATATTAACTATCATTTATGAACAAGTTTAAGAGCCAAGGACCCAAATGGGAGCCCTGGGGAACGCCAGAACTAGCTCTATATGTCTCAGATTTAAATCCTTTCACTACGACATATTGCGTTCTATCGGATAAGTAAGACTGAAACCATTTCAATAAGGAGCCACAAATACCATACGAGTCTAACTTTTTTAATAATATCTTATGACAAACTCTATCGAATGCCTTAGCAAAGTCCATATAGACAGTACTAACTTAGGCACCTGCATCAACTGCGTTCACTAGTACGTTATGATATGCGACCAGATTTGTACTTGTGGAACGGGACTGGATAAAGCCGTGCTGCTCACTAACAAAAACATGGCTAGTATGACTTTTTAGGTAGGGGTAAATTAAAGCTTCGAACAATTTTGCAAAAACCGACAAGATAGAAATTGGTCTATGGTTAGAAACATTTTCTTTGTTGCACTTTTTATAGACGGGAACAACTTTAGCGATCTTCCAGATGGTGGGAATATACCGGTTGATAACAATTTATTTATGATGAGAAACAGAGGAAAATTTAAAGATAAAGCGCATATTGAAACAAAATATGATGGGATTCCATCCCTTTATGTATGTCAAGATTTTTTAAATACTTTATGACACTATTGTGTGTAACATATATATCACCAATATTGTTATTGTTTGAACCAGTTTCAAAAGAGGGAGTACTTTGATTGGAAGAGACAATGAACGTAGAAGAGAAGTAAGATGCAAATAAATTACATATACCTACCGTCTGATACAGTCTTGCTATTCAGATTCATTGTTTGAGGTATTTGAACTACGTTATTGTGTTTATTTTTAAGGTAAGTATAAAAGTATTTAGGGTTTATTCTAATACTTGCCTCAATCAATCAATCAATCCTCAAAGTTTGCTGAAAACACGCTCAATTTCACCAAAAAATATACAATTTGTTTAAAAAGGTATTTTTAATATTGTCCATATAAAATTTATAAATATTTATTGTATTCATCATGCACTCATCTCCCTTAAACTATTTAAGCTGTTTCTGTAGCAAAATCCCGCAATAGAAGAATTACATCAATCGACTTGAGTACAACCATACTACAACACAGTATAAAAATAATGTAATGTATCGCGATAATTATCTAAAGGATGTTTGAACATAGAGGTATTATAGCTAGAGGCGGGAAGTCTGGAGGCGAAGGCGACGTCTGCGTCGCGTCTACGAAGGCGACGTCGGTAGAAAGAGAAAGAAAACAGCGATTTACATGTATCTCTCTCGGACCTCTTCGCTAATTGGTTAACTCAAAGTATACTTATGAGTGAATGTCATCAGAGGTCCAAAACATAACCTATGCGCATGTATACAGCACCATTACCATGTTATAGTTACTAATAGTTTAAAAAAATTTTCAACCTGACAAAAAGCCGTTTTGTTTGTAAATGCTTTACCGAACATTTTTTGTTACTCTCAAATTACAATATAATTATTTTATTTTATTTCTACAGTTTACAAAGTACAGAAAATTAAAATAATAGTAGCTTATGACAGTCATCTAACTATATAAATAAAAATGAATCGCCAAATGTGTTGCTAAGCGCAAAACTCTAGTACGGCTCGACCAATTCGGTTAATTTTTTTTTCATATTTTCCTTATGGCACAAGAAAGGTTCTTATGGAGAAAAAAAACGTAAAAATAGCGAGGAAAGTAGTAAAATCAACACTTTTCTTTTCCTATGCAAACTAAAGAGTAAATAATAATTCAGACACATGTCATGTCCCCAGCTGACTGAATTTGACTTGAATTATTCAATGAATAACTTTTGACAGAACGAAGTCTGTCGGGGCAGCTAGTATAATATAAAAATATATAAAATCAAAGACTTGACTTCCAAAAGAAGCAAAATGTTTATTTGATGTGGTTATCGTATTTTCTTTCTCAAACGGTTCCTCATAAAAAACAGAGGTATTGTACGTAGATAAATCAACGATGAGGTGCGAGAGAGATGACTGTAAATTGCTGTCTTCTTTCTCTTTCTACCGATGTCGCCAGATTGTGGCTTGCTCCCCACCTCTAGCTAAAATACCTCTATGTGTTTGAACGCGCATTGGGGATGCAAAAATCGCCAAGAAAAACATCGATGTTTGAGAAAAACATCGATGTATAAAAACATCGCCTAGAAAACATCGATGTTTCAAAACATCGATGTTTTTAAAGTCTTTTAATTAACTAATAAATAGAAAAATAGGTATCCTAAAACAAACAAGTTAGATGGCGTATAAAATAAAATCACATTGAACTGTTAATTTATTATTTCAAATTAAAAAAAAAAAAGTTTTAAACTTTAGTTTTCAAGACTAAAGCAAAATATTTAATAAATGAATTTAGAAATAAAAGTTTTGAAAGCCGTTTTCCCGTCAAATGGTTTATTGTTGAGTTATTGTTGTGGGCTTTGGAAAAAAGTCGTTCACTAGGAACTGATGTTACTACTATCGGTAAATATTTTATTGCATAATTATACAGTCTCGGAAACATAGTCTTCCTGTCTTTCCATATGTGGATAGGATTTTGCGTGATCGGAGCTATAACTGAACCTAAATACATTTGGACTTCAGTTTCCGTTGTAACAGTAGACGATGAATTCCTAAATTTTCTTTTTTTAGCGTCTTCATTTATCCAGTGTGATCTTTTAATTTTGTTTTGAATTATTTCCTCTTAATTCGAATAATTTTTGGACGGACGGGACAGAGGTACCAAAGATTTCTGCTGGATGGTGGGCGAAACATCGATTTATTAATGTTATTATCGTTATGTATCGTATAGAATATCACCGATACATCGATGTTTTACAATAGTGAACATCGCTGGTAAACATCGATGTTTTCTTATTTAAACATCGATGTTTCAGAAACGTCGATGTATCGTTTGCATCCCTAACGCGCATGCGGCATGGCTGCCCTACTTTAATTTCATTTTATTGTTAAATGTCATTGTCAAATATCTGTCAAGCAAATGGATGTTTACTTGATTGATACAATTTAAAAGAAATTCGATAATTATTTAAACTGACCTTTCTTTACCTATGATTTTGTTGTAATAATTTAATAACATAATCATTGTCAATTATAATCAAGTATTGTCAATACATAAGTGAAAATGAATGCGTTACCAGCTCAACCGATTGGCATACAGAGCACAGCAGGAGCTGTACCTATTCGAAATGAGAAAGGTAAGTTTTGATACTGTTTACTTGAAGAAAAGAGCCTGTAATACCCAGTACTGTAGCTAGTGCAGAAGTTAATGTAAAATATTATATTTTTCTATGTCTAAACCAATACAAATCTATAACTTATTATACTATTTAATTACAGGTGAAATTTCTATGCAAAAGGTTAAGGTACAAAGGTATATATCAGGGAAAAAGCCAGACTATGCGCAAGGAGCCTCATCCTCAGAAGACTCTGATCTAGATGATTTTATTGAGCAACAGAAACCAGAAAGAAGGCAGCAAACTCTACCTCAAATTATCAGTAGAAAGGAAGACAGTGACTCTGAAAAAGAAGTGCGTAAATACCTTTTATCAATTATTCAATTCTACTCTATAGGAATAATATTTATTCAAATGTCCATTTTGTTATTGTAAACTTTGGATTATGGACTAGACAGACAGTGAGACTAGACTAGGCACTAAGCTCTTGATTAATGATTACTGTTTGTTAGCCTGCATCACCCTTTGACATGTATTTGGTGTGCATAACTTACAATATGTTACAGTACACATATACATATTTAGTAGAGTTCAAAAGGAGTAGGTATAGCTCATAAGATTGCATGTGCTATATCGTCGGGCTTAGTCATTAACCTGCTAAGTCCATTTTTGGGCAATTTTTTCTTTTTGTATCAGTCAAAACAATCTACTTTTTTTATTCAGTTTTTTGTTCGTCCTGTAAACTATGCAAAAATGGGCTTAGCAGGTTAATGAATAAAGCCAACAATATGTCCTTTCAGCTTAAGGCTTTAAGTCTCTCCAAAGTGTTAGTTTGTTGGAGTGTTTTTATAATGATTAATTATGAGTGTCGGAATGATTAAATTATGTCTTTAAATAAGCCAGGACTTAAGTAGTATTTTGTTTAAGCTACAATTTGGTTATCTGGTATAATGGATAATGGTCATATGTTAACTTAACAGTAATTGATGTGAAGTTCATCCAAAGTTGCTAATCTATACTATTATTATAAGTATAGTATTATAAGTAAGTAAGTTTGTTTGGTTGAATGCGCTAATCTCAGAAACTACTGTTTCGAATTGAAAAAATATTTTTGTGTTGGATAGCCCATTCATCAAGGAAGGCTATATACTATATGTATGACATCACATTACAACCAATAAGAGCGGAGCATCAATGAAAAATTTTGCAAATACGGGAAAAATTTACAAACAGAAACGAAGTTGTGCAGGACAGCTAAGAGTTTATAGACATAGCTGACTTCTGCCCGGAACTCGGGCTTGTTTAAAGTAGTTGTACAGCTGAAGAAACTCCAATTGGTTATAAGGTTTAGAGGAAGGTCCTTACATGTTTCTGGGCCAAGGTATACTATATAATTGGTTAGATAGAGTATAGATATGTAGTATAGTAGAGATATTCCAGATCTCCAATATTAAGTATGTTGGAGATGTTCCAGTCCTGTCTCGGAAAGTCAATATAACTCAAAATCTTAGAATGTTCAAATCTTAGGATGTACTTTCCAATTATTTTTTTAATTTAAGTATAACCTATGTAATATGAAGTAATTGTCAATAGGAGCAGAACACTATACTTAAATCTATCATTTAAGACAGGTGAAACCTTCAGACATAGCTACAAATAATAAATACAAAGGTTTAATAGGTCATAGACCACTCAATTTGGATAATTTCCACAAAAACCATGAATATTAATATTGGTTATATTGACTTTTTATTGCATACTTATTTTTATGCATAATACTTCACTTTGATTGTTTGGAAGTGGAAGTGATGCATAGTCTGTATAGTTCTAAATACTTACTATGTATAGTTATCAAATTCCTACATAACAGGTAATGTAGAGCAAGCATGAGTGCAAGATTTAAGATAGATATTCTTTATTAAGTTTTGTCAAAAACAAAGTAGGACACAGCAGAAACCAGGTTTCTGCTAGCTAGCTTATGACCTTCAGAAATAGGTCTGACGCTGACAATTTACATCTACACTACCCTTAAGTTGTATTCATTAGTAGAGATTTTTATGTTTCATACTGCCAGTTCAGTGATTTGTATCATTTGTTAAAGTTGATAGTTCTTGAAAGAAGAATGATAATAATTAAATTTTTTATTCTGCATATTAGGTTGACGATCCTCGTCTGCGACGTTTAAGACAAGCGGCACAGTCACCACCAAGAAGAGCAGAGCACAAGCCAGAGATAATAGATGCAGAACCTGAACCAGAAACAGAAAGTAGTGCTGAAGAGGCTAAAGATAGCTCTGAGAGTGAAGATGAACTTGAGGAAGAGGAAATTGAGAAGAGAAGACAGGCTCTTAAGGCTAAACTTGCTGCAAGGTAGGCAAAAGTTTTCATGTTTGGTGACAGAAATCGTTATGACATCTATTTTTTAAGAAGAGGGGAAGGACGGAAATAGGGGAGAGGGAAGGATTAGGGCCTCCGGTAACCTCACTCATGCAGCGAAAAGCAATGCAATCATTACTTCACTGCTGGTTTTCTGTGAGGCCGTGGTATCGAGCGGAGTCGAGTCGACCTATACGTGCCGAAGCATGGCTCTCCCACGTTAAGACAAATGAGACAAATGTCTCTCTTTTGATGAAAACCTTCAATATCCCATCCATCTACTGTTTCTTAATTGCTTTTTGCATTTCAAGCTGAAATAAAAATAAAGTAGGAAAAGATTATGTAGCAGACATACTATCTTTGGTCATGTTTGTGTATTTTAGGGAAGCTGAAAAAGAGGTGCTGGGTCGGGATGAAGATGAGGAAATGTTAGATGGAGACAAAGAAGAAAGTGGCTCTTCCGACACAGAGTATACAGATAGTGAGGAGGACACAGGTAATCAATTTGCCATTTAAATCCCTTATGCGACTGTAATGAAGTGGGTAACAGGAACCACTATGTAAATCCCATTTGCAACTGGCAAAGCTGCTGCTGCTGCTGTGATGGTGACGAAATCGCCAATTATATATTTTATTTTTATAAGGCATTAATCAAAAGCATAATTTTGATCGAGATGAGATTAATTATAGGCAAACCTTAAAACTGTATAAACGTGATTGCTTCAATAAAACCATACAAATTTCAGGTCCTCGCGTCAAGCCCGTATTTGTGAGAGCATCAGAAAGAATGACAGTAGCTGAGCGAGAGCGTAAAGTAAAACAACAGAAAAAAGAAGAAGTTGAGGCAAGAAAAGAAAAAGAGGAGCGAAGAAGAGAAGCTTTAAAACTTGTTGAGGAAACTATCAGATCCGAGCAGAAAAGGATAGATGTATGTATATTTCATTGTCGTCATTTCAACCATACAATACTCACTGCATGCATGCAAACTTAAAGACCGTCTTCTGCCTCCTAAATCCAATCTTTATTAAAGATAGCGATGAGCCGGGTATCTACTATCCGTATCCGCGGATATCCGATAGTAAAAGTCTGTATCCGCGTCCGTTTTTGGGGGATCTTTTACATTGTTATATTTTATTACGGAAAACTGCCTGTGTAAACCTAACCTACGTCCATGAAATTCTATATTTATTTTGATAAATTAAAATATTTAAATATCTTAAATAGAGAGCTACAGCATATTTTTACAAGGTACTATTTGACTTGATCTTTATAACATGATCAACCCCCCAAGTATTTGTTGTATGTGTATTATAATAATGATTTAAAAAATGCGTAGTGCAAGTTGAAACATGTCGTGTCATGAGTCCTCAACGTCAGCTGTCGTATAACACGCGTATCGGCATCAACTCAGAAAAAAACTAAGTCCGTATCCGTATTCACGAAATTAGGACACTAATTATCCGTATTCGTACCCGTATCCGCAAATATACATTTTTAACGATCCGGCACATCACTAATTAAAGAATTTTTTATTTATTTCCTATAAGCAGCCTATGGATGTATAGTCGAGATTGCATTTAGCAATAAGGCCTCCCTATGTTCATTATCTCTCTGACACATGTTTGTATTATACTGCAACAATGGTGTACAAGTTCTTTCCCTGTTTGCTGTTATTATCATCATCACTTCAGGCATGATATGTGATTGTCAAAAAGTCTTAACTTGTGGAGACAACACACTTCCATAATGCGCGGTCTCGCACCGTCTTCATACAATTGTTTCCTGCCACTGAACACGTCGCTCCATCTGGTGTGCAAAGTGTCCGAAGCGTTGTTTTCATACTCGTGGTAGCTCTTCTAGAACCTTCGTCCTCGAGCGATTTTGTTTTCCAGACTATATGGCCCACCCCTTCAGCTTGCTAATGACAAGCTATATCGGTTTATCTGTATTATTTCGTTCTTCTTTTTTCTTTCTTTTTTTAAACACAACTCCTACTTAAAACGTCACATTAACTGGTTGGTGACATAAATTAATAAAGAGACACAACTTAATGTTTAGATTAGCGCCCTCTAGTGGATCTATATATGTATTATCCCTCCCACTTTTCCCACTCTCCTTACTCTCCCCAATCTCCCTCCCTCCCTCCCACTCTCCCACTCTCCCTCCTTAGATTCCCTCCCTCCCTCTCCATGTCTCTCTGACGCTGTAAATGTAAATATAAGAAACTGACCTTCGTCTTAAGAATTTTCTATCTCGTCATAAAAATATATTTTTTAAATGAAAATAACCTTTCCGCACGCAAATCATCCCAGTTTAACCTTTAAATTTTTAAAACTGTTTTTTTTATTAGTCTGGAAATTAGGATATTTAATCCTTTTATGTCAAATACTCTTGACGAACCTACCAGCACGAATAAGTATATACTTACTTTACTTACTAAAATACATATATATGTTTTTTAATTAAAATACCAAAATTTCTTAATATAGGGTGAACAGAAAGAAGGTAATATTAATGATGTGTGTACCGATGATGAAAACGATGAGCTGGAATACGAGGCCTGGAAATTGCGTGAAATGAAGAGGATCAAACGGGACAAGGAAGAGAGGGAAGCGTAAGTTTATTATATCAGCTGTTTTATATTTATTGACTACGGGCAGTTCCCGCGCGGCTTCGCTCGCGTGTATATATTTATATGTTTTGCGCGGAACCCTAATTATTTTTCCAAAATAAAAGTACCCTAAGTTACTCCTTATAACACCAGATATGTGCCAGTGAAAGTCCCGTGGAAATTGGTCCACCTGTTCCGGAGATTAGCCGGACCAAACAGACAGACAAAAATAAAAAAGAAAGTTTAGGCATAGGTCAAATAACTGTTAATGAGCTTAAAAAAGACTATCATTTTGACATTTCGCACAATTACACACTCACACACAATCGCACAATCACATCAATTAGGCTTCCGTGCACAATTTATATACGCGAGCGAAGCCGGGAGCTGCTAGTATTGAATAGATTTATTCACACTATTTTCCTTTGCTATGGATATAACTTTTGCTGGTAGTGTTTCATTTTATGCCTAATCCTTGTATTACAGAGCCGAGAAAGAGCTGCTGACAATAGAACGTATGCGCAATATGAACGACGAGGAGCGGCGCGTGGAGTTACGTCTCAACCCGAAGCAAGTCACAAATAAAGCTGTCAAAGGCAAATATAAGTTCTTACAGAAGTATTATCACAGGTATGTAATTTTAGTATTTGCAATAATATTTACTAGAAATCGCCTGTTGGTCGATGTTCGACCATTCATTAAGTTTTGAATGTTTTGTTTCATTTCATTGACCGGCGTAACTGGAACGTTCATTGTATAGACTTTGCAAACATGTCACACATAACAGGTCAACATATGTCAACATATTGTACTGGATGCCTTTAGCTTTTTGATGACGTTTTCACCTAATTAGAAAAAAAATCTGATCCAATTTTTAGGGTTCCGTACCTCGAAAGGAAAAAACGGAACCCTTATAGGATCACTTTGTTGTCCGTCCGTCTGTCTGTTTGTCAAGACCTTTTTTCTCAGGAACGCGTGGAGGTATCAAGCTGGAATTTATATCAAATACTCAGGTCTACTGTCCCTTGGAACTGTGAAAAATCAACTTCTAAGCCAACGCAATCAAAGATACAGCCGTTAATGCCGCAAATTTTCGACACTCACAAGGGAATCAAAACCTACAGGGTACTTCCCGTAACTCAGAATCTTGAAATTTGGTACGAAGCAACGTCTTATAGCACAGATAAAGGAAAAATTGCGAAAACCGTAAATTTTTAGTTACATCATTTAATAAAAATATTTTACGGAACCCTCGGTGCGCGAGTCCGACTCGCACTTGGCCGGTTTTTTTTTATTCATATCACTAAAACTCGTTGTGCTACTAAACAAAAAAAACATCGCTTGACAAACATAGGCGTAAATGGTTCTGTTTTGTCTTGCCTATAATAAATTATATGCATACAGCGATTGCAGGGCTCTATTGGCTTAACCAGAGTACATGTTAATATATTTTAGTATCATACGAATTTTATTCTATTTAGGTGACATTTTGTAAAACTGTACAATTATAATAGAGTTTAAACACGCAATAAATTAGAAAATGATAACAGAACATGAGTCTCTATTGACTAGTGATTCTACAGATGACGCAAGCATGGAGATAATGTAAATAGAGGCGGCTAGCCTGTATGTGGAATCGTAACAGCGTTAGAAAGAGAAAAAAAGGTTTAAAAAGCTGATTGGCTGTCACAGTTCCCTACAATCGTGCCTCCAACAAGCACGATTGTAGGGGACTGTGACAGCCAATCAGCGAAGAGGAGAGACAGAGAGAGAGAGAGAGATGCAAGACCTGCTCAATCTTTTTTCTCTCTCTAACACTGTTACGCTTCTACAGCCAGCTTTCTTCTCTATTTATATTATTTCTATGTACGCAAGGCAATCCGTCATCGGTGGAGTCGTTTCTTAGTAGTCACCTCGCGAACTACCATTGCGTCAAATGTTGTAGATTCGATTCTAATATGGTACAGTCTATACGTGTGATTTACATACAATAATTTCAATGTGTCAGGGTGCTGTATGTCTATTAATTGTATGTTATATAATTATTTCAGAGGTGCATTTTATTTGGACAAAGAGGACGAAGTATTCAAACAAGATTTCTCTGGCGCAACGTTGGATGATCATTTCGATAAGACCGTTCTTCCTAAGGTAAGTGACCCTATACTCTGTCCGATCGTTTATTTTCTTTTTGACAGTCGCTTGAGAACGTACCTGTGCCATAGTTTGTAAAATTAAACCTAAAAACGCACAGTTAGCAAATTATATAGATTATCTACTCGTATTTTCATTTGATTATACTATTTACTACTACCATTGCTAGACATTACGATAGTGTACATTACATATTTACATACATTACATACATATTTTTTCAAGAAAAAAAAAATTGTACGTGTGTAAAACAGTCTCACAACCACTGATATAAAATATGAAAATCACTAACTAACAGTAACTGCCAAGTTGTTCGTACCACTATTCGCACTCAAGACAACATTTGAACTTATTCCTACCCTTTTATAACCCTATTCATTCATATTTATCAATCGACCAATACCATTGCGTTACCGGTATAACCAGTCAAAATAATGTCTATTAACTTATTCTTATTAAATAGTGGACTGTGTTATCATCTATTATAGTTTGTCCCTATTTTTAATAAAATAAATAAGAGTTTTTGATGTGGCGACGACATACGCAATAATAATTTAGTTAAGTAAAACCAAAAATACCCGCTTTAATGGGAAAGCAAAATAAAAAAAAGAGTGCCACTATCCAACACCAAGATGCACAAATTATAGTATTATCATCCAAACTGCATAATATACATACAAAGTTTCATTTCGATACGACAATTTGGAGAAGGTTAAAATTTACTTCAAAGATTTTTTTTACATAGTTACAAGTGAAGTTAATTATAGCATGTTATAAAGCGTGTAAAAAGTGTTAGGTTCTATGGTACGTAGTGATGAGAACAAATGATTCTTTCTGCATATTTATGAATCGATATTGTTACGAGCTGAGGTTCGGGATTAGAAAGTTACACCAATTTATTACCAAAATACACACAATTTATTTCAAAAATTCCCAATTGACACAAGTACAATTAATTCACACTATTTAAATAATCACTTGTACTTCACACTCATATTATTCGTTGTTTATCGCACTATCGCTCAACTAAAACTCATTTAATTTCATTTCAAAGAAAGGAAAGTTATTTCGTTGAGAGATCGTGATGTTTCCCGAAAACTCGAAACTATTCTGGAGTTTTCTAATATAATGTAGGACATTCTACAAATAGGCTACTAGTTCCGCTGAACGTCAAAAGATGGCATCTCAGTTTAGGTAATCGTAACCTTTTATGACTTCCTCTACTCGGCAATAGATGGCGCCCGCGGGTTATTAGTAACAATATTAACTATTTCTAAATCCCCATATCCTCAGTCCTCAGTAACATTAACAAGTAATAAATTTCTATGTACAATATTTTAAAATTGACTAAATATAATTAATTAGAGGAGTTCAGTATTTGTAGCTAAAACTAACTTTATTTTTTTTAAATAGACTTAAACTTCCTGTTAAATAACATCGATTCTTCTTTTAAATCGAATCGGCAACATGTTAGCTCATCAGTGCCATCACTAATTGACAACTTATCGAACTGTCAAAAAGAAAATAAATACAGAGTATAGTCGGAGAACTATTAGACTGTGTTGCTAGTAGCAACAAAATAGGGTATAGGGTTGATAAAGTAGTTTACTTATTTATTTTTTATTTAGGTGATGCAAGTAAAGAAATTTGGTCGCTCCGGCCGTACAAAGTACACCCATTTGGTGGACCAAGATACAACGGAATTTGATTCTGCATGGAGTAATGAAGGGGCAGCAGCAAGATTAGCCAACTTTAGAGGGGGCATGAAGCAAGTGTTTGAAAAGCCTTCTGCTAAAAGAAAACATAATGTGTGAGGAGTATAACTTTCGCCGTGAAGGTCTCCGTTCTGTAAATAATTTATATTTAATTTTATTAAAGGAATTTCAAGTATTTGTTTGTTTAAAAATGTATTAATTGATTTTTGATTCGGAGGAGGATAATTAATTTTATGCCCAGAAAATCTTATTATTTTTTTAATAATAATAACTATATATTGAAACACCTCACACCCGGCTGTCTGATCCCAAATTAGGCAAAGCCTGAACTATGGTCACCAGACTGCTGATAAATATACTTATATATTACTAAATGCATACATATGTTATTATAGTTAATTACACCCAG
The DNA here is from genome assembly GCA_963859945.1 of Euplagia quadripunctaria. Classification (NCBI taxonomy): domain Eukaryota; kingdom Metazoa; phylum Arthropoda; class Insecta; order Lepidoptera; family Erebidae; genus Euplagia; species Euplagia quadripunctaria. The sequence goes on along the minus strand of OY982576.1, from coordinate 16,188,863 downwards.
ACACAGAACAAATGATTGTGCTCATCACTCAAATTAATTGTCCTGGGTGGGAATCGAACCCACGATCTCTGGCTCAGCAGTCAGGATCATTAACCACTAGACCAACACCCAACAACGTCAACTACCGAAAATTAAAACGAAAAATATCTTTATTATTAAGAAGTAACACTTGTTAGGCTTTAAAAACGTTGCTACCACCAAAGTCTCATTTTGAGTTTTTTACTAAAACTCTCATACCCTTGACAACGGAAGCGACAACGCTTGCAATCTTTAGCGGTAGCGTTGCTGCTTAAGGATCTAATGTTTTCCAATGTCAGTCGCTATATTTCTTCGCGCTGGTTAGCCTTTGATAAGAAATATAGCGGGCAGTGCACAAATGCCTAAGGGCGGACAGGTTGGCCATCTCTGTGTACGAGCGGTGGCAATGGTCTGACAAATGCTGGGTCGGCCCAAACGGAACGGGAACGGTTTGGGAGGGCCATGCTCCGGCACGTATGGGCCCGCTCGACTCCGCTCGATACCACGGCCTCACAGAAAAACGACAGTGAAGCAATGATTGCATTGCTTTTCGCCGCGTGAGTGAGGTTACCGGAAGCCCTAACCCTTCCCTCTCCCCTATTCCCGTCCTTCCCCCCTCCCCCTCTTCTCCTACTCCCACCTTAAAGGGCGGCAACGCACTTGTAACTCTTAAATTACAGGTACCCATGGGCAGCGGTAGTCATTTACTATCAGGTGACCCGTCTGCTCGTTTGCCCCTATAAAATAAAAAAATATATATATTAGGGACTGGAGAAAAAAAGTCTCTAAAATACATACAACTCGGTATGAAATAACGTATGGATGACGAAATTAATGCAATGATGGATTGGATTAATGCAAGCTCCGAAGGGAGTAAACTGGTACTGGTAAGTCACCGGTACAGGTGATGTTTGGCAGACAACTATTTAATATCATACCGGACAAGCAGGATTAGTTGACATCCTTGACTTAAAAATACTCACTAGTCCCCACTACCCGTTACTTGCAGAATTTGTTGATTTGAGGGCTATTGGCAAAATTGCCGCGTCCATCCAAGGTTATTATTATTAATAATTGCATAACTGGCAACACATGGGTGCCTTACATTTGTGATAAGGTATCCTGTTGGAGTGAGAAGACGATGTTTGTATGGTTTAAGTAATGAAACAGTTTCTTAAAGTATAAAATAAAATGTATAAGATTTCTAAGAAAACTTCAAAATACACCATTTTCGAAAGAGAAAACAAAAATATTATTTTAAGAAAAAATAATAATAATAATAATTTTTTTTTATATTTTTTTATGTAGGTTTTTCGAATTAGGGGGGTTCAAGAGCAAGCCATTGCACCTCTCTCCCGGAGCCAAAGTTATGATGTACATTTTTCTGTGAGGGGAAGGTCGGCACTCCTATAATGGTGTGGATCAGGATGAGGACCACTGCGACCCATAACATCGCGAGTGAGACGGCACACACGCGCATACTTTGGCACATTTCTGCCAAAGTAACTATCGTTTAATCTCCAGCCGTGTTTCTGTGAACTAGACTGAGTGAAGTAGAACTTATCTTCCGGCGACATTTTATTTCTTGATTTTAAATAGACCTTACGCCCAAAGTATGGAATGCCTTTGTAAATAATATCGTTTTGCTCACGGTCAATAGGTCGCATCACTGGATCTATATGTAGGTCAGTGTCAGGTCGTGCTAGTCTAGGGTCGGCTTTAGGATCACCTATTCCAATACCAGCAACTGAATATCTTTTTTTTAAATTAGCTGTTGTTGGTATGAACAGTCCATCGCGAATAGGCGCTTTTCTTCTGTTTCGTGCACCAGATATAAAATCTCTTGTAATTGTAGGCATTCCAGCCGCCATGGCTTCTTTTAGTACATCTGCTTCAAAATATCCTTTTTCTTCACGCTGTAAGGTAGCTGCTTCTTTTAACTTTTCACCATACAGACTGTTCCATTTCATCCGAAGTCGGGCTGTCTTATCATAATTCTCAACCAGAAACTTTATTATATCCGGGTTAGTAATATCGATTAGAGGCATTTTGTATATGCGTTTCTTGTAAACGAAAACAAAAAAAATTGATAGAAAAAAATATAGAAACCTTGGCTATCCAGCTGGTTCAGAGAGTCAGGTTTTTAATCATAAACTAAAATATTATACTTCATTTCTTTTTGTAACTGATTAGATGTCAATTCACAAAAAATTTGTCTCTAACCAAGTCTCTAATGTTTTGTCTGTGGTATTTACAATAATATTCTATACCATAGTGATTTATAGATACATTATAATGATTTTATAACGAGGTCAAAAACATACGTTGAAGATTTTTGATAAAGTATTTACTATTATGATGATATTGTTTATTTGTCAGTTTAATAACAAAGTTTAAGTTTAACTTAAGTATAAGTAAACGACTTTAAAGACAACGAAGACTATATATTCTATTGATATCGTAAAAGGTATATATAATCTTTAATGGCTAGGTCATAATGACTTAGGTAATAGCTAAAACAGTCATCTATGTATATAGTATATCACATTAAAAGCGAAAGATACTAAATGAGTATCTTTTCGCTCACTCATCTACTGACTATTCACGAAATCTGGAAAATTTGACGTTGAGGTAGTTTGAGCAGGACACGTCACCTAAAAATTGATTTTACGACAGGGCCAGATTAAGGAGGTCTAAGGGATCTCTCAAGTTTATATGAAAGTCCTTAGTTTAATCCTTAGGTATCTAGGTGGCGGTGCGGTGGCGGCGCGGGGGCGACGCGGTGGCGGACGTATAGTAGATATAATGGCGCGGTGGCAGAACGGTGTCGGCGCGGCGGCGCGGGCGGCATCGTGTACAAGAGCGCTAATAAATATATTAATATAGCGCCAGTATAACTTGAGCTGTCATTATATAGACTTACTTACCATGACAGGTAATCACATTTACTGGGCGCGTATAATTTCATTAAGCCATTTTCACGTAATTTTTAAAGTTGTAAGACATATTGTTTAAAATTTTAGCTTTCTGCACTTCTTCCATCCTTACTGATATTATAAATGCGAAAGTAACTCTGTCTGTCGCCCTTTTACGCCAAAACTACTGAACCGATTTAAATGAAATTTGGTACACAGATAGTCTAAAGCCTAAGAAAGGACATAGGTTACGTTTTAATGCGAAAAAAGGGGTGTAAGTGGTTGAAAGGTGGGGATGAAAAGTTGTATGGAAGTATCGTCCGAAAAAATAATCCTACATGTTTCTCTGACTATCAGCCCATTTCAATATTACCATTTCTGTCTAAAGTACTTGAACGTCTCGTCCAAAACCAGCTCAGTGTGTTTCTTCACAAAAACAACCTTTTAAATCCTTTTCAGTCAGGTTTCCGGCCTGGACACAGTACCGTCTCAGCCTTATTAAATATTACGGATGACATCAGATACGGTATGGAGTGTGGAAGTCTGACTGTTCTCGCACTACTAGATTTTTTGAACGCTTTTAACACAGTGGTCTTCGACATTCTGGTTAACATAGCTCGCTCACTTACCATATCTCCAATGGTGATTGATTGGCTTCGAAGTTACCTGTGCGGCGACAATGTATACGCATTCATAACACCCTCTCTTCTTGGTGTAATAAATACATCGGTTGGTGTGCCCCAGGGTGGCGTTCTATCTCCTTTAGTCTTCGCGTTATTTATAAATTCTATCACTGATCAACTTCTCTCTTACCAGCTTTATGCAGGTGATCTTCAAATATACTCCCAAGCACCATTAGATAACATCGCTAATGCTATTGAGATAATCAACAAAGATCTGGCAAAAATTAGTTCTTGGAGCGAATCCTACGGACTCAAAGTGACCCCTCGAAGACTCAGGTGATTATCGTTGGGAGCACTAGAAAGATTTCGAAGATTGACTGGTCACATATTCCTCCGATTCATTTTAATGGCGCTAGTATACCCTTTAGTGAAAAAGTAAAAAATTTAGGAATACTTATTGACTCAGAGCTATCCTGGTCTCCTCAAATGCAGGAAATAAGCCGCAGGTTCTTCGCCTCTGCAGGTTCGTTAAAAAGATTGCAAAATTTTCTACCAACTGCCACCAAAACTGCCCTTGCAAATTCACTACTCCTTCCAATTCTTGACTATGCAGACGCCAGCTATCCAGATCTCACCGAGAACCAGTTAGATAAACTAGAGCGACTTCAAAACTTTTGTATCCGATTCATATTTGGACTGCGTAAATATGATCATGTTTCTGAATTCCGAAAAAAGCTCAAGTGGTTACCTATTCGTCTTCCCTGGAATGCTCATATTCTCTCTTTGCTATACAGCATACTGTTTAACCCTCATACACCTTCCTATTTAAAAGGACGATTTGAGTTCCTTCATGGTACCCATACGAAGTGCTTACGGTCATCAGAAAATCTGATGTTAAAAGTACCGGTGCATTCAACAACTTTTTTCGACAAATCCTTTACGGTCCTAGCTGTTCGTTTGTGGAATGCATTACCAGTAAAAATAAGGCAAGCTGAAACCATTTGGTACAGCCTTTAAAAATTTGGTCAAGCAACACTATCTATCTCTGTAATATCATAATTTCTTTCTTATTCTATTACATAACTAAAATCATAATTACTTTCGAAAATACTACGAGTATGTAATATCTACTAACTAGCTATATATATGTATATATCTATATGTGTAAATTATTGTCTGTATATTCAATAGTACGCCATCAACTAATATGTTTTTATTTAATATTTCTGTAATTATTTCCATCTAAAGGTTGTCTGGTAGAGATCGCTATTAGCGATAAGACCGCCCATTGTACTCTAATATTTTATATGAGATCTATTTCCAGTGTATGTTATTAATGGTGTACAATAAAGAATATTCTATCTATCGTCATATTTAGAGCTAGAAGCTTGAAACTTATTTTTAGGCTGTTCGATATAAATAAATATTTAAAATAACAATAGGGAATAGGGGAATAGGGTTTGTATGGAAATATGTAAGATTTATGTGAATGTGTTATAAGTTTGCGACAAGAGACAAAATATTAGAGCTATTACTATATTTATATTTTGATGTAACATTTACGGAGTCATTACAAAATGTGAATATGTGCAACTTATTTGGATGCATTGTCGAGGAGACAATAAAAAAAAAAATATACAGTTGTTGATACGTATAAAAACAGAGTGGCCGGGTCCCTGTGCCGAGATCGCGGTACGGGAGGGGAGTTGACGTCTACGTATAAGGTAGTCGCACGGCTCACTCAATGCACCAGAGCTAAATAGTGATTTTCCTTAAGAAAAATTGAACATTCGATTGAAAATGTTCTTTTGAGAGCTAAAACTATCTGAAAAAGTTCTTTTTAGAGCTACATTTATTTTAAAGAGTTCTTATCAGAACTACAACTTGCACATACGAATTTATTCAATTTAGAAAGTTCATTTGAGAGCTACAAATATTTTGAAAAATTCTTTTTATAAATATTTATGTTAAAAAGTTCTTCTCAGAATCCTTTACAATAGATAGCTACTAATATATCTAGAAGAAGGTTACAACTTTCTAAACAGAACTTCCAGTGTAGGGCAGCCAAAATGCGTCGTATTGGAGAGTCTTCCTCTGAGAGAGAGGATCCTCTTACAAGTCGGAGAGAGTTTGCAACGCAGTAGCGTGATAGAGAGTTTAGCGTGGAACGTTCGCAGCGAATAAGCGAATAAAATGTTAGAACGTCACAGGTTCGAGTGAGGAATCGAGCATTGAGCGCTCGCAATGTCTCCCTGCACAACAAATTAGGACTTCGCAAACACGCGTGAGGAGATCGAGCATTGAGCGGTCACAATGTTCCACTGCACAACATTTTACGACGTTGCGAATCAAGCACCGGCCGCCCGTTCACAGTGGCTTATGGTACAAAGAGAAAGACAACGAGCGCGCAATAGAATATTAGCTCACAGTAATAGGTGGGCTTTCAGTTACGATCCAAAAGACTGTAAATTTGGAGGAATGAGTAAGATTTACCCTAAGTGCCATACAAAAAATGGATAGATGAAGCGAGCGGTGTGTGCTGTGCATCCGGCAAAGTGATTCTTCTCAATATATAGGAACTACCACAACCGATACAAAATCTTTTAACGGATATTCGTCCATTGTCCGCACATTTTTTGAAAAAGTGCAATAGTCTCTTTCATATGACTTCGCTTGGGAATAAAATAAGTTAGAAATGAAGGAAGGAAACTTCATGCCCACTTTTAAGGCCGGAAGGACAGGTTTACCGCCTCATAGGCAGTCTTTTCCCGCAATCAAACTTTTAGTCACAAATAGATTTCCACGCGGGCAAAGCCGCGGGCAGAGCTAGTATATAAACTGTAAATATTCCAAAATTCACGTTACTACGTTCGCGAAATTTTCTTAAAAAAAGGTACAAAGAATTCTCTTCGCGTATTAATATGATGATACCACAAGTGAACACGATAATGTATACTTTTCGTATAATCGCCGAAACGTGTAGCGAAAAGATAAATCGATCTACTTAAAATAAACTTTAATATTGGTTAAGTTATATGTTACGTAACTATAGTAATATTAAATGTTATTGTTATATAACCAACTAGAATTAAAAACAAAAACCTGCATACAAAATAAAAACTAAAAACACTTTTATGACATACATACGTTACTTTTACGTCGTACACACATCACACTTGGTGTTGATTAGTTCCCTACTCGTCTCCGTGTCGACATATATATGGATATTACGTAGGTATCTCAATGCTGGACAGATTCTTAAAATAGATTATAATCCTTTCTAAATGTAAATTGTCATTAAAAATTACACATACAAAAAATATATATACTAAATAAAAACTTCAATCAAGATGTACACTTCTCGTTAGTAGGCTCTTCGGAGCTTTTATAATGGGGTGGATCAGGTTGAGGACCACTGCGGCTCTTGATGTCGTTAGTAAGACGGCACACACGCGCATACTTTGGCGCAGTTTTGCTGCAAAGGCTATCTTTCAATCTCCAGCCGTGTTCATGCGAATTAGACTGAGTAAAATAGTACTTATCCTCCGGGGACATCTTATTTCTCGATTTTAAATAGATTTTACGGCCAAAGTACGGAATGCCCTTGTAAATAATTTCTTCTTGATCAGGGTCAATAGGTCGCATTACTGGATCTGTGGTCAGGTCTTTGTCAGGTCGTGATAGTCTGGGATCGTCTTTAGGATCACCTAGTCCTATATCAACAACTGAATGACCTTTTCTCAAGTTTGCTGTAGTTGGTATAAACACCCCATCACGAGAAGCCACCACTCTTCTGTTTCGAGACCCTGATTTAAAATCTCTTATTATTGTTGGCATTCCAGCTATCATCGATTCTTTTAATACGTCGGTTTCTAAATATCCCTTTTCTTCACGCAATGTAGCTGCTTCTTTTAACTTTTCTCCGTATAGATTATTCCATTTCATACGCAGACGTGCTGTCTTATCATAGCTCTCAACAAGAAATTTGATTACAGCAGGATTAGTTATATCGATGAGAGGCATTTTGAGTATTCACTTCAAGTAAATTAAATGAACAAATAAAATGAAATATGCTTATAATATAGCTTAATTCGATTCACTAAAAGCAATATAGCTTTATTCAATATTTAAGTTTATTGCTTCAGTCATTGGAATAAAAAACTATTTTTTTGTCGTCAATATCACTCTATGGTAAAGTGCTTAGTCTTCGATCTGAGTAGTTTATGCCTGTTAGAACGAAGGTCGTATGTAGTCTGGTCCTATACCTAGATTGTCATAGTGTTCATCTTGTTAAATTAGCCCTACAATTTACCTACCGTACTTATCTATTACTAAGTAGGTAATAGATAAGTACGGTAGGTAAATTGTTATTATAGTCCAAAAGAGCATAGATTGCCCTGTTGTGGGTCGCTTCAGAAAGTATTGTCATACCCATGTGAATTGGCAAACGTTTAGGTGCTATGATGCCACAGACAGCCACACATATACAATACATACTTACGTTAAACTTATAATACCCCTCCGTTTTGCGTCGGGGGTCGCACGAATGGTAAGACATAACCTTATGAATTACTACTATGGTGAATCATTGGCAATTGTAACAAGAACATTTTCGATTGTGTACTTTTTCAACAAAGCTTTTTTTTTTCACTTACATAAATAGCATTTTATCCAAAGCATCCAACAAAATAAAACCATCAAAGCTAATAAGATGTTTAATGTGAATCATCAGAATCTAAAATTTTAACTTCATTTGACATTTTCATCTTCTTTATTTCTACAATTGAATGCATCAATGGTTGGATTTACCCAATCCCAAAATTGGACCCAATCGAAATGATTTGAGGTACCTATAGTAATATTAAAATTTGCTTCAAAGAATCTTGTAAGGTCAGTCGCTAGAAACACCGAACAATTCAATATCTATCTAGGCTTGCACCCGGCTTTTTATGATGTCGCATCCTATAATATTGGTGATCGCCATGCAATATTACTGTATCAACTTCTCTACATATTAATGAAACAAATATCACTTTGTAAATCAACTTCCATTGTAAAGCAACACAGTTTGTTTACCACAAGTCATCGCCGAACTTCGAAAACCTTACCCAAAGGTTCGCATCATCCTACACCATGACAACGCTAGCTCACACGATTCAATATTTGAAACAGGAACACGTAGAAATTCTTGACCATACTCCGTACAGTCCTGACCTTAGCCCTAACGATTTCTTTACATTTCCTAAAATTAAGAAAAATCTTCGGGGTCAAAGGTTTCAGTCCGTTGAAGAAGCACTCGACGCTTTCATGTCAGCCATATTGAACACGCCTCCTTTGGAGTGGAATAAATGTTTTAATAACTGGTTCGAGCGAATGGAAAAGTGTATTAAATTACGTAGTGAATATTTTGCAAACAATAAAATGTACGAAAAGGTTCCAGTTGCGTTTTTTCCTCAAACGAAAAAACAAAAAAGGCATGACTCGTACTATACGAAATGTTCTAGCACTCTACTTTTCTGACAATCTAAAAGCAGATTTGAAAAACTAACCCTATACTTTATTAATAGATGAATCAACCGACATTGTTGTTCAAAAATATATGGGTATAGTCATTATCAATTACAGCTATGCTCACAAAAAAAAACATATCTACATATTCCCTTCCATTGCTAAATGCCTGTGACGCGAATGGAATTACAAATGTTAAAAGTAACACTCAGCAAATTCAGTATACATCTGGATAATGTAATGGGGATGAAACGGATTATGCATTGGTTATGACGGGAGTTAATGCTAAACCAAAAGGGATTTGCCGAATCTAATTTTATCTGCAGTAGCAAACAGTTTTTCCTAGAAATCTCGAATTAATTATCAAAGAAACTTATGACTGTTTTAGCCGTTCTTCATGCAGGCAAATAGCGTAGGTACAAAGGACTTTACAGACTTATCAATGACGAACACGAACTCTTAAAAATTGTGCTGTCTTGTCAAACAAGGCGGTTGTCGATTAAATTGGCAGTTGCACGCATATACAGTCAATGGTTAGAACTAAAAATCGATTTTAATTTGATTGATTTGATCTAAGAGCAATAATTACTAATTATTGCCCTTAGGATTCGATTGTATTTTTTACAACCACCAACTGTAAATATAGATAATGAAGATGTTTCTTCTGGAGGTGATGTTTATTTAATGTATTTAAATTACGTTTAAATACTAATTATTTAAATAACATTTTTTTATTGTGTGGAAAATATTACAATAAAGTATATGATAACAAATATTCATTTTGTCTTATTTTCATGTAACCTGGCTTTAAGTAGTTTCTGGTGGTTTTAACAATCACATCGAAGATACAGATGCAGAAGATCGAAGAGAATAACTTTGACGTTATGTCTAGCGTTTGTGGACTATAAGAAAGCCTTTGATTTGATCGAATGGACAATTGGAACTCGACCCAACATAGTTCTTATTTCTAATGGTCTATTCAATCTAACTAGACCACGGGAATAAACGATAGAGGTGTGTATGAGAAGATTACACACTTTTTAACACATACTAACAAAATAAAGCTAAAAATTTTGGTTTTGGTCGGATTAAGTGAGCCGGATTAAAAAATATTTTTTATATTAAAAAGCCCAATTCTAGAGGAAAATTAGGCTAATTAACATAACGCTACAACCCTTACGCGCGGAGCATTGATTAAAATTATTAAAATTGCGGAGAAGGGCTAATAATACAGATACCACAAGTGAACACGATAATGTATACTTATCGTGTAACCACCGAAATGTGTAGCGAAAAGATAAATCGATATACTTAAAACAAACTTTAATAACGAAATGTTATGTAATTATAATAATATTAAATTGTAACTAACTAGAATTAAATCAAAAAGCTTACATACAAAATAAAAACTAATAGCAGTCAACCTAGCTGTTTTATGATCAAAAATGGACATTTCGATTACCACACATTTTAATTTTTGGAGTAATAAATAGTAAAAAAATGCGCTGATTAAAAATTTGGATACCTTTCGATTCTTCTTTTTGAATTTTTCAAATAATCGCTTTTTAATATGTAACATATTTAATAAGAAATTAAAAAACGGTTATTTGAAAAAAAAAGAAGTTCGAAACGTCGCGTAAAAAAAGATATACTCGTACCTCAAAATATCGTTATAAACTCGGTTAAAATCGATATTTCTTAAAAATTCCAACGGCAGTAGCGTAACTATACTATCTGAGGCCCGTGGCTAATTCATTAATACATTTTATAATTAGTGGCCTCTTGTGTTCAGGACAAAACTTGTGTAAAAAAAATGATGCCCCACTTGTCCAGACTGAAGGTATCGAAATTCTTAACTCGCTAGTTAAGAATTTCGAAACCTTCAGTTTACTATTTATCCAAAAATAAAAATGCGTGGTAATCCAAAATGTAGGATTTTAGTTTCTTGGCTATAAAACACTTTTATGACATACATTTTTCTATTGTCGGAATGTCGGGACTTTTATAGTGGTGCGGATCGGGTTGAGGACCACTGCGGCTCTTCATGTCTTGAGTGATACGGCACACACGCGCATACTTTGGCGCATTTTTGCTGAAAAGGCTATCTTTCAATCTCCAGCCTTGTTCATGCGAATTAGACTGAGTAAAGTAGTACTTATCCTCCGGGGACATCTTATTTCTTGATTTTAAATACACATTACGGCCAAAGTACGGAATGCCCTTGTAGATAATTTCTTTTTGATCAGGATCAATAGGTCGCATTACTGGATCTGTGTTCAGGTCATTGTCAGGTCGTGATAGTCTGGGATCGTCTTTAGGATCACCTAGTCCTATATCAACAACTGAATGACCTTTTCTCAAGTTTGCTGTAGTTGGTATAAACACCCCATCACGAGAAACCGTCACCCTTCTGTTTCGAGACCCTGATTTATAATCTCTTATTATTGTTGGCATTCCAGCTATTATCGATTCTTTTAATACGTCGATTTCTGAGTATCCCTTTTCTTCACGAAATGTAGCTGCTTCTTTCAACTTTTCTCCGTATAGATTATTCCATTTCATACGCAGACGTGCTGTCTTATCATAGCTCTCAACAAGAAACTTGATTACAGCAGGATTAGTCATATCGACGAGAGGTATTTTGAGTATTCACTTCAAGTGAATTAAATGAACAAATAAAATGAAATATGCTTACAATATAGCTTTGCTCAACTCACTAAGTAATATAATAAAACTAATATAGCTTTATTCAATATTTTAGTTTATTGCTTCAGTCAAAACTTCAACTTTTGGTTTGTGACTTTGTGGGGTTACCACAATTTTGCCAATGCTTCAGTCATTGGACTAAAAAAAGATTTTGCCGTCACTGTCACTCTATGGTAAAGTGCTTAGTCTTCGATCTGAGTAGTTTATGCCTGTGAGAATGAAGGTCGTGTGTAGTCTGGCCCTATACTCAGATCGTCATAGTGTTCATGTTGTTAAATTAGCCCTACAATTTACCTACCGATGGGTAGTAGGATGCGAAGAACCTATAGTACTGCTTAATCCTCGATGGACTCGAATGCTTTATTATAGTCCAAAAGAGCATAGATTACCCTGTTGTATAGCCTGAAATAAAAAACCTGACCTAGGGGCGCTTCAGTAAGTATTATTATACCCATGTGAATTGGCAAACGTTTAGGTGCTATGATGCCACATACAGACACACATAATATATACAATACATACTTTAAACTCATAATCCTTTTTGAGGTACAGTAAAAGGAAAATCTGCTTCAAAGAATCTTGGTTCCGATTATATTACCTTCCATAAACTTGTACAAGATCGTTTTGAGGCAAATGTTAGACAATTTATTAAAAAAAAAAATAGGCAGTCATGGGACTGCCGACAGAAGTGACAACTTAAACGAAACGACCTCTCTCCCTCCCTCCCTCCCTCTCCATGTCTCTCTGACGCTGTTTCTGATATTTATAAGAAACTCGGCTCCGTCGTACAAATTCATACGTACGTACGTACGTCATACGTAGAAACAGAGGACAAACGACTGTTGGACATCAGGGTCGGGCATCAGGGTCACGTGTCCTGATGCGAGTTTATTATTTTTTATCCATCCCAAAAAGTGCACAACGCCGCTAAAGAAGTTTTCACTTCAAAAACAATAGGTGTAGCCAGAAAAATAAAATACCTGGCGTGGGGGGTGACCTGTTCTATGTTGCCTGGCAGTTCTGAGTATGTAATGCTCGCCTTAAAGTCTTGCCCATGGTGGCGGATGTGTCGGGTCGTATAGTTGAGCTGGACCATGGCTGGCGCGTGCGGAATGGACGTGAACGAGTGCCATTGATCGGGCCTGGTCATCTCCGCATTGCTAGTGCTTAAATATATTAGTAGTTTGCGCAACTGTTTAAATTTTCGAATAATATGTTTCATTGTCCTCACATTTAATTTGGGCTTATCAGCAATGTAACAAGAAATTTGTAAAAAAACATGTTGAAAAAGAGTGTCCTTGGAGTTTCTTGCCTGTTCTTCTCCATAGGATATACGTATTGGAATAGGGAACTAGCTCCACAACTGACTTAGTCTGACTGTCTACTACTCCTGATAATTAAAAAATACCTATAATTGGTTTAATTGAAATAAATGATTTTGATTGGATTTGAATTGATTTGAAATGATACTTTGGCTCAGAAACATGTGATTACAGCTGAATAAACTCCAATCGGTTATAGCCTCTCACTTTTCTTAATAAATGCATTAGCTAATGCAATAAAAAATCAAGTCAAGTATACAAACTCATTAACAGCTTTGGATGAACTTCACATCAATTACTGTAAGTCAACATACTACCATTTTCGTGTCAGCTGTTAGGGGTAGGTGACCCGATGAGTGTATGTACTTGCCCTAATGTCTGGCTGATCAGGGGTCAGGATACCTACTTCGTCGGCACGCCTGGTATCAGCCTTCGTATCGTAGCGAAGTAACTACCTACTAACCTACTAAGTACTGAGTAACTACTTTTCACTAGACCGGCCAAGCTATGAGCTTTTGATCCGTAGCTAGTATGAAGTGATAAAGTAACAGAACAGTAAAATATAAGATAGTTATATTACAATTTTGGTCACACAAGTAGTATACATCATATTCCGTACAATACGTGGATTGACCAATCAGACAACTTACACTATATTTACAAAGTCTTTCAGTAAGCAACCAATAACATTGCGTTGTTGCTTACGAGAGTTATCACTGACTGTATGCATGACTATATAATAATACCGTACGGCACGGTATAAAACTAACGTGCGCCGTAAAACGTGGCCATTCCGCTGTTGATTTCGTCGAGAGCGGACGTATGATGCTTTGATGTATTTTTAATGATGCATGTTCGAAGTACGCGGTATGCGTACGCCATACCATTATCCATTATACTAGATAGTTAACCAAATTTTAGCTCAAACAAAATAGTGCTTAAGTACTCCTGACAATTCAAAAATACCTTAATTGAAATAAATAATTTTGATTGAAAACAATATGTTATCATAACCCAAAAGTGAGACCGGCTTGTAATGCTCTAGGCGAGATTACACTTAATTTTTAAAGAAAAGGAAGCTTATTTTCATTCCTTATTTCTGGTGTGGTATTTTTTTTTATTCACTACAATAACAATGTTTAACCGAGTACCATACAATGGGTTCAAAGGGTAAAAAAAAAACTTTTTACGTTACATTAATGCTCTAACACTGTTCAGTGAAATTAGCTATATTTAATTTTATTATATACGTCAGTACCAATTCTGTTATGCCGACATCGTCGTTAATAGTGGAATACTGGAACTGTCGAAGGCATCAGGTGACCGGTTGCAATTTTGAGCAGCGGAATAAGGTTTCATATCGCGGGTAAATACAAAAAGCACATTTACAATTTTTTATTGAGTAAAGCCAAGTAAAGGACAAGCAAGATAAGATTATTCCTAATAGAAAACCCTTTGACTGTAAAATACAAAAACCGTTACGTGTCAAATATATTAAGAACAGAAAATTAATCAAAATTACAATCCAAAAGTTGAAAACCTTTCTATTAACCCCATTTTGCGGTATTATTCGCCATCTTATTCACGAACTCCAGCTTTATCATATTCTTCACCAAAACTTACGACTTAAGATCTTAAACAAGAGAACTTATGCCGTTAGGAACTTTTATATAACGTAACTCCGATAGAACGGACGACATGGAAGATTTCATCCTGATTTATTGCTTATCTGCAGTTTAGGGCTAAGCTGTTTGTGGTAATTGCACTTTTCTTCCAAACAAGTGATAGTGGTTATCGTAGCTTTGCTTTGCAAATTGATGATGATATGGTTTCGATAACCAGCGAGTTTTTTAATGAAAATGGAATCTTTTTTTAATATCTAATATTTTTTCAATAGACAAATATCTTTTTGTCAGATGCTGTGTTCAGGAATCATAACTGTGTAGACTTTACAAGCATACCTACAATTTAATGTACACAAAGTATTTTGGAACAAGTCAATAATGATAAGTATCACATTAAAGCGTTATTGTTCTATAGAATATTGTTCGAGAAGGATTCTCTCTCCTTCAAATACAGGTGTAGGTGCAGAAATAGAAGTCAAGACTTGTCGGACCCTTGTTAGAAGTCCAAGTCGCGTGTAAACCATGTTTTTTGCTTCGTCTGTGTTCACGAAATTACTTTTAGTAAATTCTTAGCATAAAGCGAACGAAGACATAGGGTACTTGCAGCAAAAGACGAAAAAAACACGTTATTAATCTCGATCGATACCAGTGGAAATGTGGAAGTTGTGGAAAGAAGACGAATATGAGAGGCTGACTTTATTCTTCAATAAGTACCTATAGGAGTATATAGGAGTATATTTCCACAAAACGGCACGAAAAAGGACTACATATAAAATCGAGGCCGGTAGCCCATCTTCAAACACTAAGAGGGAATCTCTAATGAATGGTGTCTAAGTTCACTTGTGCTCATCTTTAAAAAAAAGGAAGATGTACAGAAATGCAACAGAGAATTTGCTTGAAAGAGATCGCAAAACCTGATAAGGCCGCCAATTGTACAAGGTTTCTAGTTTGTAAGATTATGTATATCCAGTTTTGTTCTTTGAATTGTTTCTAAGAAATTGACTTCTAAGATTTTATTACTTTGTTAGTTAGTTAGTTTTTCCTTGATTTCCTTGAGATTTCATCATCAGATTCTGAATTGATGATACTCGGACCACCTCGGGAGTATACCCTTTCGAACTAAAAATTTTTTTTTTTTATCGGTTCACAATTGGTTAAAATATGGATGAACATACACAAAAAAAATACATACAGATAAACATAGAACCTCCTCCTTTTTGGAAGTCGGTTAAAAAATGTGTATAGTTTAAATATGTGGACATTTGTTTGTTTCTTTGGTATAGAATATGTCACAAATATTTTTTTATTAAACCAGAAGTAAAGTGAATAGTAACAAAATTATACAGACATTAACTTGATAACAACATTAAAGACAGATAATGGGCAAAGTATTAGAAACATTTTTGATTTCTGTTCTAGGAGGCACGTTTCCGATGAAATACGTATTAAGAAGAACATATTCCCATTGGATGTTCAGCAGAACTGGTAGTCATTTTGTTTTGTAAACTTCCGAGCTTAGATGGTCTGCTACATAAACAGCTTGTCGCTTACACTTTATATTAATTCGCTCTGTATTTAATTTGTCCTCGAGTGATTTCTTGTTCTTGTTGTAATCACGCACCGCAGAGATGGTTGTTGCTTCATTTGGACAGTATTAGCTATAATCGGACGTGCCAGTCCGTGTTGCCCAGGTAGACGGTATATGTCGCAGAGATCAGTCGGTGAAATTCTTGAACCAACAACTTTCTTCAGTCGTACACATGGTGTTGATTAGTTCCCGACTTGTCTCCTTATCGACATAATATATGGAATATTACGTAGGTATCTCAATGTTGAACAGATTCTTAATGTACTTATAAAATAGATTATAATCATCTCTAAATGTAAATTGTCATTAAAAATAACATACACACAAAAAAACACATATACTAAATAAAAACTTCAATCAAGATGTACACTTCTCGTTAGTCGGTTCTTCGGGGCTATTATAATGGAGTGGATCAGGGTGAGGGCCACTACGGCTCATAACATCGCGAGTGAGACGGTACACACGCGCATACTTTGGCGCATTTCTGCCAAAGTAGCTATCTTTTAATCTCCAGCCTAGTTTATGTGAACTAAACTGAGTGAAGTAGAACTTATCTTCTGGCGGCATTTTATTTCTTGATTTCAAATAGACCTTACGTCCAAAGTATGGAATGCCTTTGTAAATAATATCGTATTGCTCACGGTCAATAGGTCGCATCACTGGATCTATATGTAGGTCAGTGTCAGGTCGTGCTAGTCTAGGGTCGGCTTTAGGGTCACCTAGTCCAATATCAACAACTGAGTATCCTTTTTTTAAATTAGCTGTTGTTGGTATGAACAATCCATCGCGAATAGGCGCTTTTCTTTTGTTTCGTGCACCGGATATAAAATCTCTTGTAATTGTAAGCATTCCAGCCGCCATGGCTTCTTTTAGTACATCTGCTTCAAAATATCCTTTTTCTTCACGCTGCAAGGTAGCTGCTTCTTTCAACTTTTCTCCATACAGACTGTTCCATTTCATACGAAGTCGTGCTGTTTTATCGTAACTTTCAACAAGAAATTTTATAACATCCGGGTTAGTTATATCAATAAGAGGCATTTTGTATACACTTTATAAAAATTGAAATTCAAAATTGATTTTATAACAGCTGTAAAAGATGCAATAGTTTCATGGGTTCTGAGATAATGACATGATTCAGGTTCTTTTTTAAATACTGACGTCAAATTACAAAACTTGATGTCTATGGTGAAATGAGAGTTCTATGCAAAGAGCTATAATTATATGAAGAGCCACTTGTCTAGGACTGCTGTAGGGAGGTCATTGCTTCGCTTTAAAGATTGTGCTAAGAGGGACATGGCTACTTTTAGAATTGACGACGAAGACGACATCAAGGCGGCTCAATGTCATCAACGGTAATCTTTTCCTGTCATGCTTGTGGTAGGGTGTGTCCTTCCCGTATCGGTCTTTACAGCCACCAAAAGCGAAGTCTCCCTGACATTACTCCATAAATCGTCTGCTATAGACGTAAAGGCCGGTGATCATTTCACAATTTGCTTTGGATTTTTTAACTATTATTTTATATTCTTGTGAGTTGTGTTGTTATAATTATCACTGATTATTTTATATTTCAGGCTAAAGGTTTATGACAGAAAGTCAGAAACTACAAAAGTTCTTGTTTCTGTCATAGCCGTTTTCAAACCAAATCTGGAAAAATTGTTGGCACTGAATTTCTTTCAAAATATGTCTGGCTGAAATAATAAATAGTTGAATAGGTATAAGTTTATTAAGTACATGGTAGTATATGAAATCATTTTATCTCTTAAGGGGTACTTATGCCTGTTTTATTTGGACACATGCCTATGTGTACTGCACAACAATGTTTCATTTTATGAAACAATATTCCTCTGTTAATGAATTAAAAGTAATTAAAAAATTAAAATGATTAAAAAAAGGTATATTAGTTTCATTATAAAAGATAATTAAATGAATAAAATCAACCTACAAGACATTTTGTCTATCTATCTTCTTTCATGCATTTTGACAGATGATTAGACCTTACTCTACAGTGCCGCCATCTCGTGTATTTAATTACAGAAAAGCATACCAACATATTAGGTGTTTTTGCTCTAAGATCTTCTTTTTTGTCCAACTCTCTTCCCAGTTTAGCTGGAGTCGGATGTCCTTGTACTTTTACGTAAGAGATCTCTGTTATGGCTTCTCAGTGTGCTTAGTGCTTGTGACCTCTTTCTGCATGTTTGACTACCAGATTACGGGTGGTCGTCCTCTTCTTTGCGGTTGTTTTGGGATATTTAAGGCGATTTTGGTAGGGTGATAATCCCCACGTCTCAGAATGTGGCCGTACCAGCGCAGTCGACTCTCTTTTAATTTCATTGAAATATGAGCTACCTTGAATGAACCCCTGACGTACTCATTCCTCACTTTGTCCAGTTGGGTTACTTCCCCTGCCTATCGAAGCATTTTAATTTCGCTGGCATACAGTAGTTGTTCATGTGATTTTATGATGGTCCAGCACTTTGCTCCATAAATCATATCTTGGCATACTTTTGTACAAGCTGGAGATGGTTACTGTATATCTCGCGTGATGTTCTCAATTCATAGGTTAAATAGCAATGGGCTCCAGGCAGATATCTGATGGACCTCTACTCACTTAGCCCAGCTGGTCTCTTGAAGAGTATTTTTGTACTTGTGTATATATCTTGCACAAGTGACAAGTAAATTTCCGGGATATTTTGGGCTCTCATAGCTTACCAAACTAGGTTTTTCAGTATTCTGTAGAGAGCGATCGTAGCGTATCGATCTGGAAAAGGATCGATACTTAGGAGGTACAGATTTTCTTTATTCGCCCGGTGTTTTTCCATCACAACTCTAATTATCTGAGCTGCATCGATAGTGAATTTGCCTTGCATTGGTTTTCGGTTATACGGGAGAGGCCGTTTAAGCGTGTAGCGATGATTTTTTCGAGCAGTTTCAGCGTATGTGATGTGAATTTTATTCCCCCGTAGTTGCCGCATTGAGCTTTATCCCCTTTTTCTTTGTATATGGGTGATAGGGACATCTGGTTAGCTGATTTATCCCATTCTAGAAGTTTTGAGTCCTTGGTAGTATATACTTCTTTGCACTTAATACTCTTTGTCTAGTCTATATGTGTTCTTGTAGGTTTAGGTATTTTCAGAATTGATGTGTTGTAAGGTAAGCGCATTACCGGGTATCACTTTGCAGTCTTTATAGAACTTAAAGATGTTGTGACTGGCTAAGATGTAGTCTATTTGTGTGTTACATTGTGAACATTTGTAGGTTATGAGGTGTTAGGCTTTCTTTTGGAAATGCTTATTAATGATTTTTGGGGAGTGCCTGGGTGCAAAATTAAGGATGTATTTACTCTGTTGCCAAAACCAAATCCTCCCTGAGTATTGCTGTAGTCGTCATTCTTTTCTCCGACATGTTAATTCAGATCTTCTCCTATATGGGCGTATTCTGAAAGGGGTATGTTTTGCATAAATTTGTCGAGGTACTCGCAGAAGTATAGCCTTTCTTGTTTGAGGTGCGTACTGTTAGAGACACCTTATGCAAGCTTTCTTGCACACCCTACACTTCTACCCTGCACACTCAGCATTTCTCCAACAATAGCCTAGCGACCCATCCACGCATCACCAGTCTCATCCCGACATCCAAGCCAGACGGTTGTCTCAACCTTATTGTCGCATTTTTATTTTTTAAAAAGACAAGTTCCCCTAGACTCGTAACATTTTGGTGGCAGCGTTAAGGGATTCAAAAAAGAGTCCCCGGTACGTCTCTTAAAAAATTTTGAATTCGACGCGAGTGTGTTGAGTGTAAGTGCCGACTCCATTGTGTACAAAGTGTTGGTGCACCGAGTTCGTGCCCGGGCCCTGGACATCAGTGTTCGTGATAAAGCTTGTGAAAGGCCCATTGCTGTGCATCATCCGTGCTGCAGCCGGTCTTTGTCCAGAACCAGCAAAGTTACACCCATTGTCACGCCAAGTTTGGTGCTGTGACCGGTGTAATATTTCCAACGACGCGACGACCCACGGCTTATCAACGCCTACGCTTCGCCTGTGAATCTTCCTAGAAACCATGTCCATTATTCTTATCGCGCTGTCTGCATTCCAGTAAGTGAGCCTATACACTTGGTCATTGCTAATATTTTATTTTAAAACTATTGTTTATATATTTTTTTTAATATTACTCTATTCTGTAACGTATTACATACATATATTGTTCAAATTATTATTATTTCGACCTTGTTGTGTGTTTATAATTATTAAGATGACTGAGACATCTCAAAGTCCAAAATTGGAAATTACTATTACTGATTTCGAAGAGGAAGGCCAAGGCCTCTGCCCTCCCCCTCAAGGACCTTCAACCAGATCACAATCAAAAAAAATTAAACCCGTGACATCTAAATTAGAAATAGAGCTTTCCACGTTATTAAAATTTATAAAACCATATGATGGCTGCAGAGAAAAGCTAAACTCTTTCTTAGTAAACTGCAATAATGCTTATGAACTAGCATCAGAATCACAAAAGGACATACTCTTTAAATACATTCTGTGCCAACTACAGGGCAAAGCGGAAACCGCATGCTCCATCAAAGAATTTTCAAATTGGCAACAACTTAAAGAATTTCTAAAAACACAATTCAGTGAAAGAAAACATTATGCCCATCTCTTAACAGATTTACAGGAGTGTAAACAACAAATAAATGAAAATGTAAGTCAATATGCTCTAAGGATCGAGACATGCCTATCCCATCTATTAACTGAAATATCTATCTCACACGGTCATAAAAGTCGAGAGATGATAGGACGAACGGCAGCCATGGAGGAATTAGCCCTCCATCATTTCCAAATGGGATTGACACCCCGTATCTCTAACATTGTCAGGGGTAAACCAATAAAAACCCTAAATGAAGCTATAAACATGGCTATTTCAGAAGAAAAAATTCAACAGTCCCTATCCAGACAAGGTCCAAACCCGTTTGGCACTCAACAACCACGACAAGATAGGTCAAACTCTACTAAACCAAACACTCAATTTATTCGTCGTAACCAAAACCAACAACCCTCGACCTCGAACCAGTACAACGTAAAACCTAATTTTAATAATCCCAACCGATCTAATAATAACTATAACAGTTCTTCTACCCCATTCTGTAGGTACTGTAAAACGCCAGGTCATACCTTAGAGCAATGTCGAAAACGGGAATTCAACAACAACCGTTTCAAGAATTTCGACTCAAATCAGCAAAGAACGCCACAACGCGTCAACTTCATTTCCGATGAGTCCTCGGACAATAATGATGAATATTTGACTAACCCTACAGAGGGTTACGATACCGTTGATGCTGATCCAAAAAACGAGTAATCGTCTCGTCCCGGTGTCGTGCGGGACGTCATTATTCAAAAAACGGCATCATAAGTTCCAAGTCCACTGTATCCGTGCAGCAACGTCATGTTGATCTGCCAAAATCCTCTGTATCCGTGCAGCAACGTCATGTTGATCTGCCAAAATCCACTGTATCCGTGCAGAAACGCCATGTTGATCTGCCAAAATCCTCTGTATCCGTGCAGCAACGTCATGTTGATCTGCCAAAATCCCCTGTATCCGTGCAGCAACGTCATGTTGATCTGCCAAAATCCACTGTATCCGTGCAGAAACGTCATGTTGATCTGCCAAAATCCTGTGTTTCCGTGCAGCAACGTTATGTTGACCTGCCAAAATCCACTGTACCCGTGCAGCAACAACATGTTGCTCTGCCAAAATCCACTGTATCTGTACAAAAACAAGTTGAACTGCCAAGGCCCTCTAAATCCAATATTTTTGAAATTACAAATAACCCCGCAAAAACCTTATTACCTCATGTTCTAGTTAACTCCTCCGTATCAGATATCCCGCTTTCCTTATTAGTTGACTCAGGTTCATCTGTAAGTTTGATAAAACATTCATGCATAGAAAAGCATCCTAGACTTGTCAAAGAAACCATCCAATTAAAAGGCATTGACTCGAAAGAAGGACCCATCAATACTCGAGGCCATTTCCGATTAAAACTACAGCTCCCTAAATCCACAATATCACATCCCTTTCACGTCATTGATGTAATACATTTACCTTATGACGGAATCATCGGATCCGATATGCTCAATATGCACAACTGCAACATTAATTATAATAATAATCTGCTCCATCTGGGAAAATCATCCTTAAAATTACATTTTCATGATCCCGCTTACTTAATTCCCGCTAGAACGGAAACCATTATTGAGTGCTCTGTGTCCAATCCTGAAGTAAAAGAAGGGGTAATACTCGATCAAAACCTTTCAGAGACCTTATTGATTGCCAACTGCATAGTACGCGTGAAAGAAAATAATCGAATTAACATATCCGTAATTAACACTTCCGAAAAACCCATTACATTAAATTCGAACCTAAACCTAAAACTTAACTCTATTGCACCCTTAGAATTTAAGGAACACCCTGCTAGTCCAATAAACCATATTCAAGTTACAACCAATAGCGTCAAGCGTACAGCAGAGGTATTAAAACAGTTACGCGTATCACATTTAAACGAAGAGGAAAGAGGCGCTCTTTTGCAATTATGTTCTGACTTCTCTGATATATTCCATCTTCCAGGAGAAAATCTTACCCATACTAATGCCCTAAAACATGAAATTAAAACTACGACGGACATACCAATACACACTAAATCTTATAGATTCCCCGAAATACATAAAACCGAAGTTCGAAGACAAATGAATAAAATGCTGGAACAAAACATTATAGAACCCTCTGATTCCCCTTGGTCATCGCCAATATGGGTGGTCCCTAAAAAGCTTGATGCTTCTAACATTCAAAAATGGAGAGTAGTAATCGACTACCGTAAGCTTAATGATGTAACAATCGGCGATACTTACCCCTAGTTCTATCATCATCAAATTCCCCAAATCACCGAGATCCTGGATCAACTTGGTAACAGTAAATACTTCTCAACCCTAGATTTAGCATCCGGTTTCCATCAGATTGAATTAAATGAAGCCGACAGACCCAAAACCGCTTTCACCGTCCCTGAAGGACATTTCCAATTCTCAAGAATGCCATTCGGACTTAAAAACGCTCCTTCAACATTTCAGAGGCTGATGAACTCTGTCCTATCAGGTCTCCAAGGAATCCGGTGTTTTGTGTACTTAGACGACGTAGTCTGCTATGGATTTGACCTTGAAACGAGTATCCGCAACTTAAAAGAGATTTTCCAAAGAATTCGAGATTTCAATCTCAAACTACAACCAGATAAGTGCGAGTTTCTTCGACATGAAGTCGGTTACCTCGGGCACATTATTACTGAAAAGGGTGTTAGACCGAATCCCGAAAAGATCAAAGCTGTAACCGCATTTCCAGTTCCTAAAACGTCAAAAGACATAAAATCATTTCTCGGTCTTGTTTCTTATTATCGTCGCTTTATTCCCAATTTCTCCAAGACCGCAAAAGCCCTCACTAGCCTCTTAAAAAAGGATACATTATTCAAATGGGAGAACCAACAACAACTTGCTTTTGACACACTAAAAGACAACCTGACAACCGCACCACTTCTTATCTATCCTGACTTTTCCCTACCTTTCATTCTAACCTGTGATGCATCCAACTACGCCGTTGGTGCCGTACTTTCGCAAGGACCTGTTGGTAGAGACCAACCTGTAGCATACGCTTCACGCACACTCAATAAAAGTGAATCAAATTATAGTACGACTGAAAAGGAGTTGTTGGCTATATTATACGGCTGTAAAACATTTCGTCCCTACCTATATGGGCATAAATTCCTTATCATTACCGACCATAGACCGCTTAAGTGGTTATTTAATCATAAAGACCCCAGCAGTAAGCTCCAACGGTGGAGGTTAAAGTTGGAGGAATACGATTACGAAATCATTTACCGTAAAGGTAAACTAAATTCCGCCGCCGATGCTCTTTCCAGATACCCAGTGAACCCTATATATCCTGAAAACAGACGCTCTCTAAATCCTAACTCTAACGATAATACTAGTTCTAATGAAGAAAATCCACTACAAACATCACAACCTTCAGACTTACCTAATGAACCACGCGATGACTTACGAAGTCCTCTTGTATCCCCACCGTCCAGTCTCGAAGCAGACCTTATAAACTCTGAAATCGAAAACGAGGTAATGGATTACCTGAGTTCCGTTGACAAAAGGCAACCTGCTAGAATCGAATCCGAAGCCCAACCTTCAACAAGCTGGCAGACTCCCGAAACCTTACCTGTGAGTGATCAACCTTATGAGCCTTCAACTAGCCGTCAAGACCCTGAAACCTTATCTGTTCCCAATCAACCTTCTCCGTCTCAGTCTGATGTAACCTACAGCAGATTCCTAAAATTACCCGTTAAAGTCTATAATACCTTAATAATGGAACACAATGCAACTCTACTTAAAAACACACAAAGATTAATAATTATACCTACCTCCATAGACATGGACGAGTCCATGCCTTATGTTCAGGAAGTCCTTGATAGCTGTCCAGAACCAAATCGAAATGAATTTCTACAATCAGAAAGAACCCTGTGCACATTCTCGCCCCTTACAATAGAAAACAAAACATACCTCTTCTTATTCACCAAAGTTAACCATTTTGATGATTTCTCGTACCCAGATATATTTAAATCCCTAAAATACACACGTGATCAAATAATGATGTCCTACCCTACGATAAACCAAATCAGCACATCGGACTTTAAAAACCCGTTTGACAGACTTTCCTTTGTAAAAATTTACAATATGTTCAACTATCTATTCGATGGAACTAATATAGGGATACACATATACCATGACAATATTATATATCCCTCATTGAGCGAAATACCAAAAATTCTTAAAGAAAATCATGATATTCCCATCGCAGGACACCTAGGATCTATCAGAATGTTAAGTCGCATTAAAGAAAGATATTATTGGAAAAACATGCGTAGTGACATTGAAAACTATATTAAAAAGTGTCGATCATGTCAAACAAATAAAGCACTACGCAAAATAAATAGAGCACCAATGATAATTACTTCCACTTCCACATCTGCATTTGAGAGAGTAGCCCTCGACATTGTAGGTCCTCTACCCGAATCCGGCACAGCCAAACTTAGATTTATCCTAACCATGCAAGATGACCTTACAAAATTCTCGTTAGCCTATCCCCTACGAAGTAATACTGCGGAAGAATCGTGTGAATGTCTCCTTCATTTTATATCACTTTTCGGAATCCCTAAACATATACTCACCGATCAAGGTACTAATTTCACGGCCGAGTTATTTAAGAAAACATGTGAGTTCCTCAAAATAAAGCAGTTATGGTCAACTCCTTATCATCCACAAACTCAAGGCGCGTTAGAAAGATCGCACTCGACCCTTAAAGAATATCTAAGATCTTATACCAACGAGAATCAAGATAATTGGCCCCGATATGTCTATACAGCTATGTTAGCATACAATACCGCAATACATTCGACTACACACTACTCACCATACGAATTAGTATTCGGACATAAATCCCATATCCCCGACTCTGTTTACAACGACACTTCCACTACTACCTACCCCGAATATGTAAAGATGCTGCAACATCGAATGAAACATACTCGTGATCGGGCTAAACAATTTATCATACAATCCAAAACAAACTCTAAAACCTATTATGACTCCCGTACTCGCCCGGTAATATATAAAGTCGGCGACTACGTTCTCCTAAAAAACCATCTCCGGTTACGTAAAGCCTTATCACCCGTGTGGAAAGGCCCTTTTAAAGTCATTAAAGTCCACAACAACCACACATTAACATTGCTTATAAATAGACGACACGTGAAACACCACTTCGATGAAGTGAAACACGTCAACGTCCAAGAAGACGTTCAGGACGAGGTCCAAGAAGTCCAAACAGTAAACTAAAACTATGTTACATTAATTCGGTAATTAAACACGTTTCATATATATTTTTATTATTAATATTTTACTTTTATTTTTTTTTTCTCTTATTATTATTTTAGAGTAGGTATAAACATTAGTTAAATAATAAACATAGCATTAAGCTACAACTATTCCTATATAAGTATAGTACATATAGAATCATCTAGATGTCTCTTTTCATTACAGCGTACTTTTTTTTTTTTTTTTTTTGTGCGTGTGGAAACCCCCTCGGGCCGTCACCCCACCGGGGTTTACGGTGGGGCGGTGTGTCGGAATCGAACCGACTAAAACCACACGGTGTGCCGTACTGCGCCTTAAGTAGGAGGGATCCGGGAACAGCTTTATTACGACATCCGGAACCCTCCTAGCGCCTGCCCGCTAAAGCGCGGGCACCACCTTCGGGTTCAATCCTCTCAATTAGGCGACGTCCAGGCACACGCGGACGCCGCCTCCTCGCGGGGGGCCACTACAGCGGGTGAAGGGGAAAACCCGTCCCGTCCACCCGCGGCCACACTCAGGGCGGCATGAGGCGCTGGTATGCGCGCCTCCGCCGTCCGGTTCGCCGGCGGCGAATTAGGTCCGAGTGGAGATCGTCCTCCCGGACCCTTTCCGCCGCCTCCTTCTGCGAGATGACGTCCTCACAGAAGGTCGCGACCGCGGTAAAATTCCTGTCGCTACCGGCCATGGAGCGTATGACGGCCGGTAGCGAGAGATCCCCTCCGATGACTGCAGTGAGGGCCCGACGCTGCGTCGCCCAGGCGGAGCAAACCGCCAGCGTGTGCTGAGCCGAGTCCTCACTGCAGTCGCAGTGGTGACAGGCGGGACTCAGTTCCCTCCTAGCGACCGAGTGCAGGTACTTCCCGAAGCAGCCGTGCCCGGAAAGGACCTGCGTCAGTCGGAAGGAAAGGGTCCCGTGCTGCCGCCCTGCCCACTCGACGATGACCGGCTGGAGCGCCTCCACGGCGGCAAAGCCAGCACGTGGAGCCTCCAGCCGGGACGACCAACGAGCCATGGTGGCTCGGCGAGCGGCCTCACGCCATTCGCGTACCTCTTCGGGCGGGGGCCGACTGCCGCTTCCCGCCCGGAACTCAGCCGTTCGCCGATATACTTCGGCGAGCACTTCCGCCTCCAAATCCCACGGGGGAGTCCCGGCCAATGCGCACGCTGCCTCCGTCGACACGGTGCGGTATCCGCGTATGGCTCTGACCGCCATAACCCTCTGAGGGCGCCAGAGGCGCGCCCTATTCTGGGCGGTCAGAGCTCCCGCCCACACCGGTGCACCGTAAAGTGCCATTGACCGGACAACCCCCGTGTACAGCCGTCTTGTAGCGACGCTGGGCCCGCCCAAGTTGGGCAAGAGTCGCCCAAGGGCGGACGCAGCGCCGACCAGCTTCGGAGCAAGCTGTACAGCGTACTGGCCCAAGGTCACCCAGAGTTCGTCCAACAAATCAACACGAGCTCAGGTATATATTTTGACCCAATTGGCGAACTCAAAATTCGCGTGAGCCAATTGGATATAGTGGCGCCATTAGACATCTCCTACATTGAACCTCACATAAAAAATATAAATTCGATACTAGGGACAATTCGCTTTATCTGTAACCAAATTGTAATAGAAACCTCAAATAATTTAGAATGTCACAACATATTAGAACCACTTACAGTAAGATATCGCGACATTTCTTCCGAGTATTCCTCTATATCTCATTTAGTAAACAAAAGGTTCAAACGAGGGGCATGGATAGGAGGTATCGGTACTCTGTCTAAAACTATATTTGGGACTCTAGATGAGAACGACGCTGTCAAATATGACAACGCCATTCAAAATATTCAAGATAACGAGAAAAGGCTGAGTTCATTAATGAAAGAAAACATCTTAATAACTTCTACCGTTTTATCAAAATTTAATAATACATTACACGAGATTAAGAATAATGAAGCCAGCCTTAACCAAGCTATCGACAATTTCTCTTCAAAATTAAAAAACATATCATTAATTTCTAACGAATTAAATATTAAATCAAAAATAAATTCAATCATCAACAGTTTAGAAGCATCCATACTCACCTTATCATTTCGATTAGAAGACATAACTACTGCTGTCTTGTTATGCAGTCAAAACATCCTGCACCCGATTATTTTATCGCCCTCGCAATTATACCAAGAGATTGTCGATAACTATCGTTACTTACCTGTAGATCTTAAGTTACCTGTAAGCTTAGCGTTAAGTAATATTCATAGCCTAATGAATATATCTAGTGTAGTATGTTATAGTTTAAACAACAGGATTGTTTTTGTTTTAAGAATACCTTTAGTATCCCCTAAGGAATACAATTTGTACCATGGTATTGCACTACCGACTCCACATAGTAATGTAGACCCGCAATCTTTTAGTTTCATAATTCCTAGTAGTAAATACATAGCAATGACCAAGGATAAATCTGAATATTGTAACCTCGACTCATTAAAGGAATGCATAGCGATAAGCTCGCGCGAGTATATCTGTGACGTATTGACTGTGTTCCCGACGAGTGCGAATCCGAGCTGTGAAAGTGAATTGTTGTCTAATGTGATAAGAGTTTTACCATTGCAGTGTCAAACTGATTTCCTTCACGGACACATAGATTTATGGAAACCACTTTACAATAGTAATTGGATTTACATACAATCCCAAAGTAATAAACTGTATATAGAATGCCCAAATCAAAAAATTAACGATATTAATATTATTGGTACAGGAATTTTAACTATTCCGAATAATTGTATCGGATATTGTAAAAATACAAAATTAATACCTAAATTTAATAACTTTAAAATTAATGTTACTGTAGCGCATTCAGACTTTAACATATTAAACGACTCCTGTTGTAACTTAGATAAGTTTAGAAACTTAATGAGTAATGAGCCCCCTCTAAAATTACAAAACATCGACCTTGACGTATTCACATTAGAAACAAAATCAAAATTAAAATCTATGTCTGATGAAACAGACACTATTTTAAATCAACATCAAATAATAAAATATGAGACTCATTACTCAATCCTAATTATTATAACTATTTGTATAATTTCTATTTTTTGTATTTTTAAACTGTTTTTATGTATTAAATCGCACAACCGTCTGTCCCGTCACTTTTCTATATTTCACAAACCAACTCCAGTCGACTCACTTCCAGAGCTCCAGACTCCAAATCCCGAACCGGTTATACCCGTAAAGATCACCAAGCATCTACCGGAACCAGAAAACCTACCATCTCCTAGTATTAGGAGAAATGTGTAGATATACACTCCCCGTCTCCTCTTGATTTCTCTCCTACTCTTTCTCTCTCTCCCTAAACATCGAAATTTCTACCCCGATGTTTAGTCTACCCCGGGGAGGTGTTAGAGACACCTTATGCAAGCTTTCTTGCACACCCTACACTTCTACCCTGCACACTCAGCATTTCTCCAACAATAGCCTAGCGACCCATCCACGCATCACCAGTCTCATCCCGACATCCAAGCCAGACGGTTGTCTCAACCTTATTGTCGCATTTTTATTTTTTAAAAAGACAAGTTCCCCTAGACTCGTAACAGTACGCAGAGATTAAGTTCAGAGGCGGTTGACCGTCCATTGATAATTTTATGTTAATTATTCTCAACTTCAGATGTGCATACGACTACGATACCCACTCCGTTTCTTTTCGTATCCATCCATTGGTATATAACTGGTAGCTGTTTTCAATGTCTCTGGATTTTGACCCTTTCCGTTTTGTTTCTTGGATGCAGGCATTAATTTGTCTCGTTTTTAATATTTCAATGAGTTCTCTCTGTTCTCTGATGGGTCTAGTCATTGTGCCTGTCCAGTCAAGTGTCCAGTGGACTATCATAGATTCCAGGCTGCGAGTCTAAGGTTGTCAAATACTTTTTCAAATGCGAACTTTGGTGCTTGTTTTCAACGTCACATTTTTCGCATTCGTTGCATGTGCGTTGCTTGAGGGGCACGCCTCATCAGTCAGTTTTCTCTTTTCTGGGTTTGAGGAGTCTGCGGTAAGGGTTTAATTTCGAAGAATCCTTCTTCCTACTGTTGGTCCGTGGAGGGTATTTAATTTCCATCCTATGTGACATATACGCCGGGCTTTCTCCGATCCGCCACCTTGGTACGCATTTTCTGGGGGTGAGGCTTCCCCGATAATTACTCTGAGATCGTTAGAAATATTGGCTACTAATATATATTTTGTGGTAGTAGTTATCCAGGATGCAGATGTGTACTTTGTGTAATATCTAAATAAAAGTCTTCAATTGCGCACCCTTAAGATTTCAAATTACTTTGTTTAGAAAATTATTACACGATTTGTAAAATTTTTGTAAGCAATTAGTTGTAGTAGAAGGTTAATATATGCTAAACCTATCGGTCATCTAAAACATATGTATATACATATATGATATATGCACGGGATAAATCATATTAGATCTATCCCGTGCATAGATATATCCCGAGATGACAAAAATATTCGTGTAAATAAATTAAAAAAAAAACAAATTGAAACTTTTCGTCATCCGTTCGTTTTGTCCGTCTTATAAAGCTCAACCTAAGGAAGGCTTGAAAATTTACTTTTATTTTATTTTGTATTCTGCGCCTCAATAGCAGCACGAACACCTGTCAGGATTGTTCATGTATGTATGTACGCTACCGACGGTCAGTGCCCTTCCGCTAGAGATGGCGTATGGTCCAGATTCCAACATCGCCTTTTGGTGATCGACGCTAATATAGTAATTTGACAATGGAGCGAGAGTAGGATACATTCATTAAATATATTTTCTTGGTCTTTTTTTAAATGAGAAAAATTAAAGAACTGCAAGAAAATCATGAATTTTATTTCTAGAAAAAAATCTGCATGTGCAAACAATAGTTATTTAAAATTAACAACTTAATCTTTAGAATACCTAGTTATTTAATCAGACCTATTTATATTAAATCTACTTAC
Organism: Euplagia quadripunctaria; assembly: GCA_963859945.1. Lineage (NCBI taxonomy): Eukaryota > Metazoa > Arthropoda > Insecta > Lepidoptera > Erebidae > Euplagia > Euplagia quadripunctaria. The sequence goes on along the minus strand of OY982576.1, from coordinate 16,157,650 downwards.
AATATGACTGTACATTGTTTACAACGGAACTTAGACAACACTTTTCATAATGTTTTACCCGCTTGCTCTATGGTTAATAACATTTACGGGCAATGGAAAATGTACGGGGGTGCCGTCGCCTGATCTCTTAGCCATAGAGTTAATGACTTCTGCAGTGGCTTCTCTTAGATCATACGCCCACCCAATCTTTTCAAAGAATTTGATAAATTTAGTTGCAAAATTGAAGAAGTCGAAATGTTCAGCCGCTTTGTAGTCGAAGGGAAATGCGTGATGATAGTTGTGCCAGCCTTCGCCAAGTGTACAGAAAGCAACAAATCGATTTTCTGCTGGTATTATATGTCTGAAATAATTAAGGTAATTTTATAATAACAGAAATCATAGTAGAATAATAAAATATAGTTTTGTGGGGACTTCTACAAACAGCAAAAAAACATACTTCAATGCCATCTAACGAAGACACACCGAACTACGACGTAACAAATAATCCTGCATCGCGTTATAAAAGTTCTTGCGTTGGTCAGTATATATACAACTTCCCAACATCAACCGTTAAGCAGCGATCTGCCAGGCATGATCACCTAGCCTGGTCGGAGGATCCTCCCTTTGTGTTGGAGTTACATAACACCTCCACAGTGGTGACCCCGACGTGATTGGTAGTTGTACAGTCTTACCATCAAAGAAAAAGACCGCGGATGCATTGTCAGTAAACTATAATATGATATTATTTGTGCACATGTTTTTAGTCTCTTCTTTTCTCCACGTATCCACAGGTGAGAAACCGCTCACAAACCTCATATCGATGGCAAGGTACTAATTTTTAAAATATTTTTATATTATTTCGTTATTACAGGAGCAGTAAAAATATCTTTCTAGTGTGTCTTCGTCTTATTTCCTTCTCTTTTGCATACACCGAAAAAATCATTTTTACTTTACTGAACGGATAGAATAACAGGTTCATACTTGTTATAAGGCTTGTATCCATATGCATGTGCGAGGCTGTTGACTGTAAGTTCGCTATGAAACATACTGAGGAATCTTATAAAACACTGCCATGCCACTGCACACTTCCAGTTTTCATTCCAAAGACAGATACCAGTCATAGTTGGAATGAGATAGCAGAACAGTAGCTTAAACAGGTTGAAGTGACTGTTGAAAAATAAATAAAAATAATGTTTTAAGATCAACTGTGAGGTCAAGTCAAGTTAGAGAAGTTGGCTTATGATACAGCTGCAGTAATGATGCAGGCACGTGTTAACAGCAAATAATGTTACTATACTAAGTGAAGACATTTCGTTAGTTCCAGTCATTTGAATTAAAGAAAAATATAAATATTCTCAGCAGTAGTAAATTTGAGGGCCTTTAGTTGAATATAGCTAGAACTAGTTAGAATAACAAGTGTAAAGTAGGAATTAGACTGTAGCTAGGGTAAGTTTCTGATCACATTTGGTGGAACATGCAGACTAACTTATTCTCCTCTCTCTCTTATTTCTCCAATATCTGTCAAACTGATATTATACTCTGTCCATTCATTTATTTTCTTTTGACAGTTTTATAAGTAGTCAATTTACATTATTTACAATGTTAATTGACTTTTTTTAAACAAGTCTCAGTCACTTCTTATTGAAAGGAGCGCGAGGATGGCAAGGTAATAGACCTTCGTCGTTGATCACGATGATTGGATCCAATCACCCAATTGGTGACAATCCAACCTGTTGCCAATTTGATTAAAAATAACAATCGAAAAAAAATAAAAACTTAATTTTAGCTAAAATATGAAACTCGTTTAATATGTTATATTGCCCACGATTCATATATGATTAAGAAATGATTATATTAATGTTTTACTGACTTTATTAATTACTCTAAGTTTAAGCTTGAATTTCATTTTGATGTTATTTATTGCAAATTACAATTAAATAAACTATTCATAACTATAGACGAAAGGCTTTTTATACTGATTTAGAAATAGTTAATATCGATTTATAAATATGCAGTAGGAACATTTGTTCTCATCACTACGTGGAGTAGAACCTAACTCTTTTTATTGCGTAAAATAAAAATAATAAAAAAAAAAACTACATGTACCCACTAAGGATTATAAATGGTATAATCTTCATATTTTTCAAACAGTTTTGAAGTTTAATTGTACAATCTCTGGTAAAAATAAACGAACGACAGAGTATGGTAAGCATTTGCACTGTGTCAAAGTTTTAAATATTTGTAGCTAAATTTTTATTATAATTTTTTAAATAAAAGTGTCTCCTTCTTTTAATAATGTTGTCGCCACATCAAAAACTCTTCTAATAATATGATTGTAATAATATACGGTAATTATAATAATACATAATGTGAATAAAAAGTGTACTATTTCATAAAATAGGATAATATAGACATTATTATGACTAACTATTGTTGTCGCCACACCAAAAACACATATATATAACAATACATAATGTGATTAAAAACTGTACCATTTGATAAAATAGGCAATGAACATTGTTTTGACTAAATATATATTGTTGGAGCCAAGCCATTGGCCGTCGAGAAAAAAGGCGGGTAATGGTGGGGCGTGAAATGGTTAGGAAATACTTTATGATTTATTTTTAAGAGCAGTTTGTAAAAGTCAGCCGAGACAAGAACAACTAGTTCTTGGTTAAGGGTATTGTTATATTATTGTATATTTAGTAAAGTAATTTATATTAAACGCTTAAAGTCTTGAGTTGTTGTTTTACAATAATAAAATTGAAATGAAATTTTGTGCTTAGAAAAACATTTACTTCCACGCTTTTTTTAAAATGACAAAATGGATGTTAAAACATGTTATTTGTAATAGACCGGAATAATAGAACGGAATGCTATTCCAAGTCACACAAGACTGAGTTTTATTCACTCTGTTTAGACGTCAATATTGCACTTACTTCTCGTATGCCCTTACGAGTGGGTCACTTTCGATGTCACTCATATCCATCTGCTTTCCTCGCAATAGTACTTCGGGGTTCTTCTTCATCATCAGCCAGCCAATATGGGAGAAGAATAAACCTCTTTTAGCATTGTGGGGATCGGCATCCGTATCGCTGTACTTATGGTGTAATCGGTGATCACGAACCCATTGAACCAGTGAATTCTGAAGGACAAAACTGAATAACAGAAAACAATAGCGAAAAGACCTAGGCAATAAAATTCTCGTCCATTTTATCTTGGGGCAGGGCTAGCCCCCCTCGAAGTCGAGCAAAGAAAAAACTTGGGCACAGCCGTACCATCCCTTTCTCGAAGCCATTCAGGATATTTTAGTGAAAGAAGAGAACGAGAAGAGTAGTTAAATGGTGCATTGACAATCACAAAATAATTACTTGTAATTATGACTAAAAGTTATTTACATGTGGTGAGTCTTAAATATAGACTGATGTCGATCAAGCAAGTAAAGAAAACAATGGTAGACACATAGAGATTACTTTATGATTTAACGCTGATTCCAAAGATTCGGCTTCTATTAAGCGGTGTTTTGTGAAAATCCATTATTATCGAATCGAATATTTAAATCCATTAGAAGGAATTCTTCTTCATTCGCCTAAATGCCGAATTTTTATACGACCATCGGTCTCAGAGTAAGTATAACTAAAACACATAACTTCTCAAACATGATGTGTACCCGGGATATTTGTTCATTATTATTGTAAAATTTCATGGCACTCTATACCGGATTGATATAAAGCGCAAAGGCGCGTTCCCACTTTGTCATAACGTTTTTTTTACCCTTGAAAGGTTGTCATGTCATGTCTAGATATTCCTGTTATCACCAATATCTTCATTATGTCGTCGATAGATTGTACATCCGAAAGACCCAAGGGATGCGATCTGCAGTGGAGAATATCACACCGCTACGGATTGGTGCAGAGGATGGGGAACGCATCCACAAATTTACTTATCTTAGAAGCGTCATCAATGCATCGCTCTTGATTTTGTCAAGCGCGAAGCTGAAGTCCGATCGCGATGGAGGATTACCATGGACGACCTCTGCCCTATCCAGGGGACAGGGCTTTAAGCAAGTCACCACAGATAGTCACGTCTTCCATTTACCTTCATATCATAATGGGTCGTAACGTTTTATTTATTGTTTGACCCGTTTAGAAGTAACCATTGTCTTGACAGTTTGTCGCCATGCAGTAAGAAAGTCGTGGATAAAAAATAGTCGTGCCGTAATGTATATGAACAACTCCATTCAATATACGCTGTTTTAGATAGGCCGACTATATATCGTTACGACACAGTGGAAACGCGCCCTAACTTTGCAAAGAACCCGAAGTTACTCTTAAAACATTAGAGAACCCTTTTTTTCAAGGGATTCTCTACGGAATAGATAATAATGAGTCTGAAAAACTTGGAAGCTTGATTTACTTTGGCTCAAATACGACTTATTAGGGATACTTAGTTTTAGTTTTCATGGAGTTTCTAGAACTATTAAGTGCCTATTTCAGACCATTTAACTTTATAGTAAATCAACATTATGATAATATATTATGATATTTTATCTTTTTATTTCCAGAAATAGGCTTCCTAACTCCTGCAAGCTCTCTGTTTTGTTGATATGATAATAATGTTGCAGTAATTTGCTTGTGATTCCTAATTAAATATAGAAAAAAAAAATCACACAAGGTGTAATACAGAAATCTATTTTCAAAATAATTTTTTTTATCGTTGGTAACCAACTGGCCAACAATGCTATAATTTTTTTCATTAGAATTCAGAGATGCACAACATTCACAAGTTATTTGCGAACTTGGAATTTAGTTTTAGTTTTAAATCTTAATTAACCGTACTGAAATTACTTTTATGTTTGTAGGTACTACGACAAATATTTTTTGAAAAATGTTACCTGTCCAGCGCTGGAGAAACAAAGAAGGAGAAATATTTTGAGTGGTAATGTTGCTTTATATGATTTATGTGTCCACAGTCGGTGTGCTCCACCTGTGATCCCGAAGCCAGACGCCACGTACATGATAAGTGCTAAAACAAAGGGTTGGGAATTTGATTTGATTTAAAGTGTTTTTCAGAAACTTCTTGGCAACTTGGTTGAAATGCGAATTGAACTATACCTAACTAATGTTATGTAGATGTATGAAATATTGTATGTGTATATATGCCAGTGCAATCCAATGATTTAATTTGATCCACTATAATTTTACAACTTCTCTAGGTTTATGGATCTCCGGCCTCCATGAGCGCTTGCCTGGGGGCGACGGACAGGGTTATCCGGCGCCCTATCAGAAGCAGGTCCGGGACTGTGGCGCCGTATTCCGCGCGTGCCTCTATTACTGACAGGGGATAAAAATACCCCACAACACAGTGGAGTCGCCTGTTGTTTAACACGCGGCCAAGTCTGCCAGGGTTCACAGGGATTTCCTTGTAAGGGTACACCTGAGGCCCTGGTAATATGTACTGCGACGGAACACCGTGTGGTTCGAGTCCGACACACCGCCCCACCGAAAACGACCGAGGGGGTTTCCACACGCACAAAAAAAAAAAAGGTGGGGTGAGGACCCGTGGGGGTTTCCACAAGTTAAAAAAAAAAACAAAAAGAAAGGTTCTCTAGGTTTAAGATTTTGTTTGGTTATCATAGAAGTTAAATTTTTAATGCCATATCTATTAAACTAAAAAGTAACAAATAACTATTATAATTTATTTATTTATTTAAATAGAGCGACTTTTTAGCTTGCTTTTAGTAGCTTAACTTTACTTTTATTGAAATTTAACTTTTTGCAAAATTTCGAAGTAATCGGACATCTTGTGGTAGAAAATCGTGTGAGAAAATTCAGTTGCATGATGGTGAAAATTCGTACAAACATACAGTTTAAGGTGACATAATACCTATAAATAAGATAAAATTTAAAGTGAATGTAAGTCATAAAAAAAATCACATAAACTCATTAGGTTCTTAGTATGTTAATGCAAGGCGTGTGAGTTCAAATCACAGTTTTACTTACCAAAAACAACAGTCTGCCATTTCACAGGAAAAGCGAAATAATAACACCAATATACACCACCAATATGATAAAGGCTGATCAATATAAAATTTAACCATTTTATATCATTTTTAAATCCGAGATTCTTTTCCAAGTTTTGTACTATTTCACTTAGAGTTACGCCCCTTCTTATTTTAGTATCCTTTTTATTATCCATTATAAATTTCACTTTATTTTGGTTCCGTCTCCTGCGGATGTTTGCCAGAATTTGATTCCATAATGTTGGTAACCCAACATAAACTCGGGTATACGCATTGTGTTGCAATCGGTTTAATGTATGCAGGTAAATAGGTGAACAGGTGTACCGAGCATAATTTAAAGTAGGGTTCTGTGCAGTCAAGTTTTATTTTCTAAAAAAAAATAAAAGTTAATTGTCTATGCATTATGCGGTCGGGTCATTGTCGCCTTCTCTACAATAATTCTAACTTTAAAAATTGATTTCGCACAGTAAGAAAGCTAGAGAATCCCGACAAAAGTATCATTTTTAATTTATGACTTTAAAAATTAAAGAGTTCCACTGTCCATATTTCGGCTGAATCATCTTTTATCATTGTATAGAAATCCGGTTTACATAATATCCTTGGAAAGTTTAAAAACTTGTACAAAATAGGTAACAATCGACATCATCAAATAGGTACTCGATAGTTCGGAAACTTCATAAAGTTTATTGCATTAAAGTGCACTTATGCTTCAAAAGACAAAAAACGCGAGCTGGTGATTCGTTCGACAAGGGCCTAAGTTACCCCAAGTTGATACTATACTTAACACTATACAGAGTGACATAAGAGTCCAATAAATAGCATCGATGTTGTCAAAAATGTTGTTAGCTGCTCTTGATATGGGAGCCGCTAATTACTTACTTTCAAACCTTCTTCTGGTTCCTGGTGCTATTCTTCATCAGTTTCCTTATTTTTTCTCTTAAGTATATACTTATATTTAATAACTTTACTAAATTTACGTGGGAGAGCCATGCTTCGGCACATATGGGCCGGCTCGACTCCGCTCGATACCACGGCCTCACAGAAAACCGACCGTGAATCAATGCTTGCATTGCTTTTCGCTGCGTGAGTGAGGTTACCGGAGGCCCTAACCCTGCCCTTTCCCCTATTTCCGTCCTTCCCCTCTCCCCCCTCTCCTCCCCTCTAATCCCCTGCTCCCGTCTTCCCGCTCTTCCCCTATTCCCACCTTAAAGGGCGGCAACGCGCTTGTGACAGTGACTTGAGTGACAGGTGCCCATGGGCGGCGGTAGTTATTTACCATCAGGTGACCCGTCTGCTCGTTTGCCCCCTATACCATAAAAAAAGTATGAGAGGTGTCAAGGGACACCCGGATGGAACGATGTTACTTTCGATTAACTAGTGAAGGAATTGTAATAAAATTTTATTTCTTTTACTATAGCAAAAAGTGTCGTTACAACTTTTGGTCTTAATTTTTTCCGTCTAGCCCCCTTTCGCAATGCGCCATAAGGAACTTCGTTCCAAAAAAAAATACCACAAAGTGCAAACAAAAACAAACACAACGTTATCCGTATCCTTATTGTAAATGCATGCTAGTATCCGTATCCTTTCAGTGATTTAAGTAATAAAGTGTTCCTTTTTCAAATACAGCCTGTAGAGTACTCTAAGGCATTTATTGTCATAACTTTTTTTTTGAAGGCAACTCCCGCTCCCGTGTCGCGGGGGCTTCACAAACATTTAAACAACGGACACAAAGAACACCCAGACTCGGGACAATTATTTGTGGATCACACAAATTTTTGTCACATGCGGGACTTGAACCCACAACACTCGGCGTGGCGTAGTGGCCGTAGTCATTTTATTTATTTCTAAGAGCTTCCATTTCAAATAATAATGAACGGAACCATACACATTTCTCATGTAGTTTAAACTCGCGAAACGATTTACATTTGATTTTCTATTGTTGTTTGGTCATTCTTACTAAGAATTAGAGCTCTAATACATTTGAATATGTATCCGGTATTACCAAGCAGGTATTTTGGTAGTTTATGTGTGTGTAGTGTGACTTAGATCTATCTCAGCCTGTAATAAAACGCAATGTGACTCTGTCCATGCGTTAGCATCATTAAACAATTAAAAAGATTATTTTAGTGTTCGATAATTGGGCAGGTTATGGACTTGATTTAATAGTGAACTGCATAAATTAGGCCGCAACCAATTCTAATGTATTATCCTTACTTCCTTATCTTTACTTGATACATATAAAATTACTAGCTGATTCGCGCAACTTCGTCTGCGTCACATAAAGGCCATCACACACTATACCGTCACGGTAACGGCACGGCTCCAACCCAGCAATTAAGTTTTCATTCAAATCTCAGCATTAAAACGTGGTCGTATAATAAATTTCATAATGTCAATATGAAAAGCCTACGGCGGGCAGTAAGCGCGCTTGCTGCAACCATACCGCTCGACTTGCATTAAAAAAAGTTCGCGTCGTGTCGCACATGAAGACGATGAAATTGGCTTGCACCTCGCGGGCGGCGCGCGGACTGCGAGTTTGCACCTCGCGGGCGACGCGTGGTAAAGGACGCTGGCGGCTAGCGGTAGCCTGAATTTTAGGCAGCGCCGTGCTGCACCTCTGCCGTTATAGTGTGTGATGACCTTAAGAGTGAGACATTTTCTCCGTTTTTGCAACATTTTTCATTGATGCTCCACTCCTATTGCTCGTAGCGTGATGTTATATATCCTTTGCCTTTCTCGATAAATGGGCTATCCAACACTAAAATCAGTTTTATAATATTAGTAAAGATAAATGCGATTGTGAGATTGTTTGTTACGATTTCACGCCTTAACTATTCGACTGAGCATCATGGAATTTTGCACACATGTTATCAGGGATACAGAAAAAGACATAGGGTTTCTCCAGAAAAAAGTAAGTCCTGAGAGATAGAAAGTAACTTCTTTATAAACTCTTCTTTATAAACGATATGAAAAGTGGATTTTCCGGGAATATGAGTATTGTAAACTATTTGAATGACTTGCACGTTAAAGAGTCACATATAGCTGACTATGTGAAAAGCAGCTCGCACTCAAATCGGGTCGTTCGCAAAACTCCAAAATTCTATTGTTATTTCATTCCCACCAGCCCAAAAAAAAAAAAATAATACATTTTTATAAGGTTTATACTGTTATCATCTGTCGAAAAATCTATATTGATTGAAAGAATAATAGACATACGAATCTCTAAATGGGTTTCTTCAAAAAATTTATTCTTTTAAATTAGGTCTATAATTATATATTTACAACTGTAACATATGTATAATAAATTAATAGACGTGGTGTTTCTGTGAGAATCGCATGCCCACAATTACCGTTATAAATATGTTTTTAATTTGTCACTTTTGTGTTTAATATCCAATTTATACTGATCTGGCTTTAGACTTGTTTTCTATCTTAGTAACGACGCCTTTTAGTTGTTAGTGCTCAAATTTCAAAACAAACTGTGTACTTGATTGCTAATACAGTTTATTTTGTTAGATGAAGAAAAGTTTGTGCAATTTAATTATAGAAAGAAGGGGCTCTAAAACATGTTTGTATAAGTATTTCTTACAAATTACTTTCCAATAGCCGTCGCTAGTTTTAGTAAGACATAATAAGTTATATTTTTACAATTTTTCTTAATACTTTATCCGTATGGACTAACTTTTTCACGATTCTCCGAAGAGTAAGTTACAATAATCTTAGAAAATCTGTATTAATGTTGGGGGTATCGAGTCGAGTATAAACGCGGTTTCTTAGTGGGATTTATGGTCTCTAGTGGTGTTAGTTATTACCGACCTACGTAAGAAAAGTTTAAAGGTAAATTTTATTTCTTGCCTTCATAAGTCTTTGTTCTTTTGGCGAATACGCTATTTAGCACGTTGTACTTTTTTCTTCTATACTCTCGAAGTAAATTCACTTCACTAACTCCTACTATTATTTAAGAGTGCGCTAATCAATATTTCTTCTGTGCAAACTTTAGGAAGTATGAACTTCTTTGCTTCAAAATGAATAATTTGATGATGATTTATAATTTTTTTTTGCTTATTTTTGTAAAAACATTCTTTAGACAAGTGACATACTTCCCAATGAACAGCATTTTATTTATTTACATACTATCAAGAGCCAAATATATCGTCTACGACCCCATGGTTGAAGATCATTTGACATCATAAAACAACAAGGTTAATTTTCCCGTACAATAATAATCTGACAGTTCATTGTTACAGATAGGTTCAACCTTATCCCTATTCTGTCGTGGTAGCAATAGGTCGATAGAGGCGTCTTCCTGACTTACTGCTATCTTGCTTACCACTGCAGCATTGTGATTACACAGAAACTTTTGGACCATTTTCTTTGTCCACTGTACTTGTAACATCCTCTAGGAAATAAATTTCATTCTTCTTGTAAACAAAGCTTTAGGTTGACTAAATGCATGCATGACTATGGCAATTTTGTCAGCAACAACCTCACCACTATAGTGATAAATTATCACATTCACTAAATAACCTAAACCGTGATGTTGTTCCTACCTCGATCCGCACTCAAGTGATCGTTATATATCTTATAATGAACGCCTAATCTTTATATCACCCCACCATTACCCGCTATTTGTCAGACGTATCAATAGCGTTACATCACCGGTAAAACTCGTCATAATAATGTCTATTAATTCATTTTTATTAATAGTGAACTGTTTTATCATCTACTATAGTTCACCCTATTTGTAATAATATAACACGAATATAATAGATGTCGTGGACATGCATGCATTTAGTCAGTCTTTGCATGCCATAAATACTTGTGCATTTACTCATGCTTGGAACGATGTTTCTTTAAAACTTAAGCGTTGAACCCTTCAACCTCTATCAAAGAAAAGCAATATATCAGAATAATACGGGCATTGACGTTCAAGACCGGTTTCGGCACATAAATAGAGTTCGTGATGTTTCATAATGCTTCAGTATTAAGCACAATATATATATCTTAATATGCTCGTTGTTATGAAACTCTTGTCTGTGAACTATGCAAATATGATAGTGTAAACTAATGAAATAGATAATAAAACAGTCAGATCTCTATTGCACTTGGAAAATAGGTAAAACTCACGATCTCCAGTTCAATTTCTACAAATGGAATGAATGAACTATGAGTATGTTACGTAATATTGTGCATGCGAGAACTGTGTAGTTAGTTAAATTTCCTATGTTACTTTTCAGTTCTGAATATGTCATGCTCGACTAGAAGTCCTGCCGATGGTGGCGTATATGTCGGGTCGTTCGGTTCCCTTCAATATGGTTGATCTGTACGATGGCTGGCGTGTGCGTCATGCTCGTGAACTGGTGCCGTTGGTCGGGGCTGGTCATCTCCGGACTGCTATTACTTAAATATGATAATGAAATATATATATTTTAGAATAATAGGTATGTTACATTGTCCTCACATTTCATTTACGCTTATAAGCAATGTAACCAGAAATTTGTAAAAAACATTTTGAAAAAGAGTGTCCTTAGAGTTTCTTGCCTGTTCTTCTCCATAGGATCTACGTATTGGAACAGGCAACTAGCTTCACGACTGACTTAGTCTGACTGACTCCTACTCCTGACTATTCAAAAATAACTATTATTGGTTTAATTAGAATAAATGGTTTTGATTTGATTTGAATTGAAATTACAGATATTTTATAACTATAGGGAAGAAGTCAACATGCAGGGCGACGTCTCTTCCTCTTCTTTTACTATAATGCTATGCGCGAAATTTATAAAAATTATGTTACGGTATTTTAAATCTCTATTGGCATAACGACAAACAGTTTTTCCCTCCAAATGCTATGGTGAAGTCTCGATTAGAAGACTCGCTCTTCTGACTAGCCTAAAGTGCAGCCTGCTACGGATGGGAATTGTGATTATATATATATTATATTTATTCTAATTAGGTATCGATATTTTTGAGTAATTTTTATGAAAACACACAATTGATATTATTACTCTCCAATATATAAAAAACCTATTTACAATTCGTGAAGATATCGATACTTTAAATATTGACACAACAATACAATCGTATTGAGAACAATCTACCTGTTTAAATGTTAATACTCTTTATTATACACCATCTTGACTATTATTTATGTTCTTAAATACTTTGCTACTTATTCAACAACAAAAAGATTTAGAAAAAAAAATAATAATAATTTGAACATACATTAAGCGACTGTGAAGTAGTTAAAATAGTATATTTAAGTAATGTAAATATAGATAGAACTTAGCAGACAGAATTTGAAAAACCGGACAAGTGCGAGTCCTACTCGCGCACCGAGGGTTCCGTAAGCGAACAAAATTGTATGTAGATAGTACATCCACCTCGGGAAACAATTCTCGAAGATTTTTGCCCTTCTTTTCCGAAAGACAAACTTAACTCTGTGAAATGTTCAAATTTGATCAAATCGAAGGGTTAACCGGTCGTATCTTTTGATTGCGTTGACTTAGAAGCTTGATGTTTAACAGCTTCAAGGGACCGCAGACATAAGTGTTTGGTATTAATTTTAATAATCAACTTGATGCCTCCATGAGTTCCTAAAAAAAAAGGTCTTGACAACAAAGTGATCCTATAAGGTTCCTGAAAAGGAAAAAAGGAACGTTTTTTACTTTTTCAAGAACAGAACCCTAAAAAAAGAACGAAAAAATGTAATTTTTAACCCTACAGCGGCATGCTTCGTGTACAAGTGTATAGGAATATAATTAAGCGTTTTTTTTTTTATTTAACGTTCGACGACAACCGGAGGTGCATTAAATTTAAAGAAATAGCCGTGCCCCAGTAGTAAGAACCTTTAATGGATCCATTATCGAAAACGTTTCGTCGCTTTAGGCCCTTATCTACGTTCTAAATATTCACTGATTATGCTCCGATTTCCCTGTTTATTTTAATGTTCAGACATAGCTAAACTCATTAGCGACCTACGAGTACATATCGAAACTAAAATGCTCGATATATAATTATTTATTGTTATACAATAATGACAGTACTCCCAGCGCATTGCGAATGGCATCACGAATTTTCCTAAAATTGTTAGCGCTTCTTTACGTATTTTACGGGGTGTCTATGAACACACCTTTCTGCAACAGCCTGTTTATTGCTGTGATGTCCTAAACTCATAGTACAGCTATGCTTATTTTGCTTTTTTTCACCTGATGGTAAGTGACTACAGTCGCCCATGGACACCTGCAATTCAAGAGTCACAAGTGCGTTGCCGGCCTTTGAGATGGGAGTACGCTCTAGATAGCGTTATGTATTATTTTCGAGAATATTATTATTACCGTCATTTCTTTTCAAGGGTAGAAAGTTTTGTGTAAAGTAAGTACTGAGCCTTAGTTAATGAACATTACAGACATTTGCTCGGAACTCATGCAAATGTCTTCCTATAAACACTTTCAACCATTAATGTAGGTTGGTAAGCTTTTACGTAAGTGGCTTTGGGTTCCTGCTTAAATTTAAACGAAAACATTTGAACTTTTTTGCAATTATAATATTACTAAAACAAGCCTCTTAGATACTGTCTTGTAAAAAATGTATAGATAGGTAAAAAAAATAAGAAAATTCTACCTTTAAATTACCTTAATCAATCAATCAGCCTATCATAGTCCACTGCTGGACATAGGCCTCTCCCAATGCGCGCCACAGTACCCGGTTCTCCGCCTTCTGCATCCAGTCCATCCCTGCTACCTTCTTCAGGTCATCGCGGTCGGTCCATCTGGCTGGGAGGCGTTCTAACTTCCGTTTATCGATTCGGGGTCTCCACTATAAGACCCGTCTGCTCCAACGGCGATTGGTCCTTCAGCAAACGTGGCTAGCCCAGTGCCACTTCAGCATACTTATCTTGGGAGCGATGTTACCTAAATTACCTAATTATTATTAATTATTCGATAGAAAATTTTATTTTCGGTAAGTAATAGTTTTAACATTAATTAGTGATATAAGGTTGTATGTATATTTTAGGGACTAACTGCCAGACTAAGGTGGCACCTGCAAACGACGCGGTAGGACGCCTGCCCCCTTGAAAAAGGGCCCCTGTCGGGTCCAAAGTAGTCGGTTATCCCCGAAATGTACACGTGAGTAAAACCGTTCATAAATCTTTAATTAATATGAATACCACTCAAGAAAGTTTTTATTCGAACAGTTTTCACAGCTGTTAAGAAAATATGTAAATGACATAATTAGATTTTTCTTTTTTTGATAATGTAGAACTAAACTGGCATAGCTCGTACCATGGGTATCAAAACAAGGATAAACAAACATACGTGGATTTTTGGTAAATACATATATATTTGAATTATACATAGAAGCAACCAGAATAATGCAAATATACATAAATAATTAATAATGTATGCAAATATTTGCAATGAGCAGGAATCAAACCTTTCTATTCTGTCCTACTTTCTATTCTGTCTATAAAAATAAAAATGAAATGCTGTTCGTTGGTAAGCGCTTTACTTAAGAACAGCTGGACCAATTTGAATACATAATTCTTTCTTTTGCAGGTATTGGTATTGGCATTTAGACTTACAGACGGTCCATTATCCGTTCAGATAGGCTGACTAGTTGAGCCAGCCTAGCTCCTTCCAGAAGCACAGAAGCCTCCTGGGGCGTTCACAGGCTTCTAGGAGCGATCTCGCACCCGCGAGAATACTTGCCCGTTGTGTGGACACTCCCTCGCACTCCAGGATAACGTGGGCGGTCGTTTTCTCCGCGTTGAGACATCCTCTGCATAGAGAACTGTCTGTCGCAATGATGGTGAATAGATGCCGGTTTAGGGCTAAGTGGCCCGTAATTGTTCCTACAACTATTCTGATGTCGAGTCTGCAAGTTAAACGTGGTGAGACCTCCGTCAGCACCAGTTTAGACTGCCTGCAGCCCGGTGTGTTGGCCCAACGACCGTTATGCGCTTCACGAGTCCGTTGCCTTACCCATGAGCGAAATTGATTAAAGGGAAGTGGCAGTAGTGTAGTTGGGCCTGCCACTGACGTTACAGATCCCTTTCTTGCCAGCTCATCGGCGGCGTCGTTCCCGAATGAATTACTATGCCCTTTGATCCATTGCAGAATTACCCCGTTCACAGAGGCTAATCGCTCTAGCGTCTGGTGGCATTCATAAATGAGACCGGAGTTCATGGTGTTGCCCTCCAGGGCCCTTAAAACGGCCATACTGTCTGACAATATACGGATGTTGTACTCCTTTATGCCTTTTGACATGACTGCAGTCGCGGGGTAAGTTATTGCAACACACTCGCATTGAAATATGGAGCTGTGTTGACCAAGCGCCGGTGATATTTTAAAACTCCGGCTCCAGTCCCTGACCCCATCTTCATCTTCATCATCTTCTTTTGCAGGTATATTGATATTAATTTGTATAAGTTTAAAAAAAGTCTGAAAACAGTTCATAGAAAAAATTGAAAATTCGCGGAAAACCGGGAGCGCTTTTTTAATTAAAATAAAACATATTTATTGAAATTATGGCAGCACGTTTGTGCACGTTTGTGGTGTCGGGTCAGCTAGTTTATGAACAAATTTCAAAAAGGTGCCAATAGTTGGCATTTTTGTGGCCCTGTTGTATATTTACATATATTATATATTTACACATTTGCGGTTTAGGAACATTTTTAGGTTTATAACATTTCAAAACAGTCACCAAGTGGATTTTATAAGACTGAATTCCAATTTACAAATAGGTCACAGGTTTTTACAAAGGTTTTTTGAAACTTATGCTTAATTAAAAAAAAGAAGTATTACAAGATCAATTATAAAGACTTTTTAGTCTTTACAATTGATATTGTAATTCTTCTTTTTTTTAATTAAGCTTCAATTTTCATGATTTCTCTTTGGCGTTAATGCCTTTGAGTGCCCCGCTTGTTAGATTCTCACCGTCGCGTCGCCGTCGTGAATAAATGATGGTCCAATTAATCTATTGGTGGTGGAGACTTTCTAGAGATATTTGATCTAATGAAGATTAGATTGCTTCAGTCGTATAGATGTGTTAATATTCAGAGTATTTTTCGCCTCGAATCGTTTTAATTATAATAATTATACATTCTTAGATTAGGATTGAGGAGGAACGGATGTTATGTCCCTACAATACAAAGGGAGGATCCTCCGACCAGGGCAGGTGATCATGCCTAGCGGACCGCGGTCCAACGGTGAATTTGGAAAGTTCTATATATACTTATTGGTGCGAAACTTTCAAAGCGAGACACACCATCCAAATTTTTGTTTGGTTTACGCAAATATGATCACGTATCAGAATTTCGCATCTTGCTCAAGTGGCTCCCAATTCGCTTTCGACGGAATTCTCATATTCTCACTACACTTTATAATATTTTGTTTAATCCCTGTAGAGTACAGGGATTAAACAAAATATTATAAACTTATCTAAAGGGACGTTTTACGTTCCTCAATGACACACACACCAGATCCTTGACATCGTCGAAATCACTGGAACTGGCAGTACCTAATCATTCTACCAGGTTTTATGACAAATCTTTTAGTGTGCAGGCTGTCCGGTTGTGGAATGCATTGCCTTTACCTATTAGACGGTCAAAGAATATTACTTGGCTTCTTAATTTCTCCTTTTTTGTTCTTTGCTGCATTTAGAGGATATAATCTTATTAATCTAGAAATATATATGTTTTATTTATTATATATGTTTATGTATATGAATATATTAAATGTTACAGAGTGATTACACTTGTTTCCCTGTGTTACCTATCTAATTATATTGTATATGTTATAGGTATCATTCACTAGTTTCAAGCCTAACATGTTTTGATTCCCACACCAAAACTATCCATTAGATTATTATATTTCTTGTCATTATTTTTCTATTCCAAGGTTGCTTGGAAGAAATTACTTTTAGCGATAAGGCCACCCTTTGTACATATAATTTTTTTGTAAACTTACTTTAAGCAATATTTACTGGTGTACAATAAAGTTTATTATATGCTATTTTATTCTACATCAGCAGTTACTTCTTCGCTACGTCTTCGCTAAAAAAAATCTTTAGGAATTCCTGAACAACATATTCAAAATACTTGATAGCGAATACAAAGCGTTTATAATAATAATTGTATCCTGGGACATATAACACGTCACTATCTATTTCTGATTCTAGAACATGAATAAACATACATAGATACATATTTTTTTTTATAAATATATACATATTGTATATGTATACATAGGAACACCCAGACCAATACAAATACATATATATATTCATGTGTACAAATATTTGCTCTGAGCGGGAATCGACCCGCGACCCCCGGCGTGTCAGTCGCATGCATACTACCGCCGCGCTTCTAGTCAAATAAGTAAATTTAGAGAAACAGTAAGTAGATAATTCGGCAGTTAGAACGGTAATTTAGTTTCAAAATTGTTTATGTTGCAAAATGAATAAGAAATTAAAAAATGTGTAAAGAACTCTGCACTCGTATTCGAAATTTAGAGATTAAAATTAGTTGGTAACTATTAATTAAGTATATATTTAAAATATAATAGTTTTTGTGCATATAAACATTCATATCACGAATTTTATTTATGCAGGTCTAACTTTTTCAATTCAAAGCTACTACCTACGTTAAAATGTCGAAATTACAGGAATTGTATATTAAAATGTTTTGCAGAGTTCTCAAATCTTTTATTTCACTTTGTGCCAAAAGCACATTTTATAACAGAAGCATAATTACTGTTAGCTAAGTTTTTTATCCAATTTTTATTTTAATGAAAAACTAATATCTTACTCTTAATGAAAAATCTGTTAAAAGAGACATTTCTACAGGTTGAAATTAACCCTTCATGTCACAACGCTCCAATAAAGCAAACAGTAAAACCCGTGGCCGCTAATACCCCAGTTTATTACTTTACGCATAGATGTGAGGCGAAATGGTTTGTGACGTCGATTTATGTGGCAACCCTACGTCGATAAAGACATAAACAGCGTTATGAAGGCACCCCTGCTGATAATATTCGCTTGTTATTGTTTCCTATCGCGTTTATGCTCGGCGGCGAGTGCCAAACGGTATAAAATGCAAAATCCGCAGAGGTGATTTGAAAATAAACTCGTAATTATTCTGATTGTATTTGGTAGACAAACTGTTTTAGTAACTGTATTTATAATATTAAGTTTTTGAACTGAAAACTTCTTTAGCGGCGTTGTGCACTTTTTGGGATGGGTAAAAAACGTTAAACATATGAAAATTCGTAAGACGGAGCTGAGTTTCTTATATTTAAAAAAATATAACATTCGAAATTCAAACATTTTTTGGTTAAATCTTTATACAATACTGTGATTCCGAGAAAAGTCGCTAGCAGGCTGGTTTTAGGTTACTCCATCCACTCGGAGGAGACTAAATTCTCTTCTCGAGACGCGAGGCACGATAGCTAACCCTCCCCCCCTAAACTCGCCTTTTATGGGTAAATATTTTAGAGGCTTTTTTTCTTGCAGTCCAAAAAAACGTGTTGCTTTTTTTGGACTGCGTGCCCGGCATTTGCAGGGTACTCCTTGTTTTGTCCCAAATTACTGTCTGAGTTAGACCTTGCAAAGCTCTCCGAAAAAAATCAGCGATGCAGCCCCGCCATCTTGTAAGATCCGACAGTTAACATAGGTACAAAAACACGCAACTGTTGATTTTTTTTATTAGGCCTGTGGGGTAACAGAGTGGTTAAAAATGTGGATTTCTCCCACCTCGGCAGAACATTAGCTAAAAGCAATAATGCCATGCTTACGAGGAGGTTTCCAAGCCAAGTACCCCCAATTTCAACAAACCTCAACAATGTCACAGATAATATAATTAATCCATGATGCTCATATATATTTAAATTATACGAGTTTTTGTAAATCCAGCTCATTAAATGTAAATTATTCAAAGACTTCGTAACCTCGCGCCTGGGTTCCGGCCTTTGTATTATTTACATTTAAATGAACCAAAAAACAAATCATTTCTTGTTAATAATAAACAAAGTTAGACAGAAGAATGTGGCAGCCGTTGTCGATGTGCTATTGTTTTGGGTTCACCTTTGTTGTGCACTTGTCTTTTTTACAAATGATCGCACTTTTGTTTCGTAATAAGTGTCCGAAAAACTTATTTGTCTTCAATTGTCATTATATTGGTAATATTTTTGGTATAAGAAAGATGAAATCCTAAAAACGTCCCGAACACTAACGAATGTAATAGCAACTAAAATTACAAGTATTAACTGTAAAAAAGTCCATATTTTCAGAAATAGCAGGCAGGAAAGTGATACAGAAATGAAAATATAAAGCGGACTATAGATATTTAAATATTGCTAAAAGTATCTGGTGTTTTACAAGAGTGGCCGTGAGTTTTTTTGCCACTCTGATTGTGATTTCTTTTCACAAGAGTCAACCATTCGGAAACGGGCGGTTATAGATCGACACGGGCAGATTTGATATTTGTTATAATTTTTTTTTTATAATTTTACATATTTGACAAAGCAACCTATTGTTCCGGTGCCTCTGTGTGTGTTGATCTATAATTTTTAATTATAATTTTTTTATTGACGCTTTCGAATAATTGCTGACCAATTTTATGAAATAAAGATATGTATTGAATTTGGATTTCTATTCTGACATCTTCCATTGACATAATTAAAAAATAACTTTAACTTTAAGTTGACTATAAGACAAATTCTCCCACAGTACAACATGATCTGTGCTTGACACCAGTTCATCCAGTAGATGAACTCGGGTGAAGCACATCAACTAGATAATTTTTCCAACAAAATATTTTTTAAATTATATAGGGGACAAAGGAGCTGACGGGTCACCTGATGGTACGGGACTACCTTTTTTTTTGGACACCTGCAACTCAAGAGCCACAATTGCGTAGTCGGCCTTCTAGACGAGAGTCCGCTCTTTTTTTTAAGATTTGAAAGTCGTAAGAAGTTGTTCGAAGCAAGAGTTTCTTGAGAAGCGCACAGTGGTGGAGTGCCAATCGTCTAAAATCTAAATGATGGTCACGTTGAACGATGGCGGAAAGCTGCGGCCGGTATAAATCCGATCAATTTTTCGGAACATTCCCCGTAATACAAGCTATATCGAATGCAGAGTGAAGCTGCATCTCCACGCAACGCCAAGGGGTCAAGCCAATCTGAAATATTATGGTAATTGACTATTCGAGTCGCTCTCCGTTGAATGCGGTCCAGGGAGAAAAGCTTTCCCGGTAACGGGATCCTACATTTTTCATTAAAAGTTGTTAACAGTAAGAAGTAAAACAGCATGCTTAAAGCTTTAAATACTTATTAGAAAATAACAAGTACAAAAATTTACATTTTTGAAGTGTTTTCGCAGAAAACACAACATTCCCAAAGTGTCGTCAGTCAAACTTCGTATATTGTTGGCAAGATAACCGGCAGTGGAGAACGCCCGCTCAGCTACGCTTGTAGGCACTACAGTCTTTAGGAAATTGTGTACTAACGTTAAGTATCTGCCTATTGAAACTCCTGATTCATAAATAGTAATCTTTCTTTATAATGGTTTTAATAAGAGGAATTTGAGCAGGCAAAGGATAAATACTTGTCGTAGCGGAATTTAAAGACTCAAAAATTTGCTTTAGCTCCTCTTGCAATGACAGAACTTGAGTAACCGTGTTTTTTTCCATGGCAGCATCAACAGCTTGCCTCTGAACATTATTTTTAGCTAAAACAACAGAAAGGGGCATTTTATCATCATCGCCTTTGACGGAGCATGACGAACTCAACTTCATTATCTGGATTACCTCCTTAACTTTCCGTCGAATTACACTTTTTACAAAGGAAAGGAAAGCGCCCGCGAAAGGATGATGCGTCTAATAATTTTCAAACTAATAAATCCCGCGGGATCTCGCACTGTAATCCCGCAGTGAGCGGGACTGTTGAAATCATGATCGATCTCGGTATTTTGGGATCTCGGTTTTTTTTTATGTTACAGGGGGCAAACGAGCAGACGGGTCACCTGATAGTAAATGACGACCGCCGCCCATGGGCACCTGTAACTCGAGAGTCACAAGTGCGTTGGCGCCCTTTAAGGTGGGAGTAGGACAAGAGGGGGGGGGGGGGGTGGAAGAGTGGGAAGAGGGGAGAGGGTAAGGACGAGAATAGGGGAGAGGGAAGGGTTAGGGCCTCCGGTAACCTCACTCACGCGGCGAAATGCAATACAAACATGCTTCACTGCCAGTTTTCTGTGAAAAAAAAAACTCGGTATACCGAGTTTCTAAGCCTTAATCGGGGTAATGTTTATTAGGTATCTTTTTGTTTACCAAACATTGCGATTGATTGGACTGCATCTTATAAGCACGTATAAAAGTCACCGAAGTTGATTTTCTGCCACGATTTTCATAATAGTAGCTTACTATATTCAACATATGTGATGCTTTATCTTACTTATCATATAACCTATTTCCTACTTAAATTCACTTTAAAAACATATACGTTCAGTCAACATATCGGTATGTGGGCCACAAGTTTATTTTTATAAGATCGCTAAGAATACACAGCTTTGGACAAACATAATAGATAATTGGATCCGAATAAAGTCTTGAACCCATCTGATGTCTATTGTGTTCTACAGACCTTATTGTTGTATCTTTGCCGACCTACCCTGTGGTCAGGTTTGGGAAAAGGACAAAAAATAATTGGAAAGTAATAGCTCCTTATCCTTACAAATGCGAATGTGAGTTTGTTTATCACACTTTCACGCCTTAACTCATCATGAAGTTTGTATACACATTGTCAGGAACATAGAAAAGGACACACGGTACTTTTCCTTTAGAAAAAAGTACTGTTCCCGAGGGACACCTGAATTCATTAACATAATCTATATACGATCTATATAGCAAAAGCTCGCAATACCACGGAAAAAGCTTGTTCAATAATAAATAGATTTTCAAAAATTAGTTTTCGGTGAATAATGCCTCACGTGTATTAGTAATAGTATAATCATTGTCGCGTATTAATTTCCTATGTTTATGGTCCTTCGAGCCGGGTTCGATGGAGCAGACTGCATTCCGAGTGGTCAAGGAGGAAGGATATCTTAAGAAGACGTATATTGTCTCTGACGACGGGGTTACGGTCACGTGGATGGTGGACGTTCGTCGTTTCTCCAAGATATTTTGCAGGGCAGTCAATAACTCAACCTGATTATAATGCAGTCTAACTAAATATTCTCTGTTTACTTGAATGAATGCTAAGTCGTTTTATTGCATATATTGGTGGGACCACATTCTCCATTCTGTGGGTGAGACGATTAGCGTCGGAACATTTTGTACCATTAAATTTAAGCTTACCAAAGAATATACAAACACTGAAGCTTACTAAAAAAAAGTGTTGTACATAAATAGTAAAAGAATAAGATTTTTATTATAAAAGTCTATTTATGATTATTTATTAATTCACCTAAAAAGTCGGTAGTACAGACTTAGTCGATACAATTGTGAACAGTGTCGTAAATATTTCGTTGTAACAGTTTGAAGGTATTTTTATATTTAGTCATAAAACACACTTGGGTTAGCACCCGCTGAGGTTCACAGAGCATTTGTTACAAAGGATATCGAAAAGCTATTGACCCAAAGCTATATTTATTTTAAAGGTTCTAGGAGTTTTATTTTTTTACTATAAACTTTTCAGACTGTAAAACTCCTTACGCTAAGTGAAGCCCTTTTGTTGAAATTAAAAAGTTTTATACCGTTTTGTAATCGTTTTTTGAACAGCTTCTAACAGTTTCTTTTTGTAATAAAGAGATTTAATTGTGCGTGTTTAATTAACACAAAGTAAATTTTTATGATATAAAATGTTGAGACTTTATAGAAATGTGTCTTAGAAGAAAGTAGGGCACAGTAGATTCCTAATGAAATTTTAGCTACCCAATTTAGGACAGTAATTTAGTACTATTTTACCCATATGAGCTTCATTTGAGGTACTTGGGTAATATACAGCAACATTAGTGATATGGGGGGTGTTACAGGTGTTAAAAGAGACACCGGTGTCCGTTTACTTTATATAGATAGCTTTTTCCCCCACTTAGTTTTAGTGAAGAAGAAGAAGAAATGTCCACCATTTTCTGAAACTTTGAGAAACGCCCATGCAGAAGTTAGCTCTGCTTCGAGTCGTTACTGAAAGTTAAGAGTCCAGCATCACTCATTTATAGATACCGTTTTACAAGATATACCCTACTGTGCACTTAGAAAAACGATTCAAATTGCCTGAAAGAATAAACATGAAGTTAATATAACTATATTTATAATGTCGGTAGATATTTGGTTAGTAGTATTACAAAACAGATTGAATTTAACATAACTTTTTCGTTCTTATTATATATTCTATTAGTAGTCACACGCTAAGCTTTCGTGGCTAAACCTTGAGATGAAAACGCGATAATAGCTACTTTGGTGAAATAGTCGTTTGTAATCCTTTTTTAATTTTAGTATTGTAAGTACAGGTACTATGCCTGCTTCCTTCGGTCTTTTGGTTATCGACACATACAATTTCTTTTTGTTTAGAAAGCCTACAAACTTTATTTGAATTATGTAGTCGTTTCTCTATAACCCATGTGATGATCGTCAAACATGCGATCGAAATTAGTTTAGGTGGTAACAAAATAGCATAGTATCCATTTAGCTACAGACAATTTAGTAAATTTATTTAAGCTGTGGTTTACGAAAAGATAACGAAAATTTAAAAAATTTAGTAAAATATATTGTGGGAGAGCCATGCTTCGGCACGTATGGGCCGGCTCGACCGGTGTGATACCACGGCCTCACAGAAAACCGGCAGTGAAGGAATGCTTACATTGCTTTTCGCCGAGTGAGTGAGGTCATCGGAGGCCCTAACTCTACCCCCCTCTACCCCTCTTCCACCTTTCCCCTACTCCCACCTTAAAGGGAGACAACGCACATGTGCCTCTTGAGTTACAGGTGCCCATGGGGGCGGTAGTCATTTACCATCAGGTGACCAGTCTGCTCGTTTGTCCCTTCAACCAAAAAAACAAAAACGAAATATTTTATTAGTACTTTCTAGGCCCGAGAGCGGACCGTCACAATCTGTATCCGCACTTGATTAGTATGCGTACTTTTTGTTATTTATTATATATATTATATAACACCGTGAATTCCTGTGAAGAGGTATATACATCCAAATTTTCAAAATGAATCTTCCTCTTATTTTTGACTGTGTAGATTGGTAGACATTTTTCGTGTGACGTCTGGTTCTTTAGGCTATGAAATGCTGCTACTATTGACGAATATCAGATTTAACAACTTTCATAAAGGGTTAATATAATTTTAATCTGAAATAATTTACATATAAGAAACCTAATTACACTCGCGCGAGTATAGCTACTTACTTGTATTTTATCAATAAGCTTTCTGTATGTAGGGAAGTATTCTTTGTTTGATAGTATTTATCAATCAATATCAGGCCGTCTATCAGCCAAAAAATTGGTTATATAAAATCACAATAGTATAAAAAGATTTCCGATATCTTTTTATGCGATAAAAACTGGATTGAGCCTCTTATATCTACTTATATAGCTTTATATTTCATAGGGATGGTTTATTACCTGTAAGCGATACAAGGGACCACAAGTTCGTGTCCCATTGGGTTTTTTTTTTTTTTTTTTTTTTTCGTGTGGAAATCCCCACGGGTCATCACCTCACCATGGCTATTGGTGAGGTGGTATGTCGGAATCGAACCGACTAAAACCACACGGTGTTCCGTAACAAGTGAGTCTATCGCAAGGGACTCGGGTATACCCTAGGAAGGAAGTCCCCGAGAACCCTAGCAGACTTTGGCCGCCCTCAAATAGAAGGCAGCCACACCAATGGTAGCGGAGGGCCTTGCCCTCCTTCCAATTTAGAGAGGCGCACGCGGAACACGTCGCGCCACCATCTCAGGCCTGCTTCTGCTAGAGTAACGGGCAGCCTCACCCGTTACCCCCAGGCCAGCGCTCATGGAGGCCGGAGATCATTCTGCGCTCTCCGGCGCCTGGTGCGTGTCCCATTGGGTAGTGAATTTCTAAGTTAACTATAAAATTAAGCGTAAAACCTACTTCTTCTTTTTAAATCTTTCTTAATATTCTAGCATAATTCTTGTTTGTTTATTACTTAAACTTTTATTAGCACCATGTCACAAGCAAGATGTCAAACGCTTTACGCATCACCTTGTGAGTGTCGGTATTATACATTTCCTGCAAATGATCAATTAAGCTTTGATTCGTTTATAACAAGGTTTCCGATATCTTTTTATGCGATAAAAATTTTAATTGAGTATCTTATATGTACTTATATAGTTTTATATTTCATAGGGATAGTTTATTACCTGTAACTATACAAGGGACCAAAAGTTCGTGTCCCATTGGGTAGTAAATTTCTAAGTTAACCATAAAATTAAGCGTAAAACCTCCTTCTTCTTTTTAAATCTTTCTTAATATTCTATCATAATTCTCGTTGGTTTATTACTTGAACTTTAATTGGCATCATGTCACAAGCAAGATGTCAAACGCTTTACGCATCACCTAGTGAGTGTCGGTATTATACATTTCTTGCAAATGATCAATTATGCTTTGATTCGTTTATAACAAGGTTTCCGATATCTTTTTATGCGATAAAAAATTGAATTGAGTATCTTATATGTACTTATATAGTTTTATATTTCATAGGGATAGTTTATTACCTGTAACTATACAAGGGACCACAAGTTCGTGTCCCATTGGGTAGTAAATTTCTAAGTTAACCATAAAATTAAGCGTAAAACCTCCTTCTTCTTTTTAAATCTTTCTTAATATTCTATCATAATTCTCGTTGGTTTATTACTTGAACTTTAATTGGCATCATGTCACAAGCAAGATGTCAAACGCTTTACGCATCACCTAGTGAGTGTCGGTATTATACATTTCTTGCAAATGATCAATTATGCTTTGATTCGTTTATAACAAGGTTTCCGATATCTTTTTATGCGATAAAAAATTGAATTGAGTATCTTATATGTACTTATATAGTTTTATATTTCATAGGGATAGTTTATTACCTGTAACTATACAAGGGACCACAAGTTCGTGTCCCATTGGGTAGTAAATTTCTAAGTTAACCATAAAATTAAGCGTAAAACCTCCTTCTTCTTTTTAAATCTTTCTTAATATTCTATCATAATTCTCGTTTGTTTATTACTTAAACTTTTATTGGCATCATATCACAACCGAGATGTCAAACGCTTTACGCTTTTAGTGAGTGTCGGAATTATACATTTCTTGCAAATGATCAATTATTCTTTGATTCGTTATAATAAAAACTTGACCCACGATGCAAATTTTTTTCATAATATGCAAACTAGCTTTTTGGTCCCTAATTTGTCTGGTATATGAAGCAAGACAAAGGTAAAGAACACGGAAACTGTCCCACCATAAAGCTTTATTACTACGACAGATGTTTATGAATTATGTCCACCCGAAGTGATTCATAAATCTTTTATTTTTTTGTTCACATGTTAAATTATTGTTCCTAATAAAAACCCAGAGTTATTTTACTTATTTCTTTTATGTGCATGGGCATTAAAAAGGGTAAATGTAGGTTCCGGCTGTCATTTGTTACGGTCACAAAACGAATAAGTGCTTACCTATTTGGGAAAATAAATGTACCGGTCCCTATCGATTAGTAATTTAAATGGAGAATATTGTTTTTGGAGGACCTGGTATGGGAGTTTAAACCATGTTAATGTATTGTTGAGAGTGATTATTTTCAGACTGGAGTTAACATGTTTTAAAAAATAGAACATAAGTACATTTATATATATGCATGTACAATGTACATCCATGCATATAAAAGTGTGTATCTTCTATTTCGTAGTATTTATTTTATGTTTTCTATTTTTACATGTACACTTTACACGTCTATATGTACATATACAATGAAAAGTGTAAATATTCCTTATTATTTTATAAATTTATTCAATACGTTGTAGTATTTGTTCAGTCTTCAAACGAACTCTTTTTCGCTAAATATTATGAACGTGATTCAATTACCAGATATAATGTGAATGAAGACAAATACCTGTTGTTTACAGCGAGAAGCAGGGGAATAGAAAAGTTTATTGAATGAGAAGGATTACTTCGAAACATCTGCCAAGAGACAAGTTTGTGTGAATGCTCAGAAATTGTTACTTATAACAATAATAATAGTATCAGCATTTTATTTCTGTGTTTAGAATATCATATACGCTATCCTGCTCTCTAATGAAAATTCTTAAAAATTAAAATTGAAATAGTGGGAAATAAATGTTATTTATATTATAAAGTAGTTGTGATCGCGGTTTTCTTCAAGTGCATGTATATTTTTTGCATTTCATTTAGAAAAAGAATTAGGTAGGATGGAGCACCGTACCTAATTCTTTTTCTAAATGAAAGTATTTAAAGTATATACAGTGACAGCACCGTCAAAATCATCCAGCCGTTTCAGAGATTAGCCAGATCAAACAGACAGACAAAAATTTTAAAATTGCTTTTCTTGAATGTAAACATTTACATGTATTAAGAAAAAATCTGTTATTTTGATGTTGGAAGACACTTTAATTTTACTTATTTGTATATAAATAAATATTTTATGTGCGTCGTCATTACAGATTATATCTACGGAGTTATTTGTACTCGTACATACTCGTAAGTTTGGGTAAGCGTAAACTGCACGCGCAATATCCAAAACGGTTACATACTTCCGATTAAAAGAGACACTGCAACAGAGGAGTCAACGTATACCGTCAAGGCGAATACGATGGCAAGACGTTTCCGTGCTATGTAGAAAGTCCCTCATGAAAATTGAGAAATGTATTTGATACACCTTAACTGAAATAGGTACGTATGCACGCTTTGTAACTTTTTTAATAGATTAAGAATCGATTGTACAAAACCCAAGGAAGTATAAACAAATCTAATCCGTGTAAGTCGTAAAATTCTTACCTTAAAGAATAAACCAAAACATAAACCGAAAAGTCGTAAATGAATCGATCAACTGAATTGATATCCACGCGAATACACGTATGCCTACATACAATGACGACTGGCGGTACTACGAGGTGCCTATAGACTCAACAGAAACATGTTTTTGTTATTCAGAGGCGGTGATAACACTTACTTTGGCGCATCAGACTATGAGAGTGCTCCCAGTATTCGGCGCACGACTAACACATAAAGTTTCATGGGTAACTTATTGCGTATTTGTGTCGAAAACCAATTACCTACGCAGGATTTCGTATCCCTTCTTTTACGAAAAAAGGTACGACACGCTGAATTTTAACTCGGAAAATTAATATCGGCCCTCGCGTTTAGTTTTGGGGCGGTATTTTGGGCTTAATTTTTTATTAAAAGTTTTATCTATGTTTTTATAGGTATCGATGGTCCCATATCTCAGTGATATAATTTTAGCTGAGTAATATAAAACGACAAGAATCCATAATGGTTAAAACATCCCAAATATAAATATTTGTTAAAAAATATGCATATTTTTTAATAGAGATCATCAGATATTAGGGCCACTTTTCTTCGTTTCATCTACGAAGCTTGAAGTTTTGACGACGGCCTTGATTTAATTACTTGTATATTATGATCACTAAATCATGTCGTGGTATATGATTTCTCACATGAGGAAAATCTGTATTCTTTGTAACATAAAGTTATATTGCTATGGAGTGGTAATACAGACAGACATTAATTAAGTTAGTATGTTATTCGTCTAAGAAAAATCGCCTGGAACAAAATGACGTTACTACATAGATTACGTAATTTGGAGTACGGATTATGTAATTTGTGTCGGTATTTGTAGTACCAAGGTACCAATTGGGATGCCAATTATTCTACAATGACATTATGTATGAAGAATCAAATAAAAGCATAAATAAATTAAGACATAGCTTAATAATTCTTCATTGTATGGTGATTAGGTTAGGTTTTAAGTTCTCATTTCATTCAGTAAAATGGTCCATGTTATTAATAATCAAATTTAATAAGCATTATAGCTTTGAGCTATGTGAGTTTCTTTGTTTGTCTATTCTTGTTACGCTTTATCGCCTTAACTGCATAAATTATAATCATGAAATTTTGCATACATATGTCAGGAGTACATAAAGGGCATAGGGCACCATCATCTAGACCTAAATACTGTTCTCGAAGGATAAAAAAAAACTTTTACGCGAGAGAAGCCACAGGCAAAAGCTATCATCAGTCTTTCATCGTCTACTGCTGGACATAGGCCTCTCCTAATGTCCGCCACTAAGCTCGATCGTCAGCTGTCCTCGTCCAGTTTACCCCGCCTTTTGCGCATATCGTCATTCCATCTGGCGGCAGGGTGTTCTACAATACGTTTCCTTAGACTCGGTCTCCACTCGTCTTCCCCAGCGGTTTCAGATTGCTAATTCTTTGAGCAATGTCGGTTATCTTGGTTCTGTGTCAGATCACTTCGTTACGAATTTTGTCCCGCAGAGACTATATAGATATACTAAGCGTAGATCTCTCCATAGCTAAGCAAAAGCTGGTCTCATATAGGTACGAGTAATTGTTTCTTATTAAGAAACTAGTAAGGTAACAGTGTGTGTTCACATATATGTTAGACCGGTGTTTATCTAGTCGTGGCGTCTTCGGGTGCTTTTATTCTTCTTTCCTCTTTATCATATACAATAACAAAAATACAGTTGCAAAACACTTTTACTAAATCAACAACTACTCGAGCTTATTAATATTTTGCGGCAAATAAAGCTTAGCACAAAGTCTTTATTTTGACCACGCACCTTTTACTTCCCTAAGTATGTGTTTGGTAGTTCTTTTTTTATGGGATGGACAAAGGAGCAGTCGGGTCACCTGATGGTAAGTGACTACAGCCGCCCATGGGCACCTGCCACTCAAGAGTCACAAGTGCGTTGCCGGCATTTAAGGGGGGAATAGGGGGAATGGTGGGGGAAGAGGAAGGGTTAGGGCCTCTGGGAACCTCACTCACTCGGCGAAATACAACAAAAGGATTGCTTCACTGTCGGTTTTCTGTGAGGCCGTGGTATCACTCCGGTCAAACCGGCATGGCTCGCCCACGATTAAATTACCTCCCATAGTATAAAATATCTTCTTATTCCTGTCTGGGGTAGGCAGGGATGATAGAACGTCATTTGAAACGATTCTGACATAGAGGGTCGCGCCTCTTCCATATTTATCATACCTTTCATACACGCTCGCCGGTGACGGGTTCTTTTAACTAGGCCGTTCTTCAGTGTAGGTCCGATCTGGTCAGTCTCTCTTTCGGGTTTCTTCTCTTTAGTTTCTTTTCGGGGCGGGTCTTTCAGGGCGTATCCGCATCGACTTACCAACTTACTCACTCTTCACAAATCGCAGCATTCTTTTCTCAATTCTTATCACTACATCTTCTTTCAATCCACACCGTTTTCTTACCGTATCACTTCTCAATCAGTGAGGAATGATGAGCTCTAATAGTTTATCATATTCTGTAGATACTGTATTTTCCTCAAACTGGTCTTGTATTCCATCCATGAAATGATCATTCATGACTATTAACAAAGTCATATTTTGATAGGTTGACCCTTATTACAGGATGTCGTCGGACTTCGCTAGAATAGTAAACACAGGGCTATGTCCATTGAGATGTATATTAGCACCGCAGCCTCCTTCCGGGTCTAACGCAGCAATAAAGTGGACCGCTATTATACTAGTGAGTCATCTCTTGCCATACATTTGTGTAGTGAGGATATCCTGTTGTAACATATGATTCATGAACGGACTCATCCTGTATGTGCGTAGGAACCTACACTTTGTATATGTAACATATCTTTCAACTTATGTAGTAAAAATACGCACAAACTGTAATATCTTAATTTCTAAATTTCCTGTCTGTCCTGTCTGTTTTAAAAAATCAAATATTTGATGGATGAATCATTGATGGATTCCTGCTCTACATGCTGTAATTCTTTCCCCTGATGGTTTAGGTTCACAGTGGGACCCGGTAGGTAATTTGGGCAATTAAAATAATGAAAAATCAAAGCTTTATTTTTACTTTAGACCTACCGGTAAGGCATCCAAAGAGGTGAGGTGATTCTCCGAAGATTTATGAAATTTGGAATAAATGTCCAGATATTAAAATCGTCTCCGGTGGAAAGCCCTACTTTGAACGTGCATAAAAATATGGCGGGTTCAAGTTTACAGTGTTGACTTACTAAGCCGCCATTTGTAGTCCCATAACCCTTTTCCCCTTCGTGAAGTTTACGACTTCACCGACTAAATTTATTCGCGATGTTATATCTATTTCATTTTGGACCGTATTTTATTTCTATGTGGTACTTTAGTTATTCGTTTTAACATATTCCTAAAAATTACTAATCTTAACAAACACATAAAAGATATTTGAAAGAAAAAACCCTTATGAGTTGGTGTAATTTTAGTGATAGACAAATGAGTGTTGTGATAAGTGCATATGAAGAAAATGGGAGGTTATGAAACCGTCTACGCGTAAAGCGCTCGTCTCCTCAGTATGATTACACTTCACGCCCGCAAATGTTTTACAAATGGAATTAAAAACAACCTCTCCTGTTACCAAGCTATAAACGTTAAGGCACACAACAGTACACAAAATTCGTGGTAAGTATAATAGGATTTAAGAGAAGGATTTAAATTCAAGAACGCAAATAAGTAGGCGTCTGCACTTTAAGGTTTTACTAATAATATATGAATGAAACTTAATGTGAAAATATTATTAGATAACTGGTACAACTTTTGTGTACCTTTAGAAATTTAAAACTTTTAACCTCAGAGATCAGAGTGGATCAGTAAAGCAAACAACACAAGTTCGACCTCAAACACCCCTTAACGGGCACGTGCGCAGAATTAATATTTTTTGCTTTGAAACGAATACCTATAGAAATTAAATTATGAAAGTAAATACAGTTTGAATATAAATTATTTTATTGAATTTTATTAAAAAGTTGATATTACGCTATATTTATGATAAGCTATTACATCTTTGAAATATTCATTAGTGCCATCTTTCTAACCTTTTTCAACCAGTAAATTTTCAAAACGAATCGAATTTTCATCTTCAAAGTAAAAAAACTTATTTCTGGTAGAGTGCTTTCACAAAAACTGTGCTTTTAATATATTATATTATTATTTAACGTATTATTAAATTTAACTATGTACTTATGCGTATCTGGGCTACAATGTAATATAAGTCAATCAAGAAATTTAAAAAAATCATATCGAATTTACAGCTAGTTCATTAATCACGTGCGCTGCAACAAAACGTAATCCTTTGATTATATACTTGTTATATTGTTGTGATTATATACTGTTGACATGTATATAATCAAAGACGTAATTATTCTACGAGTATACTAATATTTATATTAGGAACGTGTAAAGTTTGTGACTCTGGATTTTATATCCAAACTCACAAACTTTGTAGGTGGTACTGATACGATTTCGATTATTCTTTCAATAATAGAAAGATCCCTGAGTAGGTTATATGGTATTTAGATAGATGTTAGTTTTCACTAACAAATTACAAAATACATTCCGTCAAAAAACTATCGGGAATTAATAAATTTAATTCCAAATTCAATTCAAATATTTTTTTTGTCGTTAAGTTGGCACAACTGTTTTCTATATTGGCACGAAGTTTGAGTAATATCTGTCATTTAGTTTGTTTTCAATACTCGATTTTGTAAGCTCATCTCAAGAGTGTTTTGCGAGTTTTACAATGGATAAAAACATCGAACAAAGAGTTTGTCTCAAATTTCGCATTGCAAATGGAATTTTATGTTGAGAGTCGCTGAAAATGTAAAAGGTGAATCAACTTTATCAAAAAACTCATGCATTTGAGTGATACAGTGCATTCAAAAGCGGTCGAAATTTGTTGGCAGATTTTCTTTCCAAAACTCAAATTACCATTTCGAGGTAACGCGTTTTTAGTAAATAGAAGATATCAAAGAGAATTCGCAACGAGAACTGAAGTCGATGGACTGGAATATTCGTTGGCGTAAGTGTATTATTTCTGAAGGGGTAAGCCCCTTTATTTCTAAAGGGGCCTACTTTGAAGGCAAAGCAAAAGATTTCGAAAAATAGTAAACATTAGTGTTTTTTTGACCTTTGCCAGGTACTTTCTTGACAGAGTAGTACATACGGAATTCGCGTTAAAAAAAACAAACGATTTGGCTGTTTTATTGACGTGTTCTCTGAAAACGGCTTAACCGAATAAAATGTATAGCAAAAATACATTTATTGATTTTTCAAAATTTCTTCAACACTATTTACCTGTTCTTATGTTAATGTGCATGTAATTTTTAAACTTAAAGCTTGTAGACACGGAGGAGCGGAGTAGTAAGCACGAGTACGTGGACGGATCAGGTAACAGTTGACAATTACGCGGAGCGAAACGTCTAATTAACGCAAGTGAAACCAATAGGAACGGCTATTTGAAGTAATTTTTTTTTATATTATTGGGGGCAAACGAGCAGATGGGTCACCTGATGGTAAGTGAGTACCGTCGCCCATGGACACCTGCAATTCAAAAGTCACAAGTTCGTTGCAGAATGGTAATGTAAGTAGGTACTGTAGCATACCGAGTATACCGACCGAGTACTTTGTGAGTAGAAATTAAATTTACCTACATATTTGACAAATGTAAGATTTATTTTTGCTTTTTTTAGGTTTAATATTTCAGACTGGAGGGTTTTCTTTTGACAACTATCTCATCTAAAAGAAATTACTTTAAAAAAAAAAATTGTACGAAATTCATAAAGATAATATATAATATGTTCTTTTCAGGTACAGGGTACATAATTCGACTGGCCTGTTGGTCAAGTGGTTAGTGACCCTGACTGCTATGCCATAGGTCGTGGGTTCGATTCCCACCCGAGTCTGGGTGTTCTTTGTGTCCGTTGTTTGTATGTTTGTAAAGTCCCCCGCGACACAGGAGTAATTCCTAATGCGGGAGTTGTCATTAAAAAAAAATATATATTTTATTCCCTCGAATACATTATTAATGATCATAAAAATGTCCTTAAACAAAGTGTATATGATATTGTCCAATGTTATAGGAGATTAATTAAAAGAGTACTATCATACTATCTAAGCTCTACCTTTTGATACCTTGAATTTGTTAATATTATAGCTTAACTATAGTCAGATAGAATAATACTGTTTGGTCAGATACTGGTCAGATAGAATGCTATCCTCGTTATTACCACAGGAGTTAAGTGAGAGGTCCCAATTGGCCCCCTTCCAAGACATATTGGATTGAATCCAAGTCACGAAACGTCTCATTTGGTATGTACCATTAGTTACTTTAGCACCTACTCGTTTAACCTTGCAAGTAAGTATAAAATTTATGGAACAAATTTATGTTTTTTGTTAGTAAATTATGGCTGACCTGAACAAAAGCACTTAAAAATAATGAGAAACTGCATTGTTTGTAGATTGCTTTGCGTTATATAATTGTGGACTACAATAACACTATGTCACTTAAACATTACAGTAATAAAGTAACGCTATATCGCCTCCCGGCAAAAAAAGTGTCATAATACACAAACAGCTATTTCGAGAAAACACGACTTTTATGCCTGTGAATTGAAACACAGCAGAACAAAGCAGCTAATAACGATGTTTTTACAGCTGACCAAATGCAACATTTGCTATTCAATGCTATAAAAATGTTAAAACGTACCTTACATGTGATATGACACTTTTTTGTTGGGAGGCGAAATGTAGATCGTACCTATCGATCGTATGATCTTATAGCCTTTTATAGATGACAAAAGAAAAAATATTCTCTTACTATACTATTTATATACGTATATATAACACCTGTATTATATTACACTTAAGCCAAACAATAATCTGGCAAGTGAACGGTATATAATAAAACCAATGTTATCCAAAGCTAATGATCTGACAGATTTAGGTTATATTTTGCTGACAGTCAATATAAAAAATACCGGTATTATACGAATAAAAGAAGTTTTAGAAGAAAAGTCTTTCTAGTGGACGCTGTCATTACAAGTAATATCAGGTAGATAATAATGAAATACAATAAATGTTTCTCTTGTTCAAGTTGGGAAAATAATAGCAGCTTTCTAACAAATAAATTGGTCGAATTTATGTTATACCTCATTACATACTTCTTAATCAAGAATATAAGAACATAATACTTGATATGTTATAGTTTGAGACGAGTTATATAACTTATCTACTAACCCATCTGTGAATAGCTTTGTAATATATATTACAAATATAATAAAGAGAAGGATAAATAGATATGAACGCCAAAAAAAGTTCGGTGATATGAAGAGAAATTGTGTGCCAATACATATTATATTCTATATTCTTCGCTAAAATATCTTTGTCTTCCAATAAAATAGTAAAGGGATCTTTTTAACATGCATAATTTTTTTGTATTAGTATGCATAAGTAGACTAAATATACAGGATATCCGTATATTTTTATATTGATTAAGTTAAAGTAGTTATAGTTTTTCATAAAAAAATGATATGCACCTCCCACTACAACTGTCTCTCCGAAACACATTGATCCATCCTAAGGGTGTCTGGAAGAGATTGCGTTTTGCAATAAGGCCGCCCTTTGAACATTATCTGTATGGAGTGGCGTAGCGTGCCTTGGAGGGGCCCTGTATCAAAATCAGTTGGGGGGCCCAAATGAAGGGTAAAGATTTCTCACAAAAGAAACAAAAATGCTTTAAACGGGGGAATGCCGCAATAACCGATGTAGGATGTTGCCAACTTTTGGGCGCACGCTTAACCCCGGAAAAAAACCGGACAAGTGCGAGTCTGACTCGCGCACCGAGGGTTCCGTAAGCAAACAAACTTGTATACGTCCATTTCGGGAATCAATTCTCAAAGACTTTTGCCCGTCTTTTTCGAAAGACAAATTTAACTTTGCGGTTGCGATGTACGACAAAGTGAACAATCCAACCGCAAAATATAAGTTTGTAATCACAAAAACTTTTTTTTAATGTGATATAACAACAAATTAACGACGTATACTAATTTTTCTTACACATGTTAGGGGCCCCTGTAGCCCGGAGGCCCCGTATCATTGATACGGCTGATACGGCGGTAGCTACGCCCCTGTCTGTATGACAATGACAAATGTATGTATGATACTTCTACTGTAAGACTGGTGTACAAATAAAGTGTTATCTATCTATCTATATTTTAAACTTAGTTTTTATAGATTGTCTCAATAACGAAGTGAATAAAAGAAAATATAAATTCGATTTTGTATCTTTAACATTACAGATTACACCTGCTTTTATGAGAAACGGAGGTGATAATACCTGGAAGTTCAAATGGTCATAACTTTTAAATGGATCAATAATTCTTTTGGTAACTGTGTGCTAGGGTCACGCCCTTTCAGTGATTTAAGTAAGTGTTGCATTGGTCAGATACACTCATGGTAGGAGCAATTAATTTAACACGCGTGTAACGTTTGCATAAAAACTCTTCACCAAACCTTTAATTGTCTGTTATTTTATCTTCCTTACAAATCCGAAGTAAACCTGAAAGATATTGCTATATTAGCATTTTTTGTACACAAACATTCATATAGACAGACATTGTTATACTTCATTTCATCTAGTTTCCTAAAATATTATTTCAAATAATATTTTATTTATTTTCTTAGTCTAGGATCAATAATATCGACTTATTACATAGGCATTGATATAAATTCTTATATGATACCTAGGTCGAGTGCTGAATATGTTATAGAAGTCTCGCTTGTCGATGAATCTTATGTGTAAAGAAACGACATGTTATTTATCAAAGCTTAAGACGGAATACGAGCGATATTCTTGGGAATTGGTTTTTATATAAAGCATAGAACTAAGATTGGGATACGATTCTGCAATCGAAAAACATGAATGTACGACGTATGATTTTTATGGTTGTCTTTTTTATTAAATATAGTAATAATTAAAGATTAATTTTCCGTCTCACAAAGTTTATATGGAGGTTTGTTTGTGTTTGCGTACGTGTGCACACACTCAAACATAAGCATCATGTGTGTACATTACACTCGGCATAATTCTGTGCGAAGTAAAGTGCGATTAGAGTTTTTAAATGCCAAATTTTGAGACACGAACAAATATGCATTGTATTTGTCAAAAACAATCATTATTGTCGACCAGCAGGAGAACACTATTAACCACATCAAATAATAAAACACACCAGTAGTTCCAGTGAATAACATCGTCCATTCCTCATTGTTTAACAAGAAGATCACAATTCTAATATAAAAGAAAGAAATTGTAATATAAATTTTTGTAAAAAGTTTCTGTAAGTAGTCTAAACGACCGACGCCTAATAATAAGTAATTGACTGCTTACATTAAAGTCGCTCCTCACCGGGCTTCTTGGAAGTCATTGAGGTAGGCCTATGTCCAGCAGAAGACGTCCTGTGGCTGAAATGATGATAATGATGATTGTATGCAAAACAGTCAGTTACATATTAAGGACTGTATGTTGCTCTTTACTTGAATTCGTTTGAATGTTTCAAATTAATCTAACCCCATTTGGGGCTCTGATTAATCTGCTCAACTAAAAAAAACTTTAATAATATAATATAATAATAATTTATTTTTCAAATATATCACATGTTACATTTACTGTGACAGCCACACTAGGCAGAGCCTGTGTCGTGGCTTTCAAACAATACGATTGTCTTATGCCTAGGACTTAACTAATAGGCATTTAATAATATATATTTACCGTTCTTAGTTGCATACGGGTGTGTGCGCGTGTATGCGTGCGTATGTGTGTGCGTGTGTGTGTGTGTGTGTGTGTGTGTGAATGCGTGGATCTGTGAGTGTATGTGTATTAAGTAACCCGTCAAATTATAGTTTTTAAGAGTTGCTCTGTATCCCTGTAATTTAAGCCGGTGATGAAATGTTTAATTTTAATTTTAGCTTCATGCTTTGTGCAATGCCTCAGATCGCATTTCTTTGCTACTTTGTTATATAAGTAGGGAAACATATATTTAGGAAACCTCTTTGCAAAACTAGTTTTACATTTTGTGGTAGTGAGCTTAAATCCTACTCTTGCATTCACCATCGAATTGTAGTCAGTTGAATTTAGTGCTACATTGTGCGAGTATATGACCGCATTGAATATATATATTTGTCTTATACTCAAGATACCAGCAGCTCTATAGACTTCCACTGTTGGGAACCTAGTCGGTTTTTTAAGCATTACTTTGAGTATTGATCTCTGTAGAAACTGTAGAAAAGGATAACACTAGGCTAGTAGTTTTTGTCTAACCACGGTCATCATATGGTTAAAGCTTTCTTCGTGGCAGCTCCAATTTGCTGTTCCTAAGATGAAACTAATAATGGATAATAGTAAAGTACCGATATGAGATCCCTTTCGAAAATTTATTTTGTTCTCTAATGGAATAGGTTCGTTTGCTAATGAATTTCTGGGTATTTTTATATCCACTATAAATATACTATACTATACACTATAAAAATATAATGCATTATTTGAAAAAAAAACGTTATGAAGGAGGGGCTTTTGTTGAAAGTATGAATTAATTCAAAATCATTACTTAGACCTAAAATATTGCATTAAGCTGTTTAGGAATGATTGAATTATTTAGGCTTATAAATAACAACTAGGAGTATTCAGTCCAGACAGTATTATCGCAAGAATTCATATTCTGTAACTATTATTTACGATTCACAACATTCAAAATCATTACTTAGACCTAAAATATTGCATTAAGCCTTTTAGAAATGATTGAATTATCTAGGCTTAGAAATAACATCTAGGAGTATTCAGCCCAGACAGTATTAACGCAAGAATTCATATTCTGTAACTATTATTTACGATTCATAACAAAAATAACCATGTATTTATATCAGTCGTACCAAGCAATATCGTTTGTCAGAGCGAGTATATATGAGGGTATTTAGGCTCCTAGTAACGGTTATGGGCCAAAGCATTTCAAGACGATAATTAAGAGCTCTACAGGCTAAGATATTTTGAACTTTAGTCGATTAGTACAGAGTTCAAAATCTCTTAACATACGGAATATGTAACTTTCAAATGTGGGATGCAGCTAGTTCTCTAAGTTATGATTAATTTATTGGTTCAATAAAGCAGTTCCATGTACATATGTTGGCTAACGATATGTTATGTCACTTTTGGTTTATGTATAACATGAAGACCAGTGTAGCATGGCACATATGTATAGACTATCAATCAGACAGGAAACATGTGTTATGGATGATTTTTTTTTCAATTTTTTTTTTAAATAAACCTCTTTGAACGGCTACATAAAAAATACAAAGTGCCAATTAACGTGCTAGTAGAGGTACTAAGGTAACCGCATCGTAGACATGCTCGCAATTATTGCACGAAATGTGGTAAAGTTGACAATTCACATGTTCTAAATACAGGCATTCGAGCTGCCTGCAACTATTACACTCCGGTGACAACTTAGTTTGAGCTAGACAGTCCAAAGTTAGATTAGACTGAACTTAGATAGAGTAATTTGAGTAAAAATATATTGAAGTTTTGTTTTGAATGTTAATGATTTTATTTGTATAAATTGCATATTTAATGCTATTGTTCTTAATATACAAAGAACTAAAATTTAAGTGTCTGTTTGTAATGTCATAATAACACCATTTTACTATATGTATCCGAATATTTTCACGGTACATATCCCAAAAAATCAATTTTAAAATTTTTTGTCTGTCTGTTTCGGGACTTTTACTGGCAGATAGCTGGCGTTATAAGGAATAACTTAGGCTACTTTTATTTTGGAAAATAATTAGATTTCCGCGCAAAATATATAGTTTTTTTTGTGTAGTTTGAAATAAACTATGATTTCAGCAGAATAGATTCCCTTCAAGATCTATACACGGTGATAATTAGTACATTAATTGTTTGTCTATACTGACTTGAAAACTATAAGTGATGAATGACAGACCAAGCAATGTAAATACTACTTGTCACTTAAATTAATAAGTGTGTAAATCAGGTATTACTCAAACTTTTTTGTTAGTGGGTAAGTGGGTTATCTCGCCTATTGTATTCCACATAAATTGAGCTGTATCGGAACCTCAATATTTCGTCACAAATTATAATACAATAACATCTTATACTTGATATGAGACTTTCACAGTACAAAAAGTCAATCCGCAGTAAATCTTTTGCTTTAATTTCGCATACATGCTTATACATTTCTGAATCTCCTTCGTCTCAGTATTTTGATGTCAATTAAATAATATTAGTAATTTAACATCTCACACACGGCTGATTCCAAACTATGCAGAGCCTGTACTATGGTAACCAGACTGCTGATAAACATACTTATATATTTCTAAATACATACAAAACTAATGTAAATAATTTAAAACTATTTGGATTACTTTTGTTACTATGTGTTTTAATAGAATAATATATTTTAATACAGCATTTTACGCGTTGGTCTAAAAAATTTAACTAACTAGAAAGAAAACTGCAAGTAATTTCAAGAAGTGCACTTTATTGGAAAAATCCAAGAGACATCACATTATTCAGACTCCGCTCAGTGGAAAATCTCTATAGCAATTCTGAAAAATTGAATAGCTTTGTTATATCCTCTAATATTATTGGCTTTATTCTGAAGATAACCGTAGTTAGAATTTTCTTTACATTTTTAAATGTACAAAGAAAACAAACAAATATCCTTTGACCCCTTCGACAGAACACAGACTTTTTTGGTATCAATCATATTCCAAAATAATTTTGATAACCTCGTGTAAGTACGAGGGCTACACTGAAAATTTCGGGAATCAAGGAAGTGACACTACTATTTAAAAATGTATTTATTGCTTTTCGAAGTATTCTCTGCGAAATTTGACACATTTCCATACGATGGAACCAATCATTGAAGCAACCATTCCATTCGGAAGTTGGGGTCTCCAAAATGGCCGTTTTGTAGGCGTCCACAGCTTCTTCAGGTGATGAAAATCTCTGACCACGCAATTTATTCTTTATTTTAGGGAAAGTATAGAAATCATTAGGGCTTAGGTCGGGACTGTACGGCGGATGGTCTAATAATTCTATGTTTTCTTGCTCTAAAAACTCTTTTGTTCTGTGGGCGGTGTGAGAACTCGCATTGTCGTGATGGAGGATGATGCGGCGGTTGCAGTTCTCTTTACGGAGTTCGGAAACGACCTGTGGCAAACAAATGCTAGCATACCATTCTGCATTAACCGTTCTTTGTCTCTCAAGAGGAATAGTCGCAATATGGCCGATTTTGGAGACAAACGTGGCCACCATTTTTTTATGCAACACTCCGTGAACGAACAATTTTAGTTGGCTTTAACTCATTTTCGAACACCCAAACTTGTGACTGGTTTTTTGTTTCGGGTTCGTACGCGTATATCCAGGATTCGTCACCTGATACAATGTTGTATACAGCATTTGAGGATCCTGCGTTGAATCTTTCGAGAGTTTTGACGCACCAAGTAACGCGAGCCGCTTTTTGCTCTTCACAGAGCAAATGCGGTATCCATCGGGAAAACAACTTTTTTACACCTAATTGTTCGTGCAAGATTATTTGTATGACTCATGCCAATGTCTAAATTTGCCTGAATTTCGCGGTATGTCACATGTCGATCTTCCTCAATCAGCTTACGCACAGCATCAACGTTTTCTTGGGTGACTGCAGTTTTTGGACGACCTTGACGGGGATCATCACTGAGCTTGACACGTCCACGTTGAAATTCAGCAAACCAGCGATAAATTGTGGTTTTGGATGGGGCTTCATCACCAAATGCAGAAAGCATCCGGTCAACACACTGGTTTTGTGTTAAACCGCTTCGAAAGTCATAATAAATCATCGCCCTTGAATTTTCTCGAGTCAATTCAATTTTCTCAACGATTAAACAAGTTTGAGAAGACCTTGTGAGAAGACCGAGAACCTTTTTTTAAATAAATAAATGGGATTCGATTTTTAAAACCAAGGAGTTTTCAATTAAAAATATTTTAATATGATAGGAATAGTGGAAATATTCCATTCCCGATACTTTTAGTGCAGCCTATGTATGTATTTGTAAGCACTTAAAATAATGCAAGGCAATATTTCAAGCACAACGTTCAAAAGTAAAAAGATTTTGTATCGCAATAAAGTAGAATGCAGATTAAAAGTGACTCCGGAGAAAAACGGTCCATCCATGTTGTTACGCACGAAAGCCCCTGCGAGAGCCGTCAGCCATTGCCATAACATTTTCTTATCAAGACAACACAGAAACTACCACGAGGCTCATTTCCATCCGTTGTTGCGCATAACAAAACAACCTACTGACACATACATGTCTTCTGTACAACTACTAGACTTTGAGTATCCAGTACAGAAGCGTCAATGTACAGAGTCTAAACAATGTTCGTAGCATCAAAAATAATCCTTTATCAAAGTAATGCTACTTTGCAAAGAGCTGAATACGTGTGCCTGAATACTTGTAAATGCTCTAAAAAATATAGATACTAAAGTGAATGAGTGTTATCAACCGTCTTGTCTTTTGAGTTGTTTTTTTAAATTAGCTCAGGAGTAACTTATTGTAGAAATTATATAATTTAAATATACAAGCATACGGACAAAGTAAATTGCAAAATTAATTATTCTTATGATATGAGGTGAAGAAATAATAAGCTCACTATTTTTATACATAAGAAAATCTTAAACACAGAGTTGGGATAGTATGGGTCACTCAATCCTCAAGTAATCATGGGCTAACGGATTTTACGGATTTTTGTCCGTCTTGTATGCCACAGTACTTGGGCACTAGCCACATTTAGAGGTAAAACAAAGTAAAACCATAAATTTGTCGCCGATCGGTCGGTAATTGATCCGTTTTATGGCCTGACTTTTAACGACTACCTTTACTAAGGTTGAACCGCGTCACACCAACTGTTTTATGTAAATTGGCAATATTACAAACTGTTATTGGAATTGCTTATAAATTTAAATGATTGAAAGAACTATAAAAATGTGTGTAAGTGCCATATGTGTAAAGTTTACTTAAAATCTTCCATCAACAATACCATCTAAAGTTTATAAAAATACAAAAACAGTTCTTACCACAATTTTAAATTCAATAATTTAGCTGCCTTTTCTTTGAATTGTGTGTCTATAAATATTCTCCGCAACTTCGAGTATTACATGACTCAGATAATATTTGATAATCTCTTTCTTTTATGTTTTTTTTTACATTGAGAGATGTTTTTAAATATACTAAGAACCACCACCACCAACCGTGGTGGT
Source organism: Euplagia quadripunctaria (assembly GCA_963859945.1). Classification (NCBI taxonomy): domain Eukaryota; kingdom Metazoa; phylum Arthropoda; class Insecta; order Lepidoptera; family Erebidae; genus Euplagia; species Euplagia quadripunctaria. The sequence goes on along the minus strand of OY982576.1, from coordinate 16,114,285 downwards.
CGTGCCTGGTGGGTCCAAGCGCTATGCAGTATTAATAGTAGTCCAGCTTGTCTTCGATGGAAATGTCGCCTTAGATAGATTAATGCATCTACACCTTTATCATAACTATAGTCTATACCGCTATTCATTTTCATTTTTTTTTTTTTTTTTTTTTTAAGTGAAAAACATATATTATTACATATGTATTATAAATTTTAATTATATACAACTTACACATTAAAACTAATAAAAAAAGAAAAAGAACTGTATATGGGCTATTTACATGCATGCGTCATAAAATTCCTCCACATCGTCGCCTACTGGCAGTGTTCCCAGAAGGCTGGCAGCATTGCCACGTTGAATGGCAATGCTAATTCTCTGTGCAAGAATAAGATTAAATCTAATCAATTTTCATTTATTCAGATTGTAGGCAAATACAAAATAGGAAGATTCCTTAGAGAATAACATGAAATCATTTTGGAGATATTTCAATAGTCGAAAGGGTCATGCTTCATTGCTTAACACTATGACACTTCAAAATACTTCTTCGTCTGATGGTCAGGGGATTTGCGATCTCTTTTCAGGCTATTTTCACGATATTTAACGGACCCTTTTTAAGAAAAACTTTGATATTAGAACTTGAACCATTGATCCTAAGCTATCAGATAACGAAAACAAACGTTACTTGAACTCACTATCGCGCTTTTCAATTGAGTTAGGAGATATATTGACCAAAATAAATTATTGAAATGTAAAAAGCCCCAAGGTTCTCACTTAGGGCCCCTGTTTTTTTAATAATATTCATTAATGATTTAATTCATCACCTATCTCGTAAATATTTTTAAACTTATCTCTAAAACAGAAGATTGTTTAGCCCTTCAGCAGCAAATGTTAATAAGTGCTTTAGTACATCGTTCACCCTTAGATATACGTTATAAAATCAATAGTAATTTAATGTTCGTTTGTTAAAAATCGCAAATCTCTTAAAGTTCTTTACCAATCGCTTTAAATTTTTTACATATCATTGTAATTTTATAAGCTCATGTTTTTTAACATTTTTTTTTCTATATATAAAAATTTAACATTCGTTTTTTCAGAATCGCAAATCTGCTAAAGTTCTATACGATTCGTTTTAAAATTTTTACACAACGTTGTATTCATATACACGCATTTTTGGGATATATATTTTTATTAAATATAAAACTCAATGTTCGTTTGTTCGTATTTTATGCACGGCTGTACCGTTTATCTGAAGATTATGAAATCATCATGCATACACGTTGCTAGGACTACAGAGAAGGACATCGGGTACCTTTCATCTAGAAAAAAAGTACTGTTCCCGAGGAATGGAAAAGCCGGATGGAAGCTGCGAGCAAAAGTACTGTTCCCGAGGGATGGAAAACCCGGATGGAAGCCGCGAGCAAAAGTACTGTTCCCGAGGAATGGAAAACCCGGATGGAAACCGCGAGCAAAAGTACTGTTCCCGAGGAATGGAAAACCCGGATGGAAGCCGCGAGCAAAAGTACTGTTCCCGAGGAATGGAAAACCCGGATGGAAGCCGCGAGCAAAAGTACTGTTCCCGAGGGAATGAAAACCCGGATGGAAGCCGCGAGCAAAAGTACTGTTCCCGAGGAATGGAAAACCCGGATGGAAGCCGCGAGCAAAAGTACTGTTCCCGAGGGAATGAAAACCCGGATGGAAGCCGCGAGCAAAAGTACTGTTCCCGAGGAATGGAAAACCCGGATGGAAGCCGCGAGCAAAAGTACTGTTCCCGAGGAATGGGAAACCCGGATGAAAGCCGCGAGCAAAAGTACTGTTCCCGAGGGATGGAAGTCGTGAGCAAATGAACTGTTCCCGAGGGATGGAAAAACCGGATGAAAGCCGCGAGCAAAAGCTTGTTATTTGTGGTATTATTTGTAAAGCCAACCAACTTCAAGGTTTTGTTTTGAGATCTATTAAAGAATTTAGAAAACCTCGTAGCTTTGTATATATACTGTGCCCTAATGAGGTGTCTATTGAAACATGGTAGCCACAAATGGTCACCTAATTACAGAGTTTGTTTGAATGAAATTGAGCGTATTCAGAAAAAAAATCCTTAGGATTCTTAATTATCATCATAAACCTGGTGGGTTAAATCTGGGGGCATGAAAATGCCTTAGCCTAAGTCCACCAAAAAAAAAAAACACAGCCGTACCATCCTTTTCTCGAAGCCATTTTCGAACCCCTGTAAATTCTTTGTGAATAAAGCTAGAAGCCTGAGTTTTGACTGACCAAGAGGACATATAGCAAGGTATATTCCCAAATTGCATTCAATTTGAACCTATAGTTTAAGAACTATTGCAAGTCAAAGTTCCTTAATTTTGTCACTGCCTCACTCACTTACTTACCGATCATCACAATTTTAAGGTAGAAAAGAATAGAATAATCTTTATTGAAAACCAACGACATATTGCTTAAAGTAAATACACAAAGTGGATAAGTCCTATGTACAACACATAATAAAAATAAATTAACAATTAAAGGGGGCTTCCCTATTAGAAACGTGTTTTTTTTTTTGTTTTTTTGCTCGATCTTAATAATGGCAACAAGTAGACGCTTGACATGCTCAACGAGTTTGTATTGCTATATTCGCTAAAAAAAATATTTTTCTTTTTTCAAAAAAAAATTACTCAAAAGTACCAAGTGCCTACATAGTATTCTTATCGTATCTTGTACGATGGTCGAAACCCTTCATGCGCGATTCCGACTCGCACTTACTTGCCGGTTTTTTTTAGATTGTTAAAATGGCAAATATTTCAATGTGTCTTGTATTTTATTATATATCCTACTAATCAGCATTAATTCCATATAACTTATTCATTTGACGACCGCAAGTTGATATTTGATCCGCAATACAATACTGTAAACATAGGGGCTGGTATTTCGAAAGGTCACAAATGGTAAAAGTTATTAATTATTTATATTAACCGCATCGTATACATGACTGTAGCGCTATGTACGTATATTAGAATTCGGTATGCGTCCTTTTCTCCTTTCATATTGTGAGAAATATCAGGTCTTATTGCCACTTTGATGTTATGTTTTAAATGAACAGGGTTGACGGCAGTCACAGACAGATGCTTGCATATGATATATTGGAGTTGCGGTTTGTGTAATTCCCTGCCACCCTTTAATGTTTTAAGGTTTTTGTTTTGGTAGGATTAAAGCTTTTAAAAACTCGTAGATAAAAGAAAAACACTTTTCTTATTTATAATTAGATTAAATAAGAAAAAAGGAAATACATTCTCTATTTAACACCTTTAATACAAAACCAAATAAGTTCAAAAACAATATTTGTTCTACATTTTTTTTTTAAAGAGACATCTCTCGCAATCCACTAATAATGTTATAAATGTGAAAGTGGATGGATCCAAATGGACGGATGGGTGGATGTATGTTTGTTACTCTTTCACGCAAAAACCACTTAACCGATTGGGATGAAACTTGGTATGTAGATAGCTGGAGACCTGGATTAACGCAAACGCTACTTTTTATCTCGACTTTCCCACGGGATCGGGACTTACGCTGGTGAAACCGCGGGGCGCTGCTAGTTAGGAATATTCCTGTGTCGTGGAGGGCAAATTTTTGTCCCGTGTAGGTTTTGAACCTACAACACTCGGCGCGGCGTAGTGGCGAGGTGACCACTTAAACTATTGCGCCATCCGTACAGTCATTAGCAATTCAATTTGTGTGTATTATATCCTGTAATGTACTATAATTTGTAATAAATATGTGTATTCTGAATGATGATTCCTCAATACAATTATAACTTTCACATTATTAAATTGTATTAAAATATTGACATTATAATAAATATTAATATTGACATATTAGACTATTGAACTGTATAATGTGATTATAATATTAATTTTGCATGCCATTAAAATTGACTGAAGTTGCATGTCTTAGATTGCCACATTTAAAATCTGTACCGACTTTTCTTTGGAATTTGAATTTGAAAAGCTTACTCCCAAATTTAAACAATAGAGATACACAAAAGTATTTACTCTACTTAATCCCATATTTGCTAAACTATCGTATTTGCTTTCGCTTGCGAGTAAAAGAGACCCATACAGTCTGTGCTAGGTTACAATGTAGAAAATATTTTCGACGAACTTCCCACATATTTATTGAACTAAAGCGATGGCATATTCCGATTTAATATGTTAAAAGTAAAAACGGATCAATGAAGGACGAGTTAATTCAAATTTTCAAATTCAAAATCATTTATTCAATTCAGACACTAAGTGACATTTATGAATGTTAAATTGAAGCTACTGTTAAAAATCATAGATCGAAGCAAACAGACGCCACAGTAAGTACTGGATTGTCAAGGTAAATTAGGTGAAAACACCAAAATCTACTACCTGCTTGTGTCGATCTATAACTTCCAGTTTCCAAAATGCGTAGAGCCTTATGAGAAGAATACTGGCAAAGAAACTCAATGCCACTCTTTTTAAAAGTCAGCTTGGTTTGAAAGAGAGTTTTAGTAGAGATGCTGCTTTCTTAATACCCTTTAACCTGTAAATGTTACACAAACAAAGGTTTACTAGAGTGTCGACATTCGTATGAACATTCAGAATCCACTAGATTAAGTCGGTCAATCCTTGACCCATTCACGTCACAGCGAAATGCTGCGGTAAACCCAAGAAGATCTACATTCGTGACATGTACTATGTTTCAAACCCTGATGTATTCATAACAGAAGCTATAAACAAGTTGGAGGGTTACAGCAGATTTCTATTTGAATTAGAGTAGCTCGAAGAATCTTCAACGTACTATAGATCGCAGTTAACTAGTACGGCTATGTGACTAGCTAGCGTAGTGCGCAATTTCTGCTGAGGAAGAATTTACATGACCAGGTCCTTTGGTCCCAAGTACCTTAGTCACTTGTATCATATTTATTGGAAGATTTCGTGAATACTTAATTAAATGAATAGTTGATTGTTCATACATTACATGACCCCTGCGTCTAAATAACTTACCAGATTTCATACATTATGGATAAGGTCAACACTAAATAAAATTGCAATAAAGAAAATGTGAGTCTGCAGTCGCAAAAAGTAGTTTTTAGGGAGGAAGAACTTGCTAAGTTTTAGCTACAACTGATAGACCCTTTATTTAATAATAGTAATAAATATATATTTATTTCAGTAACACATATTTAAAACATTAATTTTGTTGCTGAGGCCTCCTTTAAAGTATGATATAGACACTTGTGCCAGGAGACCCCACTCTTCTATTAATTACAATTTTATTAATACATTTAAAATAAATATATTTTGAACCTATAACTAAAGTATACATTTTTTGCGGTTAATTACCCTAGTGATGCAGATATTATATAATTATATTGTTACTTGTCTCTCAATGTGTGTACGCGTGCTTGTGTACGAGTGTGTGTATGAGGATGCGAGTGTACGTGTGTTTAGCATCTTCTTATTTGAGAAACAAAAATTGTCACAAGATTCATGTGAGCGTCGTCATCCTAAATCTAAAAACCTGTTAATATTAAAGATGAAGAATCAACTCCTTAAACGTACAAGTCCACTACTAAACACGACAGCACTACCAAACAATTAACTGTAGCTATAATGGACGTGGATATACTTAATCCAAATATATACAAAGCAACGAAAAGACCAATAAATATGAAGAAACTGTAATTAAGTCAATTACTTAACCTTCAGGTCATTTTGTATTTTCTTTTACCTAATTGATTATAATGAAAACCAGTCCATCGTTTCATAAAATTAACCTAAGGCAAGCCGTGTATTTGTTAGTCACCCAATGACACAAAAAACTGTTCTAAATAAATCAAATCTGTTGAGGTTTATCCGTATTCGCGTGACCTTTAAGTAATCTGTCGGCGTTCAGCCGTTCGTGTTATTCGTACGTGCATGAAAATCTAGGCTCATGTGATACGCTTCGTATTTTTTTGCGATATAGCGCTTTAGGTGGTATTGCTTTTAAGAAAAGAATATAAAACAAATACCCCAGATATTTCTTTAGATACCAAAGGATTTCTCCTATAAGATTGGCTACTTGTGATACAATGGATATGTTTTCAACGTGTACGACTATGTTTATTACAGAATTATTACATTTAACTGAAGAAAATAAAGTTTCTGAAGTAAATCAATTTATTAATCAAACAGCGCTGGCATGGTTTCATATTCATAACCAAAAGTTCTTCTTAGTTCCCTTAGTTTGGTAGTCTTTGCACAAGTCAGAAATGAAATCAAAGCAAAAAATAAAAGCCTTTTTGTTAGCAAGGCATTATTCGTTCCTTTGTTATTAGTGTCTCGAAGTGTGCTTTTAACAAATCTCTACCACATCTACTATTATCCGGTTAGGTTTTCTAATTCCCAGGAAAATCTACTGGCCGAGATAGAAAGTCCATTACTAACCCTTTGTTCAAATGGTTATAGCTTCATCGGATTGAATTTAATACTTTAAAACCGAAGGCGAGGCCAATATCATTTTTAAAATCCAGATTTGTTATGTTAAGGATATGTACTTTTATTTTTACTAGAGAATGCCTGGTGGTCGAATTTCGACCATAATTTATTAAGTTTTGAATGTTTCGTTTTATTTCATTGACCAGTATAATGGCCAGATGATTAGCGATTATGATACTTTAAGATTACGATATTGTGCTAATATGATGTTTTGCGAATGTGATGATTTGCGATTATAGTGTTTTGAGATTATAATTTTTTGCAAACATCGTGTTATGAGAAAATGATATTCTGCTACTAAGGCGTCACATCGTCAAACGTTAAGTTTTGAACGATATGGTGGGTCAAGCTGGGGACAGACAACTCAAGACGTGCTGGAATCATCTGTTTAACATCTGCTCAGGCAAATCGCGATCGGCCTAATGCAAGGATCGGTCTACGACAAATAGATTTCGAACGATACTGAAACGTTTGACAAACACAAGAAGCAATTAATTTCAAATGTCATTAGGTTAGACAGTAGTTACATTATTAATACTTCAACTTCAACTTTTGGATTGTGGCAATTATTAATACATATCGGCAGTCACTTGATAACATATATGTCATAATATGTGTTTGAATGTCATATGTGTCAATAAGTCTTCAGGTCATTTGTCATCTCTAAACGTCGTTCATGTCATCTAAAATAGATCTCTATACTGATGACATCATTTCATGATATGAAGCTACCCGAACTTGACTTTAATAATAATATTTGAGAATATATAGAGATGGGTAATCACCTGGGTTAAAACCCACGACTGGGTAAAAACCCGGTTGATTACCCATCTCTAGTACTAAATGTAAATGATACAATTATTATGAAGCAAACGCGGCACCGCGCAGTTGGTGCTGGCGTATGTAGAAAATATTAACTATCATATTGTACGGGTTTGCTCGTACAGGAAGGAAAGAGATATTTTTATACGAATAAACTGGAGAACAAGCCAGGGTCGCATAGCTGCAACTCGAACTGCCTGGCTGTGGCCTTCATGTCCGAGCCCTCTAACACATACAATACCAATAACCTAATAATAATGTTAATAATTAACGTTGAAGATACTCAAGAATTACTATATCACTTGAGGTAAGCGATATCTCTACGACAAATTAATTAACCTCTGTACTTGAACGTCTGACATCTCTATGTCACATTCATAGAGTCTGTGTTCCGAGTCAAAGTGTCAACTGGTGGTCTGACCTTTGATGGGAACGTATCTTTGAGAGACATAATTGGAGCATAACTATTGCATGGCTCGCATTGTGGGTGAGAATCTATACTAATATATAAAGCTGAAGAGATTGCCTGTTTGTTTGCTTGAACGCGCTAATCTCATTCACTACTGGTCCGATTTGAATAATTCTTTCAGTGTTAGATAGCCAATTTATCGAGAAACGCTATAAGCTATATATCATCACACTAAGACCAATAGGAACGGAGCAGTGACCATAAACGCAGGTGAAACTGCGGGTACTGCTAATATAGTATATGTCGTTCGCCTTGTGTCGTTAAAATTTATTTATACCAAAAATCGCTCACACATTTTTACTAACTTAACTACTAACTTATTACTTACTATTAACTTATACTAACTACTAACTAACAATTTTTATAACTCGTAGTAAAAAAACAAGACTAACTAGTGCTAAGACTTAAGTTCGTTACATATCTAATTAAATGTTCGAACTATTAGATTGCGTTACTAGTTAAAATATATAAGAATGTTGTAATAAAGATAGATCTATGAACAACCAGTTTGTGAAAGCAGATTCAGATTGTAATGTACGTAATACAAACTTTTTACCAATAAATTAAACATAGGAAAGAAGAAAGAAACTGAAAAGTGAAAAATAAACTCGTTATCCTAACTAAACTCCTACACCAATGTAAATACCTAAATAATTTTGTTTCGGCTCCAAAACTACAAACAAAAATGTAATTCGAAAACACTTCGGCAAATAGACGCCATATGAATACTCTAAATATTCATTCTAGATTGAATTAATTTGCTTGTTTGTATGTTTGACGCCGACTTTTTTTGTGGCTAAAACAATCAACTACAGGTCTACGTAATGTTGTAATATTATTAGAACTACTTATGTGTGCTAAGTTTTAAGAAAATCGGTTCACAGGTGAAAAGTCAATGGGGGAACAATCATTTGTCCCCTATTTTTCCACCCTTAAGGTTGAAATATTTATTTGAAATTTAAATCGGATCGACTTCAAAGTATGCCCTATTCAATAAAAAAACAATTATCGAAATCGAACTACCCTGTAAAAAGTTATGCGTGATCATACATAAAATATAATAAAAAAAATATACGGGTCGACTTGAGAACCTTCTCCGTTTTTTCGTCGGTTAAAAGCAAGTTTAAAACTGTAGTGTTGCTAAAGGCCTGTATTTCATCATAGGCTTTGCCTAGGGTATGTTTAACAGCTAGCGATGTTATAATGTTATAGTATTGCAGAACTGCCATTTTATGTATGGCGCAGACTCAATTCTATATCGTATGACTAGGGCGGTGGCACAAAATCTATTTAATATACTCATTTAATGTATATAAATAAATTATCCAAATACTAAACCGCCTTTCTATACAACATCAATCCAGTTCTGCACTACGTTGACCCGAACTGTGACACCTGCCTTTAAAGGAACGCTTAGTCTATCTTTTGTACTGAGCGATGGTCGAACGGCAACGCCTCATTCATTGCCAATAGTGTCGGGATCTTTCGATTCCTCAAAATTAGTGTATATTAAAATATAATGATATAGAAAATATAGTTGTCTATGTAATACGTAGTCTGAATATGAAATTTAATGTACAATGAAAAAGTAAATGACTCGGTCACTGATTCATTTATTTTGTATCGGAAATAGTTAAATACGATTTTTAGTTAACAGTATTTGAATACAATAGAAGTGTTAAATGTGTTTCAATGACCGATTTAATTTGTTGAATTGGTTGGTGGTTTACTTTACACATATATTTTCTATAGTTTCTATTTAGTGCAAGGTTCAATACCGCTGAACGGAGAAAAACGGAGAGGAGTGAGAGCGAAGAGCCAAATGAAACACGAAGGAGGGAAATACATAGAGTGAGGAATACATTGAAAAGCGCAGCAGTATTTTATACACAAGTGCGAGAAGTCAATGAAATGTTACCAAATTAATTGCTACAGTACAGATGTCCACACACAGGGACGCACACACGTACGTACGCATCCACGCTCGAACTGTAAATTATAAATACATCTCTACACCTTTACTTATAATAAAAAAAGGCAAATGTAGACATATTTACACAGTGGCGTAGCGTGCCCTGGAATGAAGGGTAAAGATTTCTCACAAAAGAAACAAAAATGCTTTAAACGGGGGAATCCCGCAATAACCGATGTAGGATGTTACCAACTTTTGGGAGCACGCTTAACCCGGGAAAAAAAGGAATTGCTTTTTTGACTTTTGTCATTTCTGAAATGAAAACTCTATCGTCACGTATGACAGTTTTTTATATGTTTTTTCCCGGGAAGTACGAGGTTATAGGAGAGCATAACATTTTACAAATTTTTGCTTACACACGTTAGGGGCCTCTGTAGCCCGGGGGCTCCGTATCATTGATACGGCTGATACGGCGGTAGCTACGCCCCTGTATTTACATGTAAACACCTTTACGTGTAAATATATCTTTAGATTAAAAGAACTTTACTGTTAAAATACCAAGCGTTAAAATACTGTTTTATAACCAAGTCAGGTAGGTACGTCAAATCAAATCAGATTTTTGAATCCCTTTTCAATCATAGTTCTTAAGAGTAACTCAATGTTACATTACGACAAGAGACAAATATCGAAGACTAATTGAGACTGACAACTGGACTGGTGAAGAACATAAACAGTGAAGTTTTCTAAATCATTATGAAGTTTTTAATATTGTGTAGTTTGCGACAAATAAACGGTCTAGTCAATTTACGAGCAAGCAATTTACCCAAGAGTACGTGACTCGACCTTACCTAAAGTCGCGAAGGTGTCCGCAGAGATAAGGCTAATTAACGCAATCCAAAAATAAAAAGGGCAATGATGTTTTTTTTAGTTAGTTAATTGTGCTTTGTGAAAAAAAAAATCTATATTTAGGTAGAAATAATTTTTGTGTTCTGCTTCTGAATTTACTACGCGGTACACCAAATAGACGTTATGTCTTATCTAGAGTCTAGAATATTTTTTTTATTTTATTTTAGTTATACCATTCGATTTTAATTGGACTGGGAAGATTTGGCAAGAATATTGATACGTTAAAATAATTTAAAATACAGCGTTAATAAAGATAACACTTATAAATATTATAAGTATATTTGAAATTCATTACATTGCAAATTTCTTACGTCACATTAAATTATTCAATTTGAAATATTAAGACCCATAAAATTTTAGAGCATATATTTTGGGCATAATATTGAATAAGGTATTTTATTTCTTCAGACAGTGATAATTACGCTTAAGTTTACGACAAAGAATATAGCTTTCCCTTTACACGGATTTAGAACTTGGCGAATAGTCAAAAGTACATCTACAAGTAGGTACCTAAGCCTAATACTCGACACGTAAGGGTAAGCCACACATTGAGGTAATTAAAGGCGGGATACTAACACGCCTCAACTGTCTTCTAATTGAATTGGTAAACACACCTTTCTCTTTTAGGAAATCATTAAATTTTAAATTAAGCATTTATATCCTATCATTAAAATGAACGATAACGAATTCACTATATATAGGCGTATATAAAGTAGTAGTATTATTCGAGATTGTTCCGAAAATCCGGTATTCACGAATGCATCGTTGAACTGACAGCTGTCTCGAGAGAACGATCAGTGCAATTCGCACGAAATCTTGTGCTATCAAAAGCAGAGCTTCGCTTCAGATATCATAAAGCTTATAGTAATCTGTGGTGACCCAATGCTATGATGTAACCGATCAAAACCTATAGTTGTAAGATTAGGATAATAATCTGAAAAGTGCAATATTTTTAGTTTTTACATCAGTTTCGTTGATAGCAATTTTAAGAGATTAATTCTTTGAGTTTTTGAATAGCTTCGTATCGTTCCAAACACTTTAAAACTGGACCGGTCACTTGACAGAAGCTTCCTGGCGACCTTAGTCACAAACGCGCGACTGACACAGCTGGTATTGCAATCGAGCCTTGTTTGCCATCTCAATAGTATTAAAAAGTAATCACATTGCGAGAGAAATAGAAGTGGACTAGCAGTCTTAAAAAAATTGTAAACACATTTTTTATACAATAATAACCTCTGATATTTTAGACACTATAGGAATAAGTGATATTTTTTGAGTGTATGTTATGCGATATTTTCAACTCTATGTGACCTATTTCCGTTAAGATCGATCTCTACCATTTGGAAGAACTTCATAGTCTCTAGAGAGAGTCATTGCACCAGGTTCTATATCTAAATATGAGTATCACGCAAACGTTCTGGATTTAAAGTGTCTATAAGAATAACCGCGAGCATAATCTCAAACCACAACTCATAGTACAGTAGGCAAACTACACATAAGAAAGTAAATTGTCTACGAAGGCTAGTTCAGTCTAGAAAATAATAGAAAGAAATAAACTTAATTGTACACCAACTTCAATTTCATCATACGTATACGTAGGTACTTACAAAAAGTTTACTTCAAATGTAAGAAGCCAATCGACCTTTAAAAAAAATTAACATTAAAAAAACCAAAAAAAAAATGGAATTTAGTTTTCTTTTTTTTTGAAAGTATCTACTTTGACGTCCTAGAATTGATTCATGCACTGGCTAGTGGTTGTGAGAGGTCCATGTTCAACTGACAGAGGCAGGATAGTTTGCTGATTAATGATGTTAGCATCAATACTCGCAATGCGAACAAAATCCATTAGGTACTTGTTATAATAAAGTTATGTATGTGAGAAAATATTTTATATGCCAACCATCTGTTAAAACTTACGACATTTTTATAAGGTGTGAGTATTATGAAATGGTTTTTTGGAAATATCTTTTATTCTGAAAGATAATAATTATATTTAAAAACAACTTTACTGATTTTTTTACATGGGAGAGCCATGCTTCGGCACGTATGGGCCGGCTCGACTTCGCTCGATACCACGGCCTCACAGAAAACCGGCAGTGAAGCAATGCTTGCATTGCATTTCGCCGCGTGAGTGAGGTTACCCGGAGGCGCTAACCCTTCCCTCTCCCCTATTCCCGTCCTTCACCTCTCCCCCATCTCCTCTCTTCCCACTCTTCCCCCCCTCCCCCTACTTACTCTTCTCCTACTCCCACCTTAAAGGGCGGCAACGCACTTGTGACTCTCGAGTTACAGGTGCCCATGGGCGGCGGTAGTCATTTACCATCAGATGACCCATCTGCTCGTTTGCCCCGTATACCAAAAAATAGAAACTTTTCTGGGGTTACTTTTTCAGTTTTTTTATGCTGTCGTTGATGTTTCTACGTATATGTGTATTTATTTTATGGTTTATTGTAAGGGAAGCAACGCTCAAGCGATACCAATGGGTACACTCATTGTTTACCATATTTGTTTTTATGTCTTAATAGCATAAAATGTCTCCACTCCAATACATTGACCACTTTATCTAATTTCAACAACCTTTATTTTATACCGAAGTCTTCAAAAGTCTAGTATTTTTGCTTACCCATTAGGTATATTAAACTAATATTACAAAAAGCTGTTCAAAGTTTTTTTTAAATTTAAATATTACCGCGAGCGACAAAAAAGTAAAGCCCCTATAAACCAAATCATTTACAGCTAGTAAATTCTAAAGGAGCTAACTTGACGTGAAAAAGGGTCATCGTTTAACGTGTTCTAACGAATTTCTTTTCATAAAACTGAAAATACCCGGTTGTTTCGTCGGTTTGAAATGAGAGTTTCTATACCGTCGGCCCTTTGAAATGTTTGAGAATAATTAACGCAGGTGGACGGAAGTTATTTGTGTATCTTTCATGAAGCAAAGGTATGTTCATCACGTTTAACAGATCGTAGGTGCTTTACATTCAAATGATGTGGACCTGAAATGTACTGAACGCTTGGTTGTGGAGCTTGTGGACAACTTGAAATTTAAAGCTTTTATCTAACAATACTTGATTTTATATGATTATTATCTATAATCTTTACATAGCATAAAACAAAGTCACTTCCGACGTATGTATGCTTAAATCTTTTAAACTACGCAACGAATTTTAATTCGGTTTACACCAATAAATAGAGCGATTCAAGAGGAAGGTTTATACGTATAGTTTAATTTTGTTTTGTGTTAATTTGTATAATCATATGACGATAATTGTTCACCACATCAGTACCTATCTACATTACACTCGTGCAAAGCTAGGGCGGGTCGCTAGTAATATTATAAAGCTGAAGAGATTGTTAAATTTTTTGTTGGTTTAGAAGCACTAATCTCTGAAACTGTCAGTCAGATTTCAATAATTATTTTGGTTTTGGATAGAGTATTCATTGTGGAAGGTTATAGGCTATGTTACATCACGCTACGACCGTTAGGAGCGGAGCATTGACCATAAACGCAGGTGGAACTGCGGAAAACATTTCGTATTTACTATTTATACAACTTGTTCACCCTTGGAATTTTTTCCAACATTAAACATTAGCTGCACCACGCGGTTTCACCCGCGTAAGTCACGATCTCGTGAGAAAATCGGGATGAAAATAGCCTATGTGTTAATCCAGGTCTTCAGCTACCTACATGCCAAGTTTCATCGCAAACGGTTAAGTAGTTATTGCGTGAAAGAGTAACAAACATCCATACATCCACACATCCATACATCCTTACAAACTTTCACGTTTATAATATTAGTAGGTAGTAGGATAATTAAAATGGCGCATGCGGTGCTTATCTTTCAGTAATTGTTACACCAGACCACCTACCTGTAAAACTGTGTTCTGTTACTGCAATCAGAGGGAACAATATTGTTGGTGAGAATTTTTTTTTATAGAAAACATGGGTACAAAAAATTAAATGCATTTATGTGAGCGTGTACACATTATTTTTAGACAAATAATTCGTAAATAACCGTTTTATGTGAGGTATGTATTTAGGTTCTAGTTAAATTACGAGATAATGTTAGCATAATTAAATAATAATATTTAAACTTTGAGTGGCAGAGGGCGGCAGAGTTAAGTAAAATTAAGGGGAAACCGGGTCTGTGTTTATTTTGACATAAAGAATCCACTTACTATAACTTTTGTAATGCTTTTATGGATTGTCGTAAATAGATGATTTAACTCATTAGACTATAAATTTCTTCGTATGTAAACCTCCCAAAAGAAATCATGAAGACCTATTTCTCCTAGATATGGAGGATAATCGCAACAAAATAATTAATATTTTACTTAACACTGTACAAGAGTTCGTCCTGGTAGATTAATTTTAAATGTCCATGAGAAAATACTTAATTTAAAATAATCGATAAATATTCTGAATCAATTCATGCTGTGTGTATTTCATTAAAACAACAAAATAGTATTGTATTACTAGTATGCTATGTGTAAACTAGTATATAGCACCAATTAGTTGGATGTGCTTGGATAGAAAATAACTCTTCTCTTATTTTTTGGGAAGACGTCGCTACCTCCGACTCTGATTAGCAGAATGTGCAATAAGAAACGGCGAGGGAGCGGACGGATATGCATTTTGAAAATTAAACGGTTGCTCTTAAGGAATGCGTGGAAGAAAACCCCTGAAAATATTATACATAAAGGGTGGGTGGGTTTGCTATCTGTGAATTCGTTAGTAGACGATGGACACCATCATGCTGATGGCCTGCTGGTGGTGGCAGGGGTAGTTCATCACAGGTTGCCATAAAAGTAACAAAGAAATTGAAAAAAAGAACATGTATCCATATTGTTATATCTACATAATATGATTACATCTTTAAATTATATACATATATGGAAATGGAAGACCACGACTGGTTTAAGACATTCGAAAGCCTTAACAAAGGATTATGATAATAAACTATCCAAACAAATTCTGGAGCTCAAAAGATACAAAACCTGTGCAGTAACAAGAGTCCACACCGGACACTGCAAACTGAACAAACATATGTTCAACCTAAAGTTGGGCGAGAACATAATATGCAGATTCTGTCAAGAGGTAGAAGAAACTGAAATGCATATTCTGTGCTCTTGTGGCCCACTAATGCGGCACCGAAGTATTAACCTAGGGTTGCACATCATGCAACCGCAGGAAATACAAACAATCACTGCTGATAGGATCTGGAAGTTTCTCGAAGCCATAAGTCTGAGCAGTGAACTGTAAAGCAAAGGTGCGCTACAAAAGATCAGAAATGGTCGAGGTAGCACTAGACACTTAAAATAATAATAATAATAAATAAATATATGCAAGAATACTTTTTGAGCTGGTAACGCAACAGTTTGTAACTTATTGGAACAACTTGCCTGTACCTTACACTATGACGTATGCTCATACTCAATAGATAGATCACTGAAGTCTTTAAAGTATACATTTGCGATTAATGCGGTTCACCATTTTGCTAATGCAGGAAGACGTCACTTTGCGATGGAGCTAAGAACCCACAAAGCGTTATCTCGTTGACGTGTTGCCCGTGGATCAATCTTAGTTGGAGAATAGCGCTCTCACTGAAATCACATCTTTAACATGTAATAGATCTAAACACATATGGCAATTGGCACTGGTAGCCTATTACCATGTATATAGGTATTTGCTTATCTGTTCAAGAGCTATATAATTCATGTCTGTATAGTACTTTGTAAATCTTCTAAGATCTTCCCTTACTTGTGTTTCTTTTTAAGTACCTATTTAAGGTTAACAAATGTATGCTACGGTAGTCTAAATAAGTAAATGAATTGGTCATTTACTTATTTAGACTACCGTAGCATACATTTCTAGTCTAGTCTCTTTAAAAGAAATAAAAAAGTTACTGAAATATCCTCGTACACTTCAAAGGTAAACTAAAGGTAAAAGAAATAAACTTAAGTTAGTGAAATTTACAAGAGTTTTTCTAGCTCCGCATGTGTATCTTGTTTTAAACAAGTAACTAACTAAACTATTGGAAAATATACTTAATACTTATTTGAAGATGTTTACGTGTACAGTAAAAAATCTACTTATAAGATTTCTCCAGCACAGTTTTCTTTTTCTTTGACCTATTTCTATTTTTAAACACTTGCAAAACATCTAAAAATACTAGATGAAATAAAATGAAATGGCATACAAAGAACACTAACTGAGTGTCGTGATGTTGGTCGTAAGGTTAGAATGACCGCTATTTATGTTATCAAAATATGTGGCCAAACTAGGGACTAAGTATGTTTTGGATGTAGGCGGTTGGTAATAGTTTAACGGAGAGTAATGATGTTGATGTTAAATGTGACCCTTAAAATGAATAAAAAATGAAAAGATAGAGATCGCTTTTAGCGACAACATCAACCATTGCAATGCTTCCGTAGTCATATATATTAATATTTCATACGGGAGATACGATTACGGCATTTACTATGATGATAGTTACTTTGAGAAACAAAACTGAGACGTTTCCAATCTCTCATGACACTAGGCTGTGCCGAATGTATCTCAGAAGTCGAGGCAATGTATTTACAAGATAAGGTTTTGCGAGTAAGGTTTTGTACATAGTCCATGTACCATAGTACAGGCTCTGCCTAGTTTGGGATCAGACGGCCTTGTGTGAGATGTGTGGAGTTTTATTATTATAATGCAGTTAAAAGTGTCACCTTGCAATTATACAATGCTATTTCCAAGTCCAGCGGGTAAGTAAAATATTACACAGAACAAAAATGTTTACTTTGAACAAATAGATCCTGTATTTTCGTGTAAAATAACTTGAATACCTCAGTATTTTATTTATGAGTTATTTTATTGACCAAAAATGTAACCCAAGTAGGCCAGTACAGTGCAGAAGCACGACAATTGCGCTACCTACAAACTTTTTATTCGAAAGTAGAGATATTATGTCATCGCCACATCAAAAACTCTTATTTGTTTTATTAAAAATAGGGACGAACTATAATAGATGATAACACAGTTCACTATTTAATAAGAATAAGTTAATACCGGTAACGCAATGGTATTGGTCGATTGATAAATATGAATGATAGTGGGGTGCTAAAAGGGTAGGAATAAGTTCAGAACGGGGGCTTGAGTGCGAATAGTGGTGGGATTTTTATATTTTATATCAGTGGTTGTGAGACTGTTTCTTACAATTACCTATGTGATTGTACTTGCTTAAAAATGGTCGTCTTAAAAACACATCAAGTTGACACAATGTAAGACAATCTCTATTTGAATCTATGCTTTATGAAGTTGTGTAATAAATAACATGACTACTTATTTAGCGGTCAAGAACTTAAATGCTAGGTCTGGAGTTACAGGTTCGTTCCGAATAGGTCTGGATGTTCCTATAAGTAATAATGTGTATATTTAAAAAAAAATCGAAATATCTACCTTATCTATGTTTTAGAATCTTTAGTTATATACTTAGTTCGACATTAATATGACATTTTACTTGAGCTTTTTCTGAGCATCTCGGAACAGATTTACGTAAATTTATTCACATTTGTTGAGGGGTCTAAGTTAGTTTCTTAAACTTAAAAGGTGTAGACACTAGTTGTTTGGAAGTTACTTTGCATATTATTACTAAATAAGATACTGCAACTACCAATAACATGCATCAAAGGCCATTAAAATAAAAAAAATAGGCAGTCATGGGACTGCCGACAGAAGTGAAAACTTAAACGAAACGACGAACTTAAAACGTCAGATTAGCAGGTTGGTGACATTAATTAATAAGTAGCTGACAGAACTCAATGTTTAGATTAGCGCCCTATGGTTTTTTTTTTATTTATTTAAAAACTTTATGCACAATGTGTACAGAGGCGGACTTAATGCCAAAGGCATTCTTTGCCAGTCTACCTTAGGGTGATGTAGAAATGAATGAAGTAGGTGCATTAAAATGTTTAAGAATGAGTGAGATAAGGAAAAAAAAAAGGCAAATAAATTAATCTAGTGGATCTATATATGTATTATTAGCGTGACGGTCAAGAGTTCAGTGCTTTTCTCCATAGTAAAAGTGCACAAACGTGCCTAAAGAAGTTTTCACTTCAAAAATATTTTTATCACATAATCCCGAGCGTAATCAAAGTTGATTGATAGTTTTTAGAAATATAATATATCAGATTTAAAATATTCTTAACTTCTGACCGTAGCTCGTAAATCTCAAAATCTAATGTCTCGGGGGAACAATATGAAGTTGTCGTGGTCTCGAACGAATTTTGGAACTTTAGCCAAATGCAATCAGTCTTAAGGAGTTAGTTTTCAGACAATACACTTGATGGATAGTCATAGTTTTAGCATTCTTACCATGTTATTCATTGTTAAAAGTTTCAGAATGCTTGCTGGAGAGTAGTACTTTGTACAATGAAAGTAAAATGTTAAAGATAAAACTGTATGTCATCTACTAAGTAATTTAAAAATATTGGTTTAAAAAGTAATGTCTGTGACTATTTTATATCTCTTTAAAGTATACAAATAATAATGGTTGCAATTGTTGGGATAATTTTTAGTTGTCTCGAACAAAAACTTGTTTTCCATATAAGGAGGTACTATATTAATTATGCCTATGCGGTGCCTATTCATAGGTTATTTACCATGTTAATCTATGGATGTCTTGAAGGTGCCAGTAGGAAAATACCCAGATTTGTCTTTACCCCTGAACATGCCGTCACTGAGGAAACAATTGACAATAGTTTCTTCATCTTCGAATTTTTTCAAAATATCATTTGACAAATTTGAACCAGAAGCGAAAAATAACGGGTTCACATTAGTTGTATGTACTGTGTAACTGAGACGCCTTGATAAAAACTGATGCTTTATACAATACCAAAAGGTCTTAAATAAAACAGTGTAGATAACAGCTTTACGTACACAGTTCACGTTTGCCATTACATCAAAGACCAGCTGGTCTCTAGTGATTGTGGCTTTTAGTTTAGTCCCTTGGTATAACGCAGACTGGCCGAACCATAACATGGCCTATTACGTCATGTCATTGAAACGAATTGGAAATAGTGAAACATCTCTAAAAGCCAAACATTAATTATACCCTTCCCTTTTTGTTAACAAAATGTAGTTTTCCCTAATATCTACGACCTTATTGATAGGGAAGTTTTAATAGGGCAGATATTACCAGTCTCTTTGATCAACAGACAAAGCTAGAAACTCTTTATAAAGGCTATATATAGGCTTAAGTTACATACTGACGAATAAGTTTAGTTCGTTGAATAATTCCGTTATTGAATAGTGTCAGATTTTTGGTAAATTAATACCGAAATATGTCTCTCTCCATAAAGATGAATGAACAAAATTCAATGCCCTTTGTTATACAACACCACACAAAATCCTAACTGAAAAAACTTAATTGAAAAGAAAAGATTATTTCAGTGACAAACAAAATAGAAAAGACTAGTAAATAAATAATTGTTTATTTACATAATCAACTTGACTTTAACTGTCACTTTTACGACAGCAAACAAGCAACAAACAAAATACGGGAAGTTCCTACGGGAAAACAAAAAGTTAACTGTAATGAGACATTGCAACTTTTTAAACTTAAACTGCTTCGCTACATTTCACTAATTACTCTTCGATTGACTACCTTCAGTGTTTATATTTTAATTAGAAAAGCTCACAATAATTAAGTTCACTTCTTGTGGTTTTACTTTACCAAGTTATCGATTTCAAATATATTTTCAAGTACTTACTTTTTCTTTAATTCGAAAAGGACTGGCCTCCTGTTTGCAATTGTGATACTGACTAACGTTGTGTGTGTGAGTGGTTAGAATTCACGGATAGTAGAAAAATATTCGAAAACTTGAAGATACTGTTGATGTCCGCTTGACTTCGATTCTCGATGATGCACTTTCAACCTTAACTTTTAAGTGAATACGCGAAATAGATACAAATTATTACTTAGACACAAGCCTTAACAAAGGGTTATGATAATAAAGTATCCAAATAACTTCTGGAGCTCAAAAGATACAAAACCTGTGCAGTAACAAGAGTACTCACCGGACACTGCAAACTGAACAAACATATGTTCAACCTAAAATTGGGCGAGAACACAATATGCAGATTCTGTCAAGAGACAGAAGAGACTGTATGCATATTTTATGCTCTTGTGGCCCACTAATGCGACACCGAAGTATTAACCTAGGGTTGCACATCATGCAACCGCAGGAAATACAAACAATCACAGCTGATAGGATCTGAAGGTTTCTCGAAGCCATAAGTCTGAGCAGTGAACTGTAAAGCAGAAGTGCGCTACAAAAGACCAGAAATGGTCGAGGCAGCACTAGGCACTTAAAACAATAATAATACTTAGACATTGGTCACATTTCTCCATAATAGTATTGAAAGTTTGTGAAATTTGCCAGCCTTCTTAGGCCAGCAAGATGAACCATGGTTTAACAATTTTCCTAATGGGAATACGCCCATGCCCATCAAATGGACAATTTCTGACGGGGTGAGTATTATTACAATTATTATAGATACATTACTAGCTTCGCTACGTAATCGCTGTGTAAAAGACCATGTTGTTTTAGATTGCATGACAAAAGATAAACCAATAACACACTTTCTCTTTTGTAATATTACTTTGAATAGTTAAGATGTTAAAATGGCTTGCGTAGATAGTTTCACTAGCTCATATCTCTGTTTTCGTATCTTCATGTGTTAACAGGGTATAAAGTAACTTTATTCCAAAGTAGTATCCGAATCCGTCAAACCGTTTCGGCGTTACATAGAGACATATCGCAACCTAGATCTAAACAGGTATTAACTTAAAAAAGCACTTTTTTCAGAAAAGTCGAAAAACTAATTACTGTGTGTGTAGATTTATGTTGTTTATATGCAGCTAGTAGAAAGATATTGTAGGAATCTTGTGTTTTAATCATGTTTTGGTGTTGAAAATTGGATTTTTGTAGTTACTTGAACATGCTTAACAATGTATATATATGTCACATCTTCGGTCATTAGTACGGATGCTTGGAGCGCCAACACTAACCTAGGAACTGTACAGTGTTTCTTTGCGTGTTTTCAATGCATTAGTGATTAAATATCAAAAGGGAGTTTTCTCATCGCCCGTACCCACTTCGTGCCCACATATTGCCTAGTCCTGTACCTGCGGATCCGACATATATTTGTTTTTTTTTTTGAGTTGGGCCCGTATTAGTGAATTTAGCGTCTAGCGTCGAATGTTGGGGATATTTTCAAATCTGTTTTATTGGCCGGTAGGTATTGAGACAAGGAATTCGATGGTGTGCATAACCCAAAACTTGACATTTTTGAGTCAGCTCCTTTTAGATCTAGGTGTACGATATAGCAAATATACTAACACACTCAATAGCTTTCACATACTACTGGTACTAATAGAATTGCTTTACTTTCAATGATAGCTCTATACAAAGCGTTCTTTCATTGTTCTGAAAGGAATTTAATAATTCTTTGATATTTTATTTTATGAAATGCTAGTTGTGAGTTTCTTTATATTTGAACAAGTAGGTTTTTGGCATGCCTTTATTTTACGTTGATCGTAGTTCACAGTGGTGTCTGTGTTTTTCTCATTTAAAAGGAACAACTGAAAATATTTTTGATAATCGACTTGAAGAGAATAATATGAACTTGTAAAATATCCGTCAAGGAAATAAAAAAAAAGTTTGGACTGAATGAAACTGAAATGAAGATAAATAAACAAATATTGATATAGTTTAAAAATACATTCTTTCATGACAGTATTTTATATTAACATCAACAATATGTTTTTATTCTTGTATCGGTTTTTCCAGTCGATTTTTAATACCGCATTCCACAGAATACCAATTTTAAAACAGGTTGGTGTTTGTACTGTATAATTTATATATATTACAGATCACAGGGGTTGGCGCAAAGCAGATTTTTGTCTCATTTGGAACATTCCGACTGGGAAGAACGTCATACCGTAGAGTAGACCGGGCTATGTTGTTAACATGATGCAATTTTCATTCTGCTGGTGAGCAGAATCGCCAGAGTTCTATTGGAAGTAGTAATAAGGTTTGCACACGAAACTTTTGACTAGACGGGTTAGGCGGATCGAGCTTGTTTGCTCACGTAATTGTATAAAATGAAAAATGGTTTAATTCTACAATTAGACACAAAGCCTACATCATTATAAATACAAACTTAATCATATACGCTTGATTAAACATTAGCAAAACACCGGTCCATTCAGCCTTGTAACGACGGTTATCGACAGGGCCATCTAACATTCGACGCCAAACACATTCGGTGACTTGTCACTGACTGCCGATTCCATGTTCGAAGATTTATTCATTTGGGTGGCCATGCGAAACCCGCACCACGTCACACACTAATCCATCAAGTTTAAAACACGAACCACATTTATGTTACAAAGTAAATGAGATCACTGATATGAAAACATATAAATAATAGCATTTGACTGAGGCTTCACTCGCGTTACGGTAGTTTTTGTCAATCAATTAAGGAATTCTTTGGAAACAGTAATTTTTTTCTTTATGAAAGGTAACCATGTTCTTCTCTGTCCCTTTGCATACGTGTATGAAAAATTTAATGATGGTTTTTGATTTGATGATTGGTTCAGTAGTTAAGGCGACACGCCTTAAGTACTCAACCTAAGCTAATAAACCAACAGATTTTTTTACTTTACAAACGACGATCTATTTTATTACCATCTACTATTTTTTCATCTTCTAGGGACAATTTTCAAAATTTACTTAATTCAAATATGACCTCATAAACTTTAGACCTCGTTTTTACCCAGATTGGGGTTGAATTTTCAAAACTCCCTATGAGAAAACTCGGTAGTTTTAAATTCGGTTGAAATTTAATATTTTGTAGCATTTATACTTTCTGACATTGCGTGATTAATCAGTGAGTGTTATTTCGCTATTATGTATATGGATACTATAGAATGAGTTGATTGAACTGAAATATATAATATACCCGTATATGTATAGAACTGTGTATAGATTGAATAATTTAAATGTGGAATGTAAATGTAAGATATTGAAATCGATTGAAGCGACGCGCGACGGAGGTGTCCATTCACAATTCGACGATAGCGGGTTAAGCTTTAAATGGAGTTGAGGCGTCACGCTGAAACTATCGAGTTCTGGTCCAGATGAATTGAAATTCAAAGTTTTAGCTTGTAATTTAGATAGAAACAAGGTTAGATAAACAAAGAAAAAGACAGACACAAAGACAAACAAAAAAGAGAGTTCGTCTAGTCCAGTATGTCTCAAGTTATGGCCACATTTTATAGGATTCACTTTGTTGAATGTCAGTAAGCTCTTTTCGAATTATTTTAACCCCAACCATTTCTTCACTGAACTACTAGAGTACTAGACGCAGACAGAGGTTCCATCCTTTCGTTATCGAAACACCTTAAAGTCGAACTTTGTAGTTCGAGCCGCCAATGTCCGGAATGAGCTGCCTGCCTCTATTTTTCCAGACAATTATTGTCTTGGAACCTTCAAGAGTAGAGTAAATAGGTTTCTCTTGGATAGGCGTTTAACAACTTGGTTTTCATCGTCACTTTCCCTCAGGTGAGTTTGAAAACAAACGCCTAACGCCTACTCCATTACAGAATAAAAAAGAATATATAGTCGTGCATGTTATATTATTTTAACTGCTAATGATGAAAATAATCATCATAGAGATATGATGATTATGTTCATATCATTATCAGCTTCCTTTATAACTTGGCTTATTATTATTGTGTGGGTAACGATCAAAATATTTATTATATTTAACTACACTGTTGTTTTAATTAAAATCAGTAATTTCAATTATGCGGGCAGTATGCTTTAAACAAATAAAGTACGTATGCGTAATAACAATACAGTCAATAATTAAAGTTGCGGCATATAAGTAATATTATGACGTACAGTTAAATTTTGTTCACAGAACGTTGTTTGTTTTTCTCATCTTAATTTATAACCATCTTTTGTAGATCATTCTAAAAAAAATTTTTTTAAAAGAAACAATTTAGTTTTGTTTCTGTTCTTGTATGCTTGTTGATTTAACATGATTTTTAAAAATTTATTATTCATCACACTGTTCTGTATTTTTATATATGCCTTATAATTTATTTACTTACTTTTCTTCTTTAAAACGGAACTATGCTACAAACAGACTTTAAATAATTTCAAATTATGAAAATCAGTTCAAAATGCACTACAGTAGTGACGTCGGTTGCACGCTACTCTACGTTCTTTTAATGGACTTCAGAAAAAATGGTTCCCAATTCTATTGTATTTTTTCCTGCGTACATGTTCGTACGAATATAGTAGTTAAAGTTTCCAACAAAGACTTTGTACTTCAAGCATTTGAATAAACGCAAGATTCAAGATAGTAGGGGCTCGATGGATCATTCAAACACGCCCCTTGTTCGACGGAAGCTCGGGGCACAATCACTGAGGTCCAATAATGCCAGGCTGCGAATTCAGATACAAAGGTAACGTACACAGCAGAATATGTTCAGAAAGGAACAAGAGCCTGCAAATGCCAGTTGTTATGTTAATGTTCTTTTTATTTCAGTATTAAATTATGCAGTTGTTGTTTTCTGTCATCCAAAAATTATATTGTGCATTACATTAAAAAAAAATTAAATTGAAAACTGTATTGTTTTTAAATAATGGCATAAAATCGGTACCAATTTTTTTATAAAATGTAATATTCAGTTAATATTGCAAAGTGGTTTTTGCAAGTGTGAGCCAAACAATCAAATATTTTAATAAAAATAATAACTCAGAGCTAGCCCGTCAGAAACCGGATTTGACTTTGATGTCCAGATTGAATACAGGACATCAAAGTCAATGACTCATTGTTTACTGCTTGGAAAAAATTGGAATACATAGCGTAAGGCTTGAGATAAACAAAAAATCTATGGTGTACCATAACCTTGGATTTAAAAACGCCTTTGGAATCAACTAAAATTACAAAACTAACTTTGTCGGCATTTATTTATAGACAACGCATGAACACCACCATTGGTATTGGTGTTGTTTTAGGCACGTATACCTAAATATCTACCAAAAGCATGAATGTCACATAGCATCCGATGTTTAGGCCCCCTGAGCGCTTGTACCACCTGCAAAAAAGCAAAAAATGACATGAAAAGAGTTTTTATACTGCCAACGCAAATAGTTATTTAAATTCGGTTCGTTTTTCGTGCATAATATTTTATTTTGGTATTCAAGTACCTATTTTGTGAGGAAATGAAAGAAACCCCAACTTTAGACAGTGCAAGGAATAATATAATAATAATAACTTGAGACAACTCACACCCAGCCGTCTGCCTAGTTCAGTGCCAGTTCTAAACTGCCTAAGTCAGTGGGATACAATAGCCTGATGTACGGTGTTACAATGGGCGGTCTTATCACAGGCTGCTGCTGATCGTGTCATGACACAATTCTTTGTCCTGGGTGGGAATCGAACCCACGTTGGCTCAGCAGTCAGGAGAATTTATTCAAACTTAAAGCATAGTGACGTCGCAAGCAATAACAGTTTAAGGTACTATATTAAACTAGCTCATCTATTTATTAGGAGGTATCAGAAAGATTAATGGTCACACTAAAGCTACATGGAAAATAGTTTGCTAACTAATGTCCTCCACGGTATTTCGTCTGTTTATTTTAGTTCACACCCGGTGCTGAACGAAAAAATAAACATTTTAAATATACGGTGTGCTGCAACACCCTTGTGTGAGACAAGCTTTCAAAGAGCCGAGCAAAATTTTAACGCCTCCACATGAACGTGACTGAATTATTATTCTGTTTTAAGAAGATTGAAGGAATAATGTTATACTACAGTTTGAAAAAACAAGTTATAAAAACTTATCAATGAAAAACTCGTTATAACAGATTTTTATTTAGAAGTGCTTAATATATGAATAATAATTTATGATGAGAATTTTTAATCACCATTGACACAATAGTCTTAAGACAGCTCAAAAGCTTCATATCATTATAGTTTAGGGTTTCATTAAAGAATTATAATTTATTATTAATCAATTAATTATAATTAACTCAATAGTCTTTCAGAAAAGTACAAACAACACCAATTCGTTTTAATCATACCACAAGAAACTCGCGTCTGGAGGTATGACCTATCCAATTAAAAAGAACAAGTAAAATCTATTTACGATTGAAAATGGTTCATTACAAAAATACACACAAAAAAAAAATATAGACGAAACTTTTTTTCTGAAACCGCTCGATAAAAGTGCGCGTTAGTACGAGTAATTACGTGTCTACACAAATTTTCCTCTTAAAATGAAATTAAATGATTTATCCGCCCAAAAGTGTTGGTACAGTAAAGGTCTTTAATATAGTGACAGATCATAAACACTGACCATTGTAGTGACATGCAAATATTGAATATAATACAATATTAAACTTACATTCGACATATTGCTTTGTACATCATACAATAACAATAGTAACATAGTCTAAACGAAAAAAAAATGTAAATTATGTTATTGAATGTCAATTTAATATCATATAATGTTAAAAAGTGATCAAAACCGGCCACTTGTATTAAACAATTCTGATAGACAGTAGAAGTTATTTTGCAGTAGCCAAAATCTTTTTCATCATTATGTTGATGAATTGAAAGAAACACGTTTCTCAATATTTTCTTCTTGATAGAAAGCAGTATTAGTAACGAAAAAGGTTTTCTCTCATGTTTGTAACCTATCAAACTGCGTGATAGTTTGACACAGTGTAGTTAGTTCCTTATCACAAAACTAGACGACGTTTCTTACCTACGAGTATATACTACCTCCCTGCCAAGTTTCAGGTCTCAAAAAACAAAGACCTTCATATAATGTGGCCAGACCACGTAGAGCTCCTTAATGCGGCCCTGTCGCAAATCCGTTCTTAGCTAAAGACCTACCAATGCATAAGCTACCTCCCTGCCAAATTTACTATTATCATTTTATCTATCGGTCACTGGTCATCAGTCCGGTTTGCACGTGACGAAGTTTGTTGCAGATTTGATTGACTTCTACGACCTTCATATGTTAGCTCGTCTTCTTCTCGGCATTGCAATGAGCACTATAAAAAGACACAGAATTGTTTTCACAGTCAATCAAATATGTCAATTCTTAAAAGTAAGTCCTCGAGTCACTTCTATCGTCTATTTATAGTAAGTAATCCGAAGAAGCGATATCCATTAAAAATTACCCATATTGAATTTAATGATTTTTTACTTGTTATTTCGGTTTTCCCTTTTTTTTAATTTTAAACGGCTCCTGTATTGAAGCGAACAAAAGAAGAAAAAAATCAAATCGGTCAAGCCGTATTTGACTTTTACCGAAACTAACGAACATCGATCGCTTTTTATATTTGCGCATATAGATTTAATAAAATTAACAAATACTAACGCACCAGACAAACGTTAATTTATAATTATTTTATTGATTGCTGTATTGATTTATAATTATGGCCTTAACAAATTATGGACTTTCTTTTTGGTGTCATAATTGCTTTCCACAATAAAACAAATACGCTAAAATCAAAACACCAAAATCTTAAAAAAATGACAATAAAACTTTGGTCATAAATAAAATAATTTACAGAACCCGATTGCAGCCAATCACAAAAAAATATTTCGAAAAAAACTATGTGAGAATCCTAGAATCTGATTGCAGCGACACCTGTAGCAATCTAAAGCACCCAGGGACCCACTAAAATACACACACATACAAACATATGTCAACAGAACTTCCAAGCTGTGCGTCATTTTACGTAATGCGATTCAATATCTAAGCGGCAAAATTTGGCATTAAAATTTTTTTATTATTAAAATATCAGCAAAAAGTAAAATTTCTGAAATATCAATGGAAAAAGCCCTTCCGGCTTTTTCCATGGATGTTCCAGAAAATTTCTTTCAAACAAACCTAGTTCTGGAAATTACGAACCCAATAAAAAAACAGCTTAATCGGTCAAGCCGTTTGCATTTGATGCTCGGACACACATGAAGCAATTTATTTTTATTATTTTATGGTTATTGTTAATTAAACCGGATGCTTTTAAGAGGTCATAGGGGAGATCTTTTGCAACAATTTTGACCCCATATTGTAATATCTAAAAGTCAATCATTTCGTGATATTTGAACTTTTATGTTTTTTAGTAACATCAGTTTTATTTTTCAATAATTCATCAAAAAACACTCTTCTCAGATTCTGATTTTGTTTGCAGGTTTAAAAAGTTTAAATTCCGGTTAAGCATCCTTTAACAAAAACTTACAATAACAGATTTTTAAAGTTTTTAGTAAGACTAATGGTTATTATACTTGTTCCTTTTTTTATAAAACTATCATCTGCAGCTAAAAATAAACGAGCCAATTAAGACCGATCGAAGGCAATTAAGGACGTCTTGACCCGACTTCGGGCTAACAAGGGAAGGAAAAAGGTTGACTAACTCTATAATAGCTATTACGGAATATCTTATTCCGTTTAATTAAAAATAAATACTTTGGAGAAACGTATTGCAAGTTAAATAAACCCACGTGTCGGTTGGTGTGCTAGATCAATTCGAGAAGTCTTTGTCGATTGTAGCAGTAAAATAACTAAGTTTCTCAGTAATTGTATATTGGAATGTTCAGCACAAAATCGGTAGGCACCATCCTTGTAATACATTACCTCAGTTAAAAGTTAAGGAGCTTGACAACATTTGAATTAACACAAACATAAAGTAACTACTACTTTATAAGTAATATATTACATATTACTAGACAAATAGTATGAAATATTAAAGGAAATGCACTAAATTTTCAACCGACTTCAAAAAAGGAGGAGGTTCTCAATTCGACTGTATGTTTTTTTTTTGTTTGTTACCTCAGAACTTTCGACTGGGTGAACCGATTTTGATGATTCTTTTTTTATTTTAAAGCTGGGGCTTTCCGTGTGGTCCCATTTTAATTTGGTCTAGCAGAACTAGACAATGGCATCCATGAGAAAACCATATATAAGTCTTTTATGGAATAGTTTTTTTTTTTGTTGAAGTCGGTTTTTTTTTAAAGAATTATTAAATGTACAAAACATACATAATATACATATATACACAATATATACAAAACAATATACATACAAAAGTTTTAACTTTAGATCTTACAACATTAGACAACTCGTATCGTTAATGAAAAGTGATTTAAAGACACACAAAGATACATAGAATGTTGGAGCAAGGTAAATTGTTTATTAACTCGAAACAAGAGGTCGAGTTTCTATTAGCCATTATTCATGGATTATTGTTTGTAATGGAAAGGAAATTGAACACAAAACTCGATTATCATAAATAATTCCCAATAGGCGGGCCTCGGATGAAATCAATCGACTTGATTTCTCTAAGTAGAAGATTAATTTTTAAATCAAAATACAAGACATTTATGTAAATTGGTATGTATCTATCTATATTCGTTAATATTGAGTCAATTTTGCCTGAGACAATGTAAATAAAATTTCTAAATAAATTTGTGAATATGTGATTCATAATGTTCAACTGAGCTCGTGATCATTTCTGGATTTAAAAAAGTACATGAACATAAGATCCTGGAATAGAAATCTTGAAGAAATGGATTTGTATTGTGCAATCTCTCAAACATGTATTTTGAAACTCAGGATCGGTGCATCTGTAGCAGCATCTATTAAGTTGTAGTAATTTTATCATCCTCTTTTTGTATGTTGAAAAAAAAAGATTGAAATCCCAAATCAAAAATGTGTATCCGAAAACTCGTGTTTTTGGTTTCTTTTTCCGATGTTTCATTTTGCTTTGAAGAATTTTTTATTTGTTAAAGATTTTATTTTGGCCATGTTTGGTCACTATTGCAACCTTTTTTTCAGAAAGGTTTTTGACACCGAAGTTATTTTAGCGTACATGTTGTTAATTATAAAAATGTAAAAAAAGTTGATGCACGTTTGCCTCTTGTTTGTGATAGAATTATACACAAATCAAACGTTCACACAAGATTTTCGAGGGTTCTAGTTTTATTAAATTTATTTATTTTATTGTACGTTTCTTCAAAAAAAGCATACAAACAAAGTGTCATTTATTGTTTCAAATAAACTCATACCTAAAGCGCCTTTGCAGTAAAAGTTTTAGCTTTATTACTGTAACAGAAAACAAAGAGCCATAAAGCGTTTTTTGTAATGTCTAAGGGAAATCACATTTGATTATAAAATGTCGTAATTGAGAACCGCGTGTAATATTTATATAGACTAGCTTTTCCTTGAGGCTTCGCTTGCTCTGCGTTCTGCTTTAACGCAACGTTTTGTGCTAAATGTTATTTCCTATATCTCGGGAATACTAACTTTTAAACTTTCGCGTTCCATGATATAATTATGTATTTCTACGGGAATTAAGGCGATCACGAAAAGGTATTACGGTACATACCTCTGAATTGGCTCACGTTTCGACCAGGTTGCCCTGGCCGTGGTCACACGCTGACTCTCGGGTATAGTATATTTCTGGATGATAAGTACTCTACCCTGTAATTTTTCTGTACCTTTGACAATGTGTAAGCAACATTTCATGATGACCGCTTAAGTAGTTACGGCGTGAAAGCGTAACAAACAAACAAACTCACTTTCGAATTTGTAATACTAGCTGTTGCCTGCGACTTCGTTCGTGTGGAAATTTTGGTGAATTCTATCCCACGGGTACCTCTAGACTATAATCTATCTCTGCGCCAAATTTCATCCAGATCCGATCCGGCTTCTTTGCGTAAAGGAGTTACAAACATACATCCATCCATCCACCCACTCATCCTCACAAACTTTCGCCTTTATAATATTAGCAAGAGATAATAGATCGGGAAGTTATGAGTCGAAGTTATGACCGTTACCTATGTAGGATTAGACTGCGAGTGTATTTCTCACGTTTCGAAATCGCATATTAGGTACCATTAAAGTTACTATAATAGCTTTGCAACTTATTAATATTGTATTATGTAATCGTAGTATTTAGGTCTCTTGAAGTCGGGATTTGAAAAGTGTACAAACGTTCGACTTGTGAATAAAAACCTCGTGATATTAGGAAATGAGAAAGCTTTTGTTAGGACCAAAGTCTTTGTTTGGTATCTGCTAATGAAAACACCGCAGCGATATGTTTAATAGGATATTATTCAAACACAACACATTACTAAAAGAGTTACGGATATTGGTAATCTATCACTACATATTATAAAACAAAGTCCCCCGCCGCCGCGCCGCGTCTGTCTGTCTGTCTGTTCGCGATAAACTGAAAAACTACTGAACGAATTTACTTAACGAATGAGTAAGGTTTAGGTGTATAATTTGTAACCGTGCGAAGCCAGGGCGGGTTGCTAGTGTATTTATAAAAATGAATCCCTATTTCCTTTGGTCACGGCATCACGCGTGAACGGCTGGACTGATTTCGCTAATTACTTTTTTTGTGTTTGTTATTGTCAGCAGAAGGTTCTTATGTAAGAAAAAATTAAGAAAGTTCCGCGGAAAATCAGAAAATTTAACGACTGTATTAACTTTTCTAATGTAACTATAGCGCTTTTGACATAACTGTCAGTCCGTTTGACAGTTGGCGAACACCAGGATGAACACATAGGCATAGGATGCTTTTTATCCCGATGTTCCCACGGCATCGGGACTTGCTCGGGTGAAACTGCGGAGTGTAGCTAGTTTTAGATAAAAACAAAGTTATCCAACATTATACCTTAATATTTTCTTCATATTCTTATCTAATTGTACCATTCAAAGTGGTAAGGGAGTTATTCATGTACATATTATGTACATACATCAAATACTACAATTAATCTTTTTTATCTCGATTCAGCCACGTATAACAAGTTCTAAATGAAAATCATAAAAAGTAAAACGATGCTTAATAAAATTCACTCGGTGCAAAATTATACAATTACATTTTTACTGCCACGTAAATGAAACTTTTATAAAATCAACATTAATAAAATACCAGAAAAATGACTCGTTATCAGAATACGACGGTCAAGTAATATTCTAATATTGAGAGATTCGACATTTTGCTGCCATGCATAAATTTTTCCCTCTCGAAAGATCACGACTGGAAATTTCACGTTTCATTACGTCTAGTCCACAAAGGAAATCTTACATGTCAGATCTTCAGCCCATCCCTACAGTAATATTTATTTATTAGCTACTCTTTGCCACTAAATTCGTCTTTTGTTTTTTCTAGAAGTTTCAGGCATATTAAATTACGTGGTTTTTAAATTAAAATGAGTTTTCTGGATTCTATTTTTAAACAGTCTCTATCTGTATACAATATTAAAGTTTTTCATGTTGGAATGAAGGTACATGTACTCTGTTTTTACAGTATGTGTTCTATGTACATTTTTTTATGGTATAGGGGGCAAACGAGCTGACGGGTCACCTGATGGTAAGTGACTACCGCCACTCAAGGGCACCTGCAACGCAAGAGTCACAAATGCGTTGCCAGCCTTTAAGGTGGAAGTAGGGAAAGTGGGGTAAGAGGGGGAGTGGGGGCAAAGGGGGAAGAGGGGGAGAGGGAAGGATTAGGGCGTCCGGTAACCTCACTCACTCGGCGAAATACAACAAAACATTGCTTTACTGCCGGTTTTCCGTGAGGCCGTGGTATCACTCCGGTCGAGCCGGCACGTATGTGCCGAAGCATGGCTCCCTCACTGTTTAATAAAATAATATAAATTCCTAGTAGTGTTTAACAAACTTAAGTTCAATAACATACTTATTACTACACAACGCATGTGTCAGTGTGTTTTTGCAATTGCTGAAGTAACTATTTCTTCTGTGAAACACTGTGGGCTTTGTAAACAAATAGAGGCGGGATAGTTTAGTTAAACGAGTCTTTACAAATAAAAATCAATGTAATATAAAATATACCAGTAGTATAGGCGCATAGGGGCTAAGTGGTAACCGAGTGGGTTAGCTCATTACAAGGTTAGGTGATACTAGCCAGGTCAGTCTTACGATGTCTGACCATTCTTAACACATTGAGACCCCTCCGTGTCTCGGAGAGCCGGGAGAGCATGTTAAGCCGTCGGTCCCGGTTGCCATACGAACATCTGTGGCATTCGTTAGTAGTTGATGCCCTAAAAGTGCGATAACCTGGTCTAACTGCAGAACTTCGAAATCGCCTAGTACTTATAAGTAATAATAATAAGTAAGTACGCTTCACGTGAAATATCGAAGTTCAGCGGTATCGTAGTTAGACTGAAAGCCGACCCCAACTTATTTGGGAAACGGTGTGTAGGATGACGGAAATATAGCAGTAGTATAATAAAATCTTTAATCTAGTAATATATTTAATACTAGCAGCGCCCCGCGGTTTCACCCGCGTAAGTCCCGATCCCGTGAGAATATCGAGATAAAAAGTAGCATATGCGTTAATCCAGGTCTTCAGCTATCTACATACCAAGTTTCATCGCAATCGGTTCAGTGGTTTTTGCGTGAAAGAGTAACAAACATCCATTCATCTAGCCATCTATTCATCCATCCATCCAAACTGTCACATTTATAATATTAGTGATGATCTACATACCAAGTTTCATCGCAATCGGTTCAGTGGTTTTTGTGTGAAAGAGTAACAAACATCCATCCATCCATCCATCTATCCATCCATCCATCCAAACTTTCACATTTATAATATTAGTGAGATGAATTTAAATAAATAAATGTTAACTACAGGTAACAGTGGAATTAATTGTGTTATTAAATAAATATGGCGACATTTTTAAGTTGTTTTTTTTAATGTTTGAATGAATGTTTTTTTTAGACATACTAATATTAAATCACACAACCCACGTTACTAGAATACTTAGTTCAGAGTGCTTAACCTTAAAAGGTTAAGCACTCTGAACTAAGTATTCTAGATCTTCTAAATACTATAAGTACTATAAACGACAGTATTAAAGTATTGTGATCCTTACAATATTTTTTCTAAGAAGTACAACAATATGTTATCCCACAAATATCAATATTCCTGATACCCAAACATCTGTACATTCCGATTCCTTTAAAAGCAATTTTGTCGGCTAACTTTGTCCGCTATCCGCCCACATTGAGAACCAAAATCATTTCGCTGAAAACTGCTTAGACGTGCATGGCGGACTAAGTAAGGCAACTTTTTGGTCTGGCTAGAGGCCAATGTTTGTAAGAAGTTCTTCGAAACTAGGACTCGTACAAAGGTACTATAAAGTTTCACATAACTGCTGTGCCATTGTGTCTGTAACGCTGTTTAAAATTTCACACTGTGTATATTACAACGTATCCTGAGTACTAACACGTATCTTTTAATACGAAATTCTAGTTGAAAAACTTCTCTATCTATAAAAGCTGAAACTCCATGTTCTAACTTTAGAACCAAATTCGATAATTTCTGGGAAACTCAGATCCAACTGATTTTGTACCAACTGATCCAACTGATCCACTGTATTTTTCAATCACATAGGATTGATTGACGTCACAATTCACGTTAGATACCCGCTCTGATACGGGATTTCAAGTTTACACTCCCATCCCATCGGGACGATAAATACGAGTGCGTGGAAATCGACTGGAAAGAACACAGACATAAAATATATCGAATTTCTACTAGTGATGTGACTGTCATGTTACATGTCATGTAGATGTACATAGATATCTATTATTTGTGCAACGGGAAACGACAATGATATCCTATTCATGGACTAGTTTGTTATTTGAGTTAATGGCCCGTATTGACTTGGAGCGTAGGTACATAGTGAACGCTTGTATTCTGTGGTGACAGTCAATGTACTTACGTTACTTAAGTCTATAATTACAATAAAATAATAGCAATACCTAAATATATAAGTATCCAAATCTAATTACTCTCTAAAAACAACATAATATTGTAATCAATGTGTATTGAGGCTTACAAATCTGCATCTGAGTAAACGCTTTGCCAGACACTTTAGGGTTGTACAAAATACACAAATAATAAAATAGATTATTTATTTGATAATTAAATTTACGGGTATTGAGTTTTATATAGGTAATGATAAATAAAACTATTTCCGTTAAGTTTAATTTTTAAAAATAATTAAAATATTCTTCACTTTTAATATTGGGTTCGATTCCCACCCAGGACAAATAATTCTGTGATGAGCTTGATCATTTGTTCTGTGTCTGGGTTTAGCTTATTCATAATATGTAATGTATGTATTTAGAAATACATTAGTATGTTTATCAGCAGTCTGGTTAGCATAGTACAGGCTCTGCCTAGTTTGGGATCAGACGGCCGTGTGTGAAGTGTGTCAAGTTATTATTATTATTCTTAAACCTTT
The DNA here is from genome assembly GCA_963859945.1 of Euplagia quadripunctaria. NCBI lineage: Eukaryota > Metazoa > Arthropoda > Insecta > Lepidoptera > Erebidae > Euplagia > Euplagia quadripunctaria. Next base: position 16,078,328 of record OY982576.1, on the reverse strand, counting down.
CCATAGTAACATAAAATATTGATGCTGTACACATATACATATATACTAATGACCGCTAAGTAGACGGAAGAAAGATACTCTGCTTACGATTCAATGCTTGCTTTTCTGTAATGTATGCCAAATGACGGGATTATAGAAAAAGGGCTTCTATCAATTTGATAAAAAAATTTGCTCCTCATTTATTTTAATTAAGATTTAATATGTGTGAATTTTTAAAAAATGACAGTAAAATATTAATTTGTGCGAGGAGCTGCAAAAAGGTGTTTCTCAATTTTAAAAAACAACACTTTATTTTTCTAAAATAGTGTTTTTTTTTTACTCTCCGACTTAAATATACTTTATTTCTCATACAAAAAGTTGGCAACCCTTGTTGCAGTTCACACTTTTTCTTCAGTTGAAGTCGTGTGTATGATTTAAAATAAACCAACGATGTTCAGAATCATACGGTGAAATCATTTTGAACATTTTTACTATTACAACGAAAGTCTACAATTTCAGGAGCATTAGAGACAAAAGGTATCTGCCTGCTACTTGTAACTATTTGTATCTTATGAGAGCTCTTTAATCGGCAACACGTTTTGAAAGAAAGAAAGAAAGAAAGAAAGAAATGAATTTATTTTGTACTCTTGTTTACAGTTTACAGTAAATTCAACACACAAAAATTACATTATAAAACTATTCTTAGATTATCTATAACACAGTGACTTAAGACTACAGGGTACAAAAATGGTTCTTATGATATGCGCTCCAATTTAATACTTTTGTATAACATATTACGTTATCCAAAAGTATTAAATAACAAATAACTACCTACTCGAATAAATACCTCAATCCGTGTCGCTCTCAATATATTTTACATTTAAGTCGCTCTTACTATATTATTTTCTAGCCTTATTTTAGATGGTCCTAATTTAATTTCGTGTTTTAAAAAAATCCTATAGGTAGGTACCATGTCAAACATATTGTGTGAGAGAAGCAGCCACAGAACAGTTCGCCTTGCCTACTACAAATGAATACGCGGGCAGTCCACACCTACAAAGTTCGTCATTTTTCCTAAATGTTATGGGTTCATTATTTATAGTTTAATAGACTACATTTATTACAACATCCACCCTGGCCAAATACTCTAAACCTGATTTAGTACAATGTGTATATAACCATTGTATAGAAAATATATAAGCAACATTTATTATTTGTGTTAACCACGCAGCGAGTAAAGAATAAACACCTAAAGTATTTTTTAAATTAATTTGACAAAATAAGTAATAACTAAAATAATTTTTGCGACTTATTTTAAAGGATTTAACAGACTACTAACATCTAGCAATAACGCTATTTAACATAATAAATACATTTATTAATAACACAACACTTCCACTGTACAATAACTTAGATTTGGCATTTTGTTTTTATTTACGAAGAATATCGTTCAGTGCGTGCGTGCTCACAGCTACGCGTTGTCGCCCATACTGACACTTATACCGTCCACGGCATCCTAAATTAGTAGGTATATAAAAACTGCTATGAGTGACTACATTATTTCTTTTTAGCAGCTGTAGCTTATACAACAAGATACACGCAGATCAATGTAAATAAATATGTTTAGGCACAAAAATATTAGCACTAAAGAAGGAAGAAGAAGAAATAACTAATAATCGGCGATGTTCGGTTCAGTGACTTATTGCTTGGCCCCAGGTGTGATCTCGACAGGAAATCCTGAACTGGCTATCAGCAGATGTTTCCCACCTTTCAATTCTCAGTCTGCCTCGATATTGGGCATAGCTTAGGCCTTAGGAGAGATTTCTATCCTTTGCAATATGGTGTGTTCTGTTGTATCGTTCCATGTGTATAATTGTATCAGTAGCTAACGCAAAGGAATAAGAAAGGTACCGACATTGTAAAATAAGAAGCTTTCCTCTGCGGATGCTTACATTTTGACATAAGCATAAAGCACAAACAATGTTTGTGCTTAAAACGACATGGCAATGGCAAATGCAGGTTTAACTGCATATATACGACGTTTCTCGTGAAAATTGTGCTTTGAGCTTTTAATAGCTTTGTCAGCGAAATAATGAGTGAAATGAATATTAATACAAAATTTGAATGGCATGTCGTCTTTGCATTGCAAAGAAATTCCCTCACTCTTGGCAAAGAGAGATTCTTTTATGCACGCTAGTGTATGTGACTCTATAGAACAGTTAGAATTGTATATATTTAGTTTTAAAAATCTACTTTTTTGACAACTAGGCTTTGACTTGTTGCATCGATTCAGAAATGTATTTTATTTTCTAATTATAATAAAAAATATACAAAATTCGTCAGACATTACTAGAATGGCAATTAATCGATACTATGTGGGTTTAAACCTGTAAACTACCTTGGCTACGCCTGTGATCAAATGTTATCTTGACAACAAATATCGGTGCTGTGGATGCTTTTGCAAATCTTAACTTACGTTAAATATAACACCAAGGAAGCAGTACTTGCTTGGTGTCTTATATAACGGAGGTATATAATTTTGCAAATACCACAAGGTGAGTAGCCTATGTTTATTATATTGTTAAGGTTACAAAAACCATCCACTAGCGCGGGTTCAGGGCAAGATCCCAGGGCCACCAGACGTTATTTATTTTCTCTCTAACAAAATGTGTTGGGTAGAATAGTATTAGTATATACTTTGAAGGTATATATACCTGGCTGTTTGGGCCGACGGCCAATTTATACCAGGTGCTAAAGGTACGTAAAACCATTGCCCTCTTTTCTTGGAGTCTAAGTGCTGATTTTTATGCATGTTTTAGAGAATATCATTGAAATTAATAACTGATATTGCCAGACACTCTCAATCGGCAGTAATTTCTACCAGATCCTTTAAAGTTCGCAAAAAAATAAGTTGAGTTTATTTATAGCCTAAGTCTTAATTTTTACGTTTAATAATTAGGGATCTATGTATTTCAATACGTAAATACATCTACCATCCTGTATAATAACTGAGTAATTTTTTTTTTCTATCATTACGTCATCTATGAGCGCATAAAAATACTTCAACGTAAAGAAATGTACCCTTCGCAACTGCGAGTAGTAGCAACAGTCATGTGTAACTAAAAAGCTTAATAAGTAGTTATTCTCTTTTAGTTGAGAATTCAAAATAACCATATTTAAATAAAGAAGACTATTATGTTCACGTATACATTGTTGAAACAAAGCACTCACCGTCATCAAAGCGACACTGGCAGCAAGATTAAGGAAATGGCGAAGCGATAATGGCTAGGACTGCACTGCAGAAAATGATATGCTAATGGACAGTCCTTCGCCCCGCCTCAACTCGTGGCTTCTAGTTTAGTAGATAATAATATTCAATGCAATTTATTCCATAAGCAATGTTACATTGTGTAGAAAACAAAGAAAAGTATCATCATTACATTTTAAATTTAAATTAAATTTGTATGAAAAAGACAACTCCCGCATTAGGAATTACTCCTGTGTCGCGGGGGACTTTACAAACATACAAAGTACGGACACAAAGAACACCCAGACTCGGGTGGGAATCGAACCCACGACCTATGGCATAGCAGTCAAGGTCACTAACCACTAGGCCAACAGCCACTCATTTTGCTTACACATTGTCCCGCCCAGAATAAATAAATTAACAGGTACCTATAACACTATTCCAACGTGCGCCAGATACCCTAGTTTTGCAAACAAAAGTACCAGATTTACAAATTATTTCCAAAAGTGGTTCTTTGTAAAGGGGGTCGGAACTCCTATCCGCGAAATCCCCCTAAACATTGTGTTTCCCAGCAATGTTTAAGGATAAAAATATATCGGCGGTTCAAATAGTACAAATAGAAATAACGCAATTTAAATCACTCATTAATATCCTGAAACAGGTAACGTGTTAAATTTGAAACGTATCCGGGCACTCGCAGCCTTCGCACATTTGAAACAATATAGCAAGTCTTAGGAAGTACATACAATTCAATGTGAAAGTTATCGTATATTCGTAATCATATCGCAAATATATTCCTTAGGCTGTAAGTTTATGTGATACCTGGTCAATATAGGTGACCGATACAATCCTGCATATCGTCACGACATTAGTAAATTGCCTAAGGTTCAGTTCACGTGCATAACAATTGCTGGGGAGCAATTGCTTTAAAAATCAGAGTACAACCCTCGATACATAAAGGGACACCCCAAAGTATGTGAAGATGAAAGTAAAGATTGAAGGTATGATTAATATATATTATTATATAAATACAATTGTTTACATTGGTCGATTGTGGCTGGTTATTAAATTATGACATTTTGTGGCTGTATATTGCAGTGGCTCAGATGATGAGCCGTACCTTGGGAAGGAGGAATAAAAGATTACGTGGAGATAACTTTAGTTTTTACTGAAACCTTTAAAGTATTACAATGATATTAATAATGTAACTCGCAATATCAAACAATGAATATATCTTGGTACTCCGTGTGTCATCACGGACAACTGTCTCTCAGGGCTTCTCCGATGAGAGTCCTCTTGTTTCATCGTTCCAATCTTTGAACTATTTCAAATACGAATTATTCAAATCTTGAGCACGAAGTTGCCAGCAAGACTTCATGCGTCAAAGAAGTTCAATCATCAATCCACGAAGGTTGCAAAATGACGCGTGGAGTCCAGGTATAACAATATCATTGTCGTGTGACTGGTTTACACAATTTTTGAAGCATTATGTGCGACTGTATCGAAAACCAATAAATTCGGAAGTTGGAAGAGCCGCTCAATGGCAAAGAACTGGTTAGGTTTCGGAGCTCCTTAGAGTCGAGGTTCGGTAATACACCTTAGGAGGACATGTAGATATGTCGAGTTAAGATTAACAGGTGAAGCGAGTGGGTGTTAAGACTAATTGTGTAGAACCTCCAGTCGTAGCGTCACGAAGGGCTCATGGGCTTACCTTCACCACTTCGTATCTAAGGACCACCCCGTATATACGAACGTTGATCCTTTGGCTTTTATTGCGCGTTGATCGATGCAGCTTTTGAGCCTATATTTAAGATATTTAATTACATTATTTTCTAAAATATTAATACATTATTCCTGGATCCGCCTATGTCATATATGATGGATAATTCACTCCAGCTGTTGGCTAAAATAATATATTGTCGCACACCTGAAGCTGCCTATCAATCCTCTTTTAGAATATTACATAAAACCAGCAGGTGTACAAAAGAAAATAACAAAATTACAGGTAGAAACGTCTTCGTAAATAAAGTAGGCTATATGTCCGTACAAAAATTCTGAGTTTCGTTAGGCACTGTTGTGAGATCATACATAATAAATGAGAACCGGCCAGCCGGCAATGAATAATGGTTGGAATAAATCCTAATTCAGTGCATTACATCAGTAAAGCTGTAACAGTCCATGATAATACAGATTTATGAACAAAACAAACAGTTTAGAGAAATTTCCACTATTATGTGTAGCGTAAAATAATATTATGCAATATTAGTAGTGTCCTTATTGGAAGCATCTATTTTATGTTACGTATTTTAAGGACAGGAGTAATGGTTGAAATTATTCTTGCAATCCTACACTTGAGTGTCATATCCTAGTCACGGGGATTTTATAAGTATGTAATTAATGAACACAAAGTCAGGACATCGATTCAGGAGAATGCGATAACCTGTGCAGTAGGCAGCGTTTGACTGCAACGTCGAGATCGCAGGTTTGATTCCCGCTCAGTGCAAACATTTGTACGCATAAATGTTTGTTTTGGCATTGGTCTGAGTGTTTCAATGTTTACTAGGTATGTATTTACAAAAAAAGTGGCTAAGTACATTTATTACTGTAGAAAAAGCTATATTGATTTTGGTCCATGTAGCGTTGTGTTAAATATCTCAAAATCCTGTTATTATAGGTATGTCATTTACAATTGGCATGGTGTCCATTCGAACCGTTGTTTTAGAAATAGTTTCATTCTCACACCTTCACGAATTATATTTAATTTTAAGTATTAGGGTATAAAAAATGTTGTAACAGAGTAGAACTAGCAAATTCGAAATAGTAGGCTATTATAACAATCCCGGGTCCCTTGCAATAGACCCACTTGTGACGGAACACCGTGTGGTTTTAGTCGATTCGATTCCGACATACCACCTCACCGTTAGCTCCGGTGAGGTGATGACCCGTGGGGGTTTCCACACGAAAAGGAAAAAAAAGAATAAAAAAAAAGTCTATTATAACAAAAAATAATTAGAAGGGATCGATTGACGCTGATAATTGGAATAGAGGCATTGCCTAGTTCGGTTACAGACGCTACATTCATTGATTTGTAAAAATAATGCCAAATTATTTGTAACAGTGTTAAGTTTTTTGGAACAAAAAAATATTATTATTATAGTTATAATAGCCAGGATTGAAAATATAAACAGTGCGTTTGTATGCCACAATTTTCAAATAAAACTATTTTCATATTCCTGAAATTAACCGCGGTCTATTGTAGTACCCAGAACTGCAACTATCAATAGATACTTTAAGCAGTTCCATAGATCTGTGAAGATTTCTCTTGTGGTCTGACAACTTGGAGTTCACAAAGCCCCAATACAAAGACATTCCTTATTAAGTTCTAAACCAAAATTATGTTACCGATTGTAAGATTATGAATACCCTCAGTTAACAAGTTTTGAGACCTTTGCAGCTTATTGGTATTAAGCTTTTTATACTTAAAGTATAGACATGTTTTGGTTTTAGAATACATTTATTTATTAGAATACATATTAAAACTAAATTCTTGCTAACGTTTTTGTTATAGATTTTTTTTATGTTGAGCCTGAAACAAAGGTCACACGAACAGTGGTGATCAGGGTAATTAAAACTTTTTATAGCTCAGTCACCCTCTGCATAGCCATTTCGCTCTTTAAAATATATTCATAGAGTTGTGAAACTATTTCACTAGGCAGGTTATACAATAGTAATAAATAGGTATAAAATATTCTCTGCCCCCTTGCACCCCAATCTTGATACCCATTTTCCATTTCAATTCAGTAATTGCTCTATAGGTTTGTTACACAATACATCTCTGCACATTTCTCGTGGCGCAACCAACACTTCTGTTTTTGTGGTTTAGTTTATCACTACATATTATAAAACAAAGTCCCCGGCCGCGTCTGTCTGTCTGTTCGCGATAAACTGAAATACTACTAAACGGATTTTCATGCGGTTTTCACTAATAGACAGAGTGATTCATGAGGAAGGTTTAAGTGTATAATTTGTTAAAATGTTGTGTAAACGACTGAAAATAAGTTTTAATAAAATTTGATAGTTTATGTAAATAAGCTCAAGACTTAAGAGGTTTATTTATTTATTGATTTTTAGTTATTTCGTGGGTTTAATTTTTTGTTAAAAAGATTTTTATTTGATGATTTTTTTCATCATCAGCTCAGCTACATGATATGATGATTTCTGAATACAATACCTGATAAAGTAATGAAAAGTAAACAGAAACACTGTTCGTTCCAATTTTCGAGGGTTACTCTCAATTTTATCAGGATCCCATCATCAGATCCTGACTTCCTTGATATGGGACCACCCTTGAAGTATACCATATCTAACAAAAAAAGAATAATCAAAATCGGTTCATAAATAACGGAGAGAGGGCTTAACAAACCTAAAAATATATATATATATATATACGGTCGAATTGAGAACCTCCTTTTTTTTCGTCGGTTAAAAAGAAATGCAAGTCCAAATATGCCATTCTAAATATACCCAACGAGTTAGTGCGGCATAAACACTGACTTTACAGTGTCGTAGGTTCTCCATTACAGCTTCAAACAACAATAACTATTCCGAACATGTCTTCAAACATCGGCTAAACTCGTGGCTTGCATTTAAACTTTATCGATCAAACTTTATCAATTGTCCGTCCTATCTTTAATATACTGAATTACGTTCTGCCTATAGAAACTAGTGTTCTGTTTCCAAATAAAGGACTGTATGTTTGTTTTTTGACGGGCCTGTTGGCCTAGTGGTTAGTGATCCTGACTGCTGAGTCAAAAGTCGTGGGTTCGATTCCCACCCAAAACAAATAATTGTGTGATGAGCATGATTATTGCATTTGTTCTGTGTCTGGGTGTGATTTATCTATAAAATGTATGTATTTAGTAATATATCAGTATGTTTATCAGCCGTCTGGATACTATAGTACAGGCTTTCACTAGATTCGGATCAGGCCGTGAGAAGATGTCTCGAGTCATTATTATATAATAATAACTATAATATATGTAAATATATAATACTAATAATAATAATAACCAGCGCGCTAGTGTTAAAAGCGAGAGTTTATGCTCTCAAGGTATTCTTTCCAAATCACAAAATACATACAAACATTTTTAGAGAACTCATACAAAAATTTAGTTTGTATGATTATGATTGATGAAAGCACATATTCTTTTCCAAAAACTACTGGCTCGATGCTTCATAAAACTTTAATTAGAATAGTACAGTAAAACTAACAATGAAATGTGATAAACGAAATTTATTTTGCTAATGGCAAAGATTTTGAAGTAAATTCAAAACTACCCACATTTTATACTAACTCAAAATAAATCGTTTTGAAACGACAACCTCAACGAAAATAAAGGTCTACGCCTATTTTGTTTGGTGATGGTTATAATTTACTGTGTTATGCCATCTAATCTCATAATTCTGTACATAATCGCAGTGCCCCTTATTTATAATGAGGAGATTAAAAATTCCGCTCTGGTAATTGGTTAGGCACTTAAACCAGATTCCCTTTAGGGGCAGCCCAAATTTCCTTCGGCTTTGACTGTTTAACGGACAGACATCGTCTGTTTATTAATTTACGGAGGGATTTTGGGAAAAAATATTGGAAGTGGAGCTTAGTCAAGAGAAGCCAGGATACTTTAGCAAAACGTTATGTATAACAAGGTGTCAAGAAATATTTTTAATTAGCTATCATCTAAATATAATAATAGTTTCTTTACAATTTCATATGCTATTATTAAAAGTAGTATGTAAGTACTATTGAGAAGGTAGTTTGCTAACATTTTTGTGTTTTTTTTTAGATAGCAAACCTGCAGACAAACTTCTTGATAGCGAGCGATCATACAATATAGACCATTGCAAAACAAAGAGTTTCTTAAAATCCCTTTTTTAAGAACCCTATATATTATAATCTAGTGAACATTTGATGTAAAATTTATGAAATTTTACATCATCATCATCTGTGGCAATGTGGCAAGCGTTTTACGGGTGTTGAACTTTTTTGAACAGTTCAATTCGAATTCTGTATTCCTTGAAAATTGGCATAAAAAAAGTTTCATGTTTAATACTTTTATATCATCTTCAGAAACCGCAACACAAGAAGAGACGGTAATAATGGGTTCATCAATTTTAACATCCAGACTTATTGCCACTTTATATCCTATATTTAGGGTACTTGTAACTAAACTCAGTAAAGACTCAATAAAATTTCACAAATGTTACCGAGACAATTGATGCTATATCGACAATTATCACATGAACGTTACTATGAGAAATTAGAAGTTAATCTAAAATGCATAGTATTTTTTGTAATTAATCATTCGAAAATGTATAGAATACGCGAAAAACTTACAATAACCTAAAATTTTTTTATGATGAACTTACATACAAAAGTAAGTTCATCATAAAAATGCGAGATTAAGGATTTATAGTTAGTTCGGTTAGTTAGTTTGGTTTCATTTGGCACTACGCAATGTACACGCGACATGTGTAGGTATTCTTTTTGTGCGGTACGGTCAATGACCTTAAACGTTCGGCGCCGTCGAGACCAGCTGATTGCATGAAATGTTTGGTCGTATGCAGTATTTATTACATTTTTTTCAGTAAAATGTTCTGTTTACTCATTGTGATATTACTTTTAAGCAAAAAAATGTAAAATGAAAAAAAATACATTGATGAATTTTCCTGCAAAAAATTCCAATGTTTTTGGACTCAGAATCATGATCTGAATAAACTATTTCAGGATTCAGTACGGTGTTACTTACATCCTGTATATTTACAAATATAAATTTTGATGTTTAATAAAAATAAAATTAAGCAGTAGTATGCTTTTGGCATTTCTTGTATGTTATATTTTTATTTTAATAAACTGCATAAAATGAAGTGTCACCGAACTCATGCTTTGTGAAAAATGGTATAGGGACTTTTATTTAAATGGCCGAATCCTTTTATTGCAATAACGTGTAGACGCGTTGAAAACGTGCGCTCATGTGAACGAATGTACGGAAAACCAATGATCTCAAAGCGAGCGTCAATGCCATCAAACATCGGATCAAAACGCGCGTTAGCATGTGAATTAGAAATCGCAAGAAGCTCTCAGCTACTCCAGTCAACTAGCCCAGTCGACCTAGCTGTTTAATGACCAAAAATGGAGATTTCGATTACCACGCATTCTTATTTTTGGATAAACAGTAAAAAAATGAGCTGATTAAGAATTTCGATACCCGCAGTCTGGACAAGTGGGGCGTCATTTTTTTTAACAATTTAATGAAAAAATAAACTTTTTTTTACATTACGGGTGATATCTCGTTTCCAGTACATTTTTCGTCATATGTGCAAAAAGCATTTTTGTTCTCCATTAAATTACCTACAAAATGAGACCTGCTTTAAGTCACTAAATGCTTTTGTTGAACAGTAAATGAAGGTCAAAGTTAAAAAAGAGTGTTTTTATCAACATTTAGCAACATTGAAAGGAAAGTACGTAGAAGTCTGAAACTCTCTGAAATTGTAGCTTGTGATGATACTAAAAAGTGCTATAAATTTCAGCTAGATCGGTTTTAAACTTTTGAAAGGGTTAACGATCATTTTATATTTTTTAGCCCTAATTGCAAAATGGGCTTTTTTTTTTCTAAACTACTAAAACTAGTCGGAGCAGCTTAGGAAATTCATAAAATCATTTAAGTTTATGAGCCCGTTGGAATTTTTTAGAAATATAGATTTTAAAAGACATTTTGAGGTATACCTTTTTTTTTGTTTTTTGCAAAGTAATGACACGTCTCTTAATAATAAAAGCAAAACATTTCGGGATTAAATATTTTGGTAAAATTTAAATTATAAGAATTTAACAGGTTTCGAAATTTGATGATTCGACTTTCTAAAGAAAGCCATCTGTAGTCTATTATGTTGATATTGGAAAAGAGAATGGAAAAAAGCGGTATATATGGGTCTTAAATAAGTAGTTATTAAATTGATTAACATTGCGAAACGGTCAGACGAAATGTTAGTAGAAACAACAAGTTGCGCAATACTAGTAAGTATTGCAATTGCAATATCAACATAATAGACTACAGATGGCTTTCTTTAGAAAGTACTTAGAGCGAAGTATCACAAAATCTGTTGGTAGGAACTGAAACAGAAATATTTTTCAGGCCATTGCGATAGTAACATTTGTGTATAGGTAAGCTTTACTCTATTACGATATATGAATAAATAGTTATTTAAGTGTAAACTAACAAGCATGTGTCTTTAATGCTTGCTGTTTATTTTATTTACCTTCCATTAAGCAAAGCCAAGCTGCAAGTTGCGTTGCGTGTTATAGTTATTTTTCCCGGTTTCAGATTTATTATTGTGAATGTTACGGGACCAGACCTATTTATTTATTTAGATACAAACATCCATATAAATGTATAAAATAATTAAATAATCGCTTGAGAGGTTTTAACAAAATATGTATTATACGATACAGATTGAATATTAGCTAATAAAATTGGCAACTTCGCACATTACAAATTGTTGTAATAATACTTCAGTATTATTACAACAATTTGTAATGTGCGAATTATATGATTTTATGGTCCAGTATTAATTTAATGCACATCAAAATCGATCGCATTAATATAATTATAAAATATATCCTGTAGAAATTATAATTAAAACATGTCAAAAATAAATAGTAAATTACTTAAAATTAATTACACCTTTATTACCGCTTACTTATATTGTATTCACAGATTAATTAAATTTCCATTTAATTACTCACGGAAGAGTACTACAACAGAATAGAGACATATATTAATTAATTATGTCTGGAATTTTCTTTTCATGTGTTATACGCTTGCTGCTTGTTGGCAGTTTTAAAGCCCAGACAACTAGCTAAATATGCTTACAGATATTATAAAAAGACTTAAGTATAAACGCGGTTTCAATAAGTGGCACTTTATTTTGGGTGGGATTGAGTTTAGATATTCATATCTGCGTTTAACCAGCGGCGGAATTACACATATACCGCCAGTAGGCTATTAAAATTTTGCCGCCCCTACCGGTCGGTCTAACTAATTTGATACCCCAGGACAAGGCTTAAAAGATAATGTAAGCCCAAAATTTGCCGTCCCTAAAATCTGCCGCCCTAGGCTCCATTTTACTCAGCCTGCTGGCAAATCCGCCACTGCGTTTAACCAGTCATACGTTAGTCATTAGAAACGGGATAACCTCCTAAATGTATTATGATAGATGCGTCATATAGTTTTTTTTGTCCACAAGACAGTCTGTGTTTTTTGGTTATAAGATTCATAAAAAATTACACAATTGCACGTTTTGTAACACCTATGGGCGTGCAGTTTCCCCAGAATATAATTTAGGACAATATTCTAGGAAATTAACTATTTATATATACTTATTTTGGTTAACCTTAAATACGTGAACCACAGTATTCTTTATTTTTACTAGTATTGTCGACGCACAAAACACTCCACCATCACCATTGGTTATGAGACCGGGAGAAGGGGTCATGACAATGTAAATTATTTATAATTTTGACTGGCCTGTTTTCGTCTAGTGGTTAGTGATCCTTACTGCTGAGCCAGAGGTTGTGGCTTCCATTCACACCCAGGACAAATTATTGTGTGATGAGCACGATCATTTGTTATGTGTCTAGGTGTAATTTAAATATAATAAATTTATTAATCCGTGTGTGAGGTGTCTCAAATTATTACTAGTTGCTAATGACCTGCCAACTTCAAATATTTCGATGGTTTGATGTGTCAGACGTATTTTATAACAAGATTTAATATTGAAATGAAAATTTATCACGTTACATTTTGACGAGCGCTATAAAATTTTAAGCAAATAATATTTTTACATCTCAAAGCTATCAGTATTTTAAGAAAGCCATTACGAATTTAATTTATGTAATGTAATATTTTATATGAGCATTTCAGTAAAGAGATAAACATTTTTTACTAGAGTACAACTTTAATAAAAAAAATGGACAAGTGCGAGTCTGACTCGCGCAGCGAGGGTTCCGTAAGCAAACAAACTTGTATGTAGATAGTACGTCGATCTCGAGAATCAATTCTCGAAGATTTTTGCCCGTCGTTTTTTAAAGACAAACTTAACTTTGCAGTTCTAAAAATATTCTCCCATGCATCGATTTACGACAAAGTCAACTTTCCAACCGCAAAATATAAGTTTGTAATCACAAAAACTATTTTTTTGTGATATAACTACAAATTAACGGTTCGGTTCGGTTCGGTTACTTACTTCCCTTTACTTGTGCTGTCAGACCTTGCTTCTTACCAAATTTCATGATTCTAGGCCAATGGGAAGTATACTATAGGTTTTGATTTACCTGTAAAATGTTGAAATTTTAGCAAATATAAGGCTTAAAGGCCCGTGCCTTTTGATTGCGTTGACTTAGAAGCTTAATTTTTTACATTTTCAAGGGACCGCAGACGTATTTGGAATTAATTTTAACTTGATGCGTCCACGGGTTCCTGAGAAAAAGAATCTTGACAGACAGACAGACTATCCGTATGAAACCACTCACAGAACACACTAGTATAGAAGGGGTAGCAATGTCACGAGACGATAAAACTATAGTAAGAAGAATTGTAGATTGGATAGCAGACTGCAATATTTAAGAACCATCTACGTATATTCCAATGATTTGATTTGATTTGAATTATTAGATTTTGCCTGCCTGATAGTAAGCGTCGTAAGTGTCCAAACAATCCCGACACTCAGTTTCTACCACCAGGGCTCTGGCCGTATTTCCAAGCAGGATTTTTTTTTAAATTTATTTAAGTAATGAAATTATATTACAGAGGTGTTATGTAATTCTAAACTCGCCAAACTTTTACGAAAAAAGAAAGTTTATAACACTCCTATTCTTGCATCGGGTGAAACCGAAACCCCGAAATACATCTAAATATTAAAACGTAATGAAAATCTCTTGTACACATTTTTAAGTAAATTTCGTTCGACGGAGGAATGTGAAATTTAGAATTCTTAAATTTTATATGTACGTGAAATGCTTAATACTCATCAATTTCTAAAAGCTTAGCCACAATCTCCTCCGATAGCTACGACAAATTAACGAACAGTGTCGAGCAGAAGAAGTGCAGAAAGCAAAAATGTTTAATCAATGTGTTATAAATTTAAAAAATAAATGAAATCGGTTACAAAAGTTACAGTCAAATATATGTTGACTTGTCCTGGCACGAAAAGCCTATACAATGAGGGTTCAGATTATACTGTTCAAAAATATAAAACAGAACATTTAAAGTTAATTAATTTTAGTCGAAATTCGACCACCTGGGGATCTCTAGTTCTAATAATTGTTGTTTAAAGTTTAAATAATTAGTAGTTTAAAGACCGCCATAAGCAGTAGCACAAAAAAAAAATCATTTTCATGAACAGGTTCAAGACCAATAAATATAACAATGCCACTACACAACATTTCCACGGTAATTACAGCTATTTAAACATACATATCTAGATAAAAACTGTAAGTACAAAGTTAATAGGGTGGATACTTACAAGTTACAACCGCAATTACGTGGTGCCTAAAATTTCACTAATTTTCTGGCTCTAAGAGACGGGCCAACTAAAATTTGTTGAATGCCCAGTTGTGAACACATCAGGGTTTTCAAAAGTTTCAAACTAATTTGCCTATCCATTTTCATTATGAATTAATTTGCCGAGTATTGTGTCATTTATCTGGAATCGGTTGTGTTAATATAATATTAATTAAATAGGACATTTATTTTTCTATAATTTTATTATACTTACATTTTAAAAGATTCTTCGGTAGATGATAGCTGGGTTTTAGACATATATTGCAGAATATTGATAATAACATTGACAGTAGAATGGTGTCAGACACTGTTAAAAGGCTTCAGTGAACTGCTTAGGAAAATTAGGGAACAAGTTTATGTAAAATCATCAAACAGATAAATTTTATCATACATAAAATTCTGAGTAAAATTTTATGGAGTCTTTGTATAAATAGATCAACCGTAAGGATAAAAATTCTAGAGTCATGGTAAAAGTTACATGCTGAATTTGGGCTTACTTATGTATCACGTGTCTTTATTTTAACAAGCTTTAAAGCATCTTTTAGGAGTTAGAGTCAACTAAGTCTAGTAATAAACGTCGTTTTTCATCAATATTCTGTAAATCATATTAAAGTTTGTTTATTAATGTGCGGATCCCTCCGCAAATTTGGGAAAAAATAAGTTATGTGGTAATATTTTTATTTAAATTTTGCCCCTAATATCAACAACAAAAAAGGGCACTTTCGAACTCGCAAATACATATACATACTACATTTATTAACTACCAGAGCTCGACTTATTCTCAAAATTTCATCTCGGCTAAAATTTATTTAGGTTTTGCAGCTCTGGGATCTTGGACCGATATTTCTTACGTTTCTATATAATCATTTTCAGCGCTCGACGCTGTTCGCTAATTTGCCGTAGATAGCGGGCGAGATTAGCTGGGCTTTTAGAAATTGATGAGTATTAAGCATTTCATTATTTAGGCATGTTTCATTTTAAGTATTGGCTACAGGCATTATGCTGCACAATTATTTTTATGAGTTAACGTATTGTCATGACTCATAAATATAACTAGATTTTGGACTTTGGTGCTACAAGTTTGAATCAGAACCAGAAACCTCTTTGTTGTAAATAAGTAAAAGCAATCTCCATAGGTTAATGTGTAACGTTACTGTACAAGACACGTAATTGGGAACGTAAGCTAATTAAACTAGTCACGTTCAAGGTGTGTCTTTGTGTTTCAGAATCACGTAAATACGGATTGACAGATTTCTGCCTTCATTTTCATTAGGTAAGATGTAGATACGAATACGTATATATAGACATAAATTAACCTTCATTTATGTCTTTATTGATTCCATATAATAAATTCACATATTAATACCTATTACGTGATGGCGTTAATTCCCGTAACATTATTATATATTTCAACATTCAGAATGTTCAATCATCTAGTCTAGAGGGAGCATCCTCTCTCTATTCTCTGCTCTAATCCTCTTCAATGCCAATAGAGCATGCCAGCATATATCATAGTCTGCCCAGACATATCTCGATCGGCCCAATTCAACGATTGCCATACGACATACGAAGGTGGTCCGATAAGTACTTAGCCTCTAAGCCCGATGACGCCATTATCGCAAGAGTAATTTACTATCGTGTAGTACATCTTCGTAGATGGCTACTGTTAAAATTTCGGCCGAATCGAATTTTTAGTTTTGTTTTGACCGTGTGTGAAAGCGGGCGTGTCCGCGGATTTAAAAAAAAATGGAAAAAGAGCAATATCGGTCGGTAATTCGATTCTTGTTTTTGGAAGGAAAATAGCGCAGCGAAATCAAAGAGCGCTTGGATGCTGTGTACGGTGACTCTTCTCCTTCGATGGCGACCGTCAAATATATACAATATAACGTACATATATATACAAATTAATACATTGATAATCTTGGGTTCAAACTTAACCGCACCACTAAAGAAAGATCTGTTCTCGAAAAATTTGATAGTTATCTATAATGTTAGCTGTTAAAGTAATCTGGATAAGGACAATATTTTATTATCCTCTACATCTAATTCATCTTAGAATCCTCTTTGTTTTATTTTTCCATCTCTCGGGAACAGTAATGTTTTTCTAGATGGAAAGTACCCCATGTATTTTCCTGTTCCCTGTACTGATAACGTGTATGAGATTTTATGATGATCGGTTGAGTCGTTAAGGCATGAAAGCGCGAGAAACAAACAAACTCACATTCACATCCCACTAATATTATAAATATGAAAGTTTGAATGGATGGATGGATGGATAGATGGATAGATGGATGGATGGATGGATGGATAGATGGATAGATGGATGGATGGATAGATGGATGGATGGATGGATGGATGGATAGATGGATGGATGGATGGATGTTTGTTACTCTTTCACGCAAAAACCACTGAACCGATTGCAATGAAACTTGGTATGTAGATAACTGGAGACCTGGATTAACGCATAGGCTACCTTTTATCCCGATATTCCCACGGGATTGGGACTTACGCGGGTGAAACCGCGGGGGGCTGCTAGTTCATAATATTAGTTAGGATTCACATTTACACACGTCATACTCAGCGCTTTAACAGACAACAGTGTCACAAAACAAAAGCTCTACTTACTAAATGAAACACAAATCACGTTAACGATATTGGTACGAATTCACGCGAATTGCATATTTACAGTTATGGCATACATATTGCATATTACTAAAGGCGTTTCACTGGTACAAAGGTTACACAGAGCATTAATTCTGTTAATGAACTGCACTGGAGCTGTGTTGTGGCGAGGAAATGCGAACATTACTGCGCCAACCACTTCCGTCTTATTATCGCTAATGACGTAATTTACTCTTTTGTCCGTGCAGAATGTGGTTGCCGCGACAAACGACAAATGTAACGTTAATAATCAAATAACGTAGGAATACGCATTCGGAATTTCTATGTTTTATGTACAACACTGATGTAGTGTTATATAAAAGGAACACAGATGTACTCGTATGTCATACACAATGAAATAAAAAAATCTGTATTTTTCAAACAATGACTTCCTAGAAATTTGTCTGTACAAGTCACCAAGTAAGAGTCAGAGTAATTTCTTTCTTCTTAAATTTAGCAAAAGAAGCCACGGTTGAAGTACTTGTACTGCTGCAACAGAGTAAATCAGATAACGTCCCAAAATTAGTTAGTTATTTTAATATCGCAATGAATATCAAAGTACGCTAGTTTCAAAATCGCAAATCGTCATCAAAGATAAAATTTATAAGATTCGCTCTTGATTTAATTTGTGGCAAGATATCACTTTGTTTCTATACCCTGGTTATCTCTCATCTGAGACCATTTAAACACAAAGTGATTCGAAGTGAAACAAACTACAACTACAATGATTACTTTACTGATTTAGATTTATTTACTTGATCTGTTGGTAAATTTAGAAGTACGTTATTGTAAAAAATTGATAGTAAATAGGCTAATTTTTTTTCATTAAAATTCAAATATAATTATATTTATAGGTATTGTATTATATTTCCTGTATATATGTATGTATAGTTTTCTTATTCAAAATAAAACTTTTGTTGAAAATTGTATTGTGTTTGCTCGTGTTCAATTAGTTCCAAATTTATATTTTATAGTTATATAATATATGTGGATAACGCAGTGGGTTATACATATATTTAATATATAAAATTGTATTATCTTAATTAAGATTAGTGAATAACTGTTTGTTTTTCCTAAATAAATAAAAAAATAAAAAAGAAACGAAAACCACGCCGGGCCTAGCACATTGGAAATATTTTTATGGGATAGGTGATCTACCCGTGGTGTGGCAAGCTTTGGTTATTATTCCTCATTTTGATTACCTTTACAGACATTTTCTTACTCGCATTTCGCAGATCACCTGATAAACGTAAACAGAAAATGTTAATCAAAAGTAACACGGGGAGAAATTAAGAGCCCTAAAAATGCAAGATAATCCTGGATCGGCATGTCAACAGAATCGTTTTGGTCATTTTTGTAGAGGCACATAAAAGAAACAAGCTGAGATTCTCTCTTTATTTGGCTTAAGATGTTAAATTTAGAAAAAAAAAATAACTGCATTTCTTGCGTTTTAAATTCACTATTGTACCAAAGAGCAAGAGTTTGACGTGTACTGGATTTTATAACGGTCACAGTAGTATTAAAAGTGGAGCATAGCAGAGTGCGGGTCATTCCCCGAGCGCGCAAAGTTGTGTGTCGTTTGTAAGTTTATGCGGCCTGTTCCCACAGGCGACGCCATTGAAACTTGTTATGAGATAAAATTGTTCCGTTTTATGCTCTTAGCGGTTTCGAAACGCGAATTGTGTAAATAAAACTTTAGTTTTTGTTATACCTACTTTTGTGCAGAAATGTTAGTTTGATAGTTTTATTGTGAGCGTGTGTTTTTAAAATATAAAGCTGCTCATTTTACTTATTGTTGGGTGAATTTTTGCTCTCTTTACCCGACTGCCAACGAAAGGTTATGTTTTTCGAGCGTAGCTTGTATGTATGTATATTTGTTTGTAATTTTTGTAAGATGTTAAGTCTCCAAGTCATTATGCTCTAAATATTGTTAAACAGCACTGTCTGACAATATTTTAGACGTATTTCCAATATTAGAACTGTATCATAAGGAAGATTCTTGTAGCCGGAGACACTCATCGCCAGGAGTGTGATGTTAACAGATGCTGGGGTTGTAGGCAGGGTTGGGCATTGCGCTACGCTTCTGGTGTTGCTAGTGATAACAGGCATAGGTTACCGTTTACTATCAAGTTTGACCTGTTCAAGTAACAATAATAAGTGCAAAATATTTCGTAACCTGCTAATCATTACATGCATTTGAATTCGACTCTGACCTATAGAAGACATCGTTAACCGGCACTACTAAGGCAGTGTTGTATTTTTACCAGTAACTTTCTGCAAAACCCATATTCAAAATAAAAACTTTTTACTCCAAACGGAAACTTCAGTACAAAGCAATCAACGTGGTTAATTTATGACGTAAACAGTCACAATTCCCTGCCGTGAACCCGTTTAGCTAGTTTTGCACAAACGAGGTAAATTGCTTTAGGCAACAAACAGGAATGTAACTCAAGCTGCATGCAAGTTGCAGTGTTCACACGTTTACTGATCAACGTAAATTGATGAAGTTGTTTTGTTACCGATGAAGTGCAGCTAGCATCTCTTCAAAAGAAAATTGCGGTGGATTGGGAGTGTTTGAATTCCAGTCGTACCGTTATTCAAACCGTGACTGAGGCTTAAGAGCGATAGGAGTATTTATTATATCGTGACCGTGACGTGAAAATAGTGACTATACTGTACAAGAAACAAAGCTATTTAATGGAGATTATCCATTAAAAAGCTTGGTTTCTTTCAGCATACAGTCTAACTTTTACATAAATAAAATAGACAGATTAGTCACCGTAGTACGTATAAGATTTAAATAAATATTTGGATATCATATAAATGGATTCTAAGGTTTTATGGTTTTACATTTAAATATAATTTTTATATTTTATCAAAGTATGCAACCTAACGTTGCATTGTCACAACTATTCCTACAAAACTTTTACCTCAAACCACTGAGGCGTGGGAGGATAATGTCAAAACCACCATAGGATAACTTGCTATTTAAAACCATCCATCAGCCCCTTTAAAATTCTGTGAGATTCAGAGTTACACATAAAAATTACTTTAAAAAACTTAAATCAACACTTTCACACATATATAAAGACATAGTAAAACAAATTAAGAATACGATACTGCTGACGTTACATCCGCGTTGGGCGCCGACCGATGCAAAAGAGAGCCTAGCTGTACCTCCTGCATTTATGGGCCGATATGGGATATTGTGTGACATCACTCGTTTTTTTCGTCTACCGTCACAGTACATAACAATAAATTTATCATTATATGAACTTTAGTGGTATGAAAAGGTTCTTTTATCTATCTCCACCTTATCATCGCTCTAATGCAGCTATTGATAAATAAACGTTTCCAAGATCATTGTCTAAGAAGAAGCATTAGAATCTAAGCATTCGAAGATATTCAATACTGTGAAAACGTAAAGACACACAATAACACTGTAAAAAAATTCATGTGGCCAGAGGTGTGATCATAATGTTAGGCCGACTGTTATGTAGCTAAAAGTAACTTTCAGTCAATTATGTCGTGATTTCTGCACGCATATTCAAGTATATCAGATGGATTGATATGAGATATTCATATTAAATAAACATTATTAGAACCAGTGCAAGATTAACCAAATAGTTGGGATGTGTAGACTGTTCTAATAAATGTCAACTTCGGATGGAATCCTAGTATATGATTGCGAGATCGCAACAGTTAAGCTGTACCATGGGTTTTCTATGATAGTTATAGTTTACGACAGGGATTTAATAAAAATTACTTGTTCAATTATCTAAATCTGTCAAGTGTGTTTTTTTAAATTGATTGAAACATTTGTTCACGGCCTTGCAAAAAAACCGGCGTAAAGCAATACTATTGTTGTATTTTACCGAGTGAGTGAAGTTTCGGTGTCCTAGCCTAAAATATATTGCCAACAAAAATTCGTCTACATCATCAGATCCTGGACAAAATCTAGGTAAGGACAAATTCAACATACCTAAATGATAATACACATATGACTAATTTGTCTTAATCTAAAATTTTGAACATCACCAAGGCTTTGTCAAGACAAATTCAACGAACTAACCACCCGAGTAGGTTGTGTATTTAAGAAGTATGTATAATAAAATATCATAATAAATAACTATATTAGGTGAAAGTAGGCCAGGGTAAAATAATAATGTGTATGTATTTAGAAATATATAAGTATGTTTATCAGCAGTGGTTACCATAGTACAGGCTCTGCCTAGTTTGCTATCAGACGGCCGTGTGTGAACGTGTCTCATATTATTATTATGTATATTACAATTAAATAACAATTGAGCTTTAGATATATTTTGTTCATCGGCTGGCTGTATAAAAGAATTACCCTTACAACAACATGATAGTCAAGGTGCGGTTTATGGAAAGCCTTCTTATTAAAAATATCCAGAAATGGCACTAAAACTAAGTTAAACTTTACTCCTGACGGAAGATCCAATGACATAAATAGCAGTGTCATATACATAGGCACTATAATAAATCATTATCCATAGCAAAAGAGAAAGAAATGCATCTATAACTGAGATAATTACGTCAAAAAATGGCAGTCACATATTACTAGCGTCATGTGCAATACAAATAACTGACCTCAAAGTTCAACATGTAGGTACATTGTACGTGTTTTAAAACTTGCGATGATGGACATTTTAATTTATTACGTCTTTGACTAACGCTAACCTTTCATTCTCCTACAAGTCTCAGCGCATTAATTGCAATTTAAAATAATAATTTATTGAAGATTAACGTCATTCGAAAGCTTCACAGATTTTTTAAATATTGAAATTCAATGTGTGCTAACATACAACAGTAACATATAACATAAAAGTTCTGTGAACCTTGCACAACTATGCATGAACACTACCATCATTGTAAAAAACAGTTTTTGTTTCAGATAAAAAATGAGAATTTATTTCGTCTATATTTTCCATTGATCTTTTATAGAAATGATGGAAATATGCCCTTGTTCCTTTCCGAGTCTGAACAAATATGGAGTTTTACTATAAAAACCAAAATATTTATTACTTTATGTTTAAGTTTTGCTGCTATATTCTGTCGTTTATTATAGTCACGCATAGTTATGCGTTAGTGTTGTGTTTTATAGGTTAGTTAGGCGCTTGGGTCATTCGTCATATCGTCCTAAAACAAACTTGGCCCATTGGGACGAGTTGACAAATTTCAAAATTAATATTATTTTCATTCGTCATCTCGTCCCATTCTTGGTTTTGTTAAGTTTTAATAGGAATTAAAGATAAAGAATTCTTGTCTTTTACTTTAATACCTTGAAAAGTTTTCGTCGTGACTGTACTAAAAAAATTCAACAATGGGACGAGATGACAAGTGAAAAATGGGTAGCTATAATTCTGTTGGATACAGCAAATATTTTATCGAATAACAGCCGCTTGAAGGGGAACAACCTAGACTTTATATGTTTGTGTATAATAAACAGCAGCGCAGCAGTACTAGAATATTGTCATATTTCTGTTGGAGCGCAAGCTTTCTATGAGTTCAAGGTTAACCGCAGTGGCAAACGCGTAGCTCAACAATAAAAACTCATCTATTCGCCAACTTAGGCGTGATGTATATTCGTTAATATCCGTACAAAGGTTGTCTGGAAGAGATCGCCGTTAGCGATAAGACCGCTAATTGTTATACCTGAATGTTTACATTGTTTTGGATTGTATCTTACTTAAAAGGTGTACAATAAAGAGATAAATAAATAAAAATATTATGTAATTTCGACATCGACGTTGTTTTCAGGTTTTTAAAGACTTGTAACTCAGTTACCTATTAACAATAAACATGTACTTGTAGTACAAAAATTCCACTATCACAGCTAGGTTTAATAATGTGAACATTACTTAAATTCTATTCTCAAAAACTACGATGCGAAAAACTAAGTCTTTTCACATAATACTCAAAAAAGCAGAATTTATTTAAATAATAAAGGCATTTTTTTATTATTGGACTAATATAGTTTTAACCACGATACCTTACAACAGTAGAATTTATACATTGCGTATTCATTATTAACAATAAGAAACCATTTCAAGTGTTTAAATGTAATTTTTTTCGTAACTGTCCTCAACCATTACGCCTAAACAGGTTTGTATTCTTTATCAGAATTACATACTTATTTATACCCTTTGTTTAGTTTATGGTAAAATACCACTTTATATAGCGGAAACATTGCGAAACCAAAATAATTTATTTAAGATGCACGGTTATGTACTGAACCATCTATTTTCCTTTCAAGTGAAGGGATCTATTCGCTTGTGACTGTTGAAACGGCTGAAGTTAGAAAGTGGACAATAGAAGTGGCCTAAAGTATTACTTTACCTGAATGTATTACCTTATATACTAGGAGTATTTTACTTTTATTTATTTAAATGCAAAAAATTGCATTTAAACCATTTATAAGTGTAACTTGTTATACAAGAACATATGAGTAAATTGTAAAAGTCTTACAAAAGGTTTTTGTTTTGTTGATATCGTAGAAAAATTAAAAGTAACTTGCAGCTAGCCAAGCTTATGTAAAAGCCTGAAACAATACTTCAAAAACTATTTGTTTTAAATTGAAAATATATGCATTTTCCAAACAATTTACAAATATTAGAATCATTGCTCTCTTTACAATTTGGTTTGTAAATAATGTTTCATTTTCAGTGTTCGATATCAATCATATAAAGTGTTTTATTATGCAAGAATTTATATATTGTTACGTCTATTATTAGTACATAAATAAACAAACTGTACAATCTGATATTAATCGCCGTTGTTCCTATCAGTTTTCAAATAACTCTGAGCACACACATAACAAAAACATTTACAGACTGACATCATTCCTATTTCATACTTTTGGGATGAAAAATAATAATATATATCTAATATAAATATGATTTATTCACTACATCGAAGAAAAATGGATTTAACTGAATTGAAAAACTCAAGGATCGTCTCATAAACTATTATCAGTATATATTAAAATTCGAAGTATATAATAGATAGTTATTAATATTACATGTTTGGAACCAATTACAGGATCTCCAGATCCATTTCATGTAATTCTTGTTGTGTTCGAAACCCGCTTATGGATGAATGCTAGTGGCTATCATTTACAGAACTTGAGTATACGAGTTTAAGTGCACTATGTCCAGAAACGCAAAGCGAGACGTATAAAGAATAAAATAGCAGGAATTATCTAAATAACTACTAATCAATTTATGTCAAACGAAAAAACGAACTAATCTTGTTCCATCTTCTAAAAGCAAACCAAATACCGCAAAACTGTTAACAAGTCAACCGAGTATTGCTCGCTAATATCGAAATATCTAAGCCAAGGATATAATCTTGGTAAACAAATTATATCCGTAAAGGAAGCTGTGGTAAAGGCAAAGTGGGCCGAAGCTCACAGTTATATTGCACAGGCTCTGTGCAACGATATGCTGGCCGCAAGCTACACAGGAATGCGCAAACTATGGCCGGATGCTCGAAGGAATTTCTTCGTCTTGAGGAAGATATTTTAAGTATAAAAATGTCTTTGCGACTTCCTTACGGGCAGATAATATATGAAAAATAGGTTAGAGAAATTCTTAAATTTGTTTTAGCTTTAAAAGAACGTGAAATTTTAAAGAGGTATTTGAGAGTTCGTTAAACAATTTACTGCAAATATTTCATTTTGTTTTCTCTCAGAGAATTATGGCGTGAAATATTTAGTCACGGCTATTTGAACTGATACAAATTTCATTAATTAGCAGAAACGTTTATCTTAAATTACTTTTTAACACATTTAAAATAATAAATATATTTTTACTGTTTTTATTGTATTACATATAGCTGTTGTGTATTTTAAAACCACGCTGCTTAATTAGTGGTAGCTAAGGCATCTATTTTGTTTTTCATTCACCAACTTAAATAGTTTATCTAAGAGCGGTCTAATTTTTAACCCCCGACGCAAAACGAGGGGTCTTGTAAATTTGACGTCGATGTCTCTGTGTGTGTGTGTCTGTCTGTGGCACCGTAGCTCTCAAACGGATGGACCGATTTCGATGCAGTTTTTTTCATTTGAAAGCCAATTTCCTTGCGGTGGTTCTTAGCTATGTTTGGTTAATATCGGTCCAGCAGTGTAAAGCAACTATCAGCTCTTTTCCAAAATGATGTAAGGCATTTTGTAATCGTTGAAGAGATTTTCGAGTCGGGGGTTTTTTAAATTTACGATTAGAATACATACATGTAGTAATTCAAAAATATTACCTCTCTTGTGTTCAATTATACTTCATTCCGTTGTAAAATTAATATACTGTCTACAAACTAGTGCGCCCTTAGATGGGACGTGCAAATAAGCTACTTACACATTAACCGAGTTAGGGTGCGTCGGCATTAATACGGTTAAACTTAGGTTAGGTTACACTCCAGGTAGATAAAGTGTAGCTCCGAGGCTGAATAATTTATTACAGGATTCTAAACAAGCTTGCCGTATTTTCTAAATGAAAAGCTTTCTATGTCTCAAAGCAGAGTGCAACCTAGGTAATTAATTTCCTTTAGAAATAAATTGTGTAGAAGACAGCTAATATGTATCCTGCAATATTTAATTTAGCGATTTGAACTGTTAAGAAAATAATCAAGACGGGATCTAACACCCGACAGTCAATATGATTGAATTACACAGCTGAGCCTCGTTCTTGTTTTTTGAAATGCTAAACCGTCTTATGACGATATAAAAAACCAGAATTCATATATGAATTGCAAGCAATAATCGGTGTACCAATCACGAGTAACTAAAGTGATTAGTGATTTAATGCAGATTGATAAAGGTGACATCCTATTTTGTGTTCAAAACTGATGTAGCTATGTGTGATTGTCAGCGTAGTGTGTATATCAAATACAGAATTTAGAGAATTTGGAGAACATATTCTCTAACACAAAAAGTAATAACAGAAACTGCCTAAAATAAATTCATACCAGAAGAGAAAATGAAATTGTAAACCTAATCCTTCCAATAACTGGGCCTTAATATTGTAACTAGAAGAAAGATAAGTATATGTAAACAAACTGTCACTGATGGTCACAATTTTAAGTCGGGTTTTGGAGTTCATACAAAGGTACCTTATTTAAAATGAGAATTACATTGTTTTCAAAACAAAGCAATGCCTTTAGAAATTGTTTTCGTTATTATTATTGTTTGAAGTTCGCATTCTTCTTCTGTGTTTCTAATTTCGTATTAATTATATTCAGTCCAAAACGGCTCGAAGAGCTCTTAACTTACAATACAAACAATAAGTATCGAAATTTGTTTAACAAGTTAACATCGATTTCCTTACGGCGAGCGGGCATAGTGTCGGTCCCGAAGATGTTTCTTATACAAACCAGTTCAATTAATTGCTTTTCCTTCTACCGAGAGATATAACTCTTGTTTTAACTGCTTTTATTGTAGCTTCAATATTGGATTGAACTTAATATAGGACAATGATTTAACGTTGATAAGAATGTGTTAACTACGATTACTTTCACTATTTAATTTATAAAAGCTTCAACGATTTTTTAAGTAAAAACTTCTTTACCGGCGTTGTGCACTTTTTGGGATGGGTAAAAAATGTTAACACGTGACCTGATCGAAAATTCGTATGACTGAGCCGAGTTTCTTATTTTTTTTAAATATAACATTCGAAATTTAAACATTTATGAGCGGCCAGGAGCGCAGAACTGCCAGTGTACCCTATGTATACATTTAGATATGTTATTACCTACTTTTTATTTTTAACCTAATTATATATATAGAGATGTGTGTGTGTGTGTGTGTGTGTTTGTATGTATATATATGCAAATACATTCTGAAGTTATGTTTTCACTTCTGACGTGCAGTCCTACGACTGACTGTTTTTTATCTGTGTTAAATCTTTTGTTATCTGTATTATACAAATGTACAAAAGTTAACCTCTTTTAAAAATATAAAATGTTATTCACTAAAATTATCAGCCAAATTCAAATTTCAAAAAGTTAAAGCACAGCCTTCATCATATTTAAACCTTGATTGATTCTAAGAATTTTCTAAAATGTCAGAAAAAGTTTCGAGAATAAATTGAGAGATGATTAGAGGCTGTCAAACTGTAAAGAAAACTTCCCAACTTTTTCTTAATTATATTTTTTTATAAAGTAGTTTTATTAAAAATCTAATAAATCAGCGTGCAAAAATTCAGTACCTAAGCTGTAAAACGAAAAGGAAAATCTTATTTTAGTGAGTTTTTAAAGAAAGTGCTGCCATTTTTGCAAAAGGTATCGTGTGTCAGTTTACTTGGACATTAGTGAAGTAGACACAATGAATACACTTCATATACGCGCAATAATTTACTATTTATTATGGCGTCCACTTATAGGACCATGCTGACTGAATTTATTTTACCTAAAGTTGGCAATCTGCATTTAGAGGACATATGGTTCCAACAGGACCGGACCAGTGTACCTAATACAGCACGCCACACAATGCTTATTTCGAAGCATGCCTTCCCAGCGCGTGTAATCTCGCGTTTCGGTAACTTGGCTTGGTCAGTCAGATCTCCCGATTTGCTGACTGCTTGACTACCCTAGACTTCTTAATCTGGGGATATTTAAAGTTATTGGTGTACGTGAATAGGCCACACACCTTGGGGTTAAAAACCAACATTCTAGCTGAAATTGACAACGTGACACTACAAATACTGCGCACAGTTTTGCAAAACGTATTGATTACGTTAACTACATACGTAAGACCCCAAATTTACATTAATGCCGGCGGCCATTTGTCAGACATAATTTCCCTCAATTGGGTGTTTGAAAAAAAATATTTTTTGTTATATCTGGATCGATCATACCTATAAGTTTTATTTAAAATCTATTTTTCGATTTTTTTTCGCTATAATTAAAAAGTTATATCAAATTAAAAATAAATGTTTGAACCCAGTACCGAAAAAACGCCGACAGTTCCCGAACAAAGCCGAGCGCGTGTGACGTCATAATGTTAATTTCTAGTCATCGCACACAGATAATACAGTGTTTTGACAGTGTAGAAGACGTTGACAAAGAAATTTCATTATAGTAGATCATGAAATTTCTTTAACATTATTACGTCACAAACATGGCGACAAATCGAGTCGCGCTCGTAGTCACGTGATTCTTTTGAAAATTTTATAAGTAAATTTTGAATTTTCTAAAACTAATTTAAAAAAAAATTAGTTTTTCGCATCGAATATTAACATAATTTATGATAAAGTTTTAAAATACATAAAAAGCCACTTTTTTTAACAACCCAATAAATTAAAATAAAATGTCCAATTTCGAATAACAGTTAAAAAACAAATGAGTTTTTACTTTGAACAAAAGTTATAGCGAAAGAAAATCAGATGATGGTTTTCCCCCACCCAGAAAATAATCCATCCAATAAAAAAATATACATGTTTTTATAACTTTTAGGAGAAATTTCATCTAGATAGAAATATAGGCGATGACTGTTTTTTATTAGACATTCGCTTAAGTATGTCATTTTGGTATAATTATACAAAACCTTGTTAACAAATTAACACGACGAATTTTGAGTCGACATCAAACCACTTACTTTATAGTGGAGAAGACTTCCTTCACAAAACATACTGGGGACGTATAGATTTATACACATATAAAAGCTTCAGTTGTTCGTTTAGTAGTTGCAATAATACAGCAGTCGGGTCGATAGGCCGTCCGTCAACACACCCACACTTGACACGAGATCCACATTCAGCCAATGGTTTATTCATGTTTCTGTGAGCATTCCAAGTTGAAAGTATGTGCTAGCTACGAGATAGATTGTTGGCGAGAAACTGCCTAACCTATCTGTTAAAAACTACTGTATAAAATAAAAAACCTACACGATAGTTAAATTTCTATGTTTTCCGTATTATTTTATTTAATTTCCCAAAAAAATCATTCAAGTACTTCAAGAGACCCACTTTTCTTATTAATACCCAATGGTTTTTTTTAAATATTTTAAGACATGCTTCTATGTTTTCTTCTTTAGAATTCTTGAGGGGCTTAAAATTGCCAGAGCCTTTCCAGCGTCTATTTACC
Organism: Euplagia quadripunctaria; assembly: GCA_963859945.1. Lineage (NCBI taxonomy): Eukaryota > Metazoa > Arthropoda > Insecta > Lepidoptera > Erebidae > Euplagia > Euplagia quadripunctaria. The sequence goes on along the minus strand of OY982576.1, from coordinate 16,048,727 downwards.
TAATTAGGTAAATTACTGTATCCAACTATCCAACACAATATAGGACGAAAATTAATGAATATGACACAAGAAGAACACAAAATTTAGTAGGTGAGTGCTGTTTGCATAGGTAACTAATCTCTGGCACGCGAATGGGTAACGTTAAACATTACATCTAATTTGCTGATTGTTGGACATCGTACTGTGGACGAGTTGACTTTGTGTGCAGAGTTGATTGGCCATAGAATCTGGACGAAGAAATTTCATTGTGATAAAGCAAATTTGTTGAGTATAATATTTGTTTTCGCCAGAATTACATAGACGTTGTCACTGAAATCACCTGAACAAACAATTATTTATAAACTGTCAGCGCTGCATGAAACAGGAGCGAAAAAATCTTTATCCTGTACATAGTACTTAATTTTGGTGTATACATTTTTGTTTCATGATTAGGTTTCTTAGTATGCACACACGGTATTTAATATTAAAACTCCAGTTATGCTCCCATACTGACATTTCATACTGTCACACCGACTTATACATACCTTTTCACACAAGCTTCATTCACATATTATCACACATACACACCCTAATACACACACTAACCTAATTAAGAAAGTATATTTGCAATCACAATGAACTCCTCATTCTAGTGATACAATAATATTATGTAAATTGTAATACATAGTTCGTATTTAGTCAGATTGTTCTCCGACCATGGATGGCGCTGACACCTGTGATACAGTGAATTTTCACTACTACAGGCACAGATAAGATAATAGTCTACAGGTGATAACGTTGCAACGTTGCAGTGGTTACTATGTAGGTACTTCTGCGCACTTTTTTTCAAGTATTATTGTGTATGTGTCAAATGTTGTATTAGCTAAATAAATTTTAATATTATTTATTCACTATTATTATTATTCTATTTTTATTACGAAAACAGTAGATATGTAACCAACTGTTAAATAGGCTACCAAAATCGTCTTAACATTACTTTCTTTTCCTTAAACACTTTACAAGATTTTTTTTACAACGGTTTTGGATATTCCGATCTGTCCTGTACGTTGCTAGTTATATTATCAGTGCATATTTCTGTTCTCTATTTATATATTAGCGGTGACGTCACTGTTGTTAAATGTCTGAATATAGTCAACAGCGCTACATTATCCTTACCACCATTTTTACCCTAGCACCCACTGTTTGGCAATTGGCTGCCTTTGGAGGCACACGTCTGCTAATTCGTATATTCGCATTCTTCGCACCAGTGTACTATGTAAGGCTGGCTAGTTGCAGTAAAGATTCGAGATCAATTCGAAGATTCCACAGATCAGCGTTTCCTCACTAGCCTATATGTGGCAACTTCCACATACATCAAAAACATACGTCAACTTCATCTAGCAAAGACGATTCTATTTTGGCTCATAAATTAAATTAAAATCGCCCACCATTTGCAATTTCGACAGAAAACTTCACCAATAACTAATTGACTAAGACTAATTGATAAGACTAATTGACTAATTACTAAGATAAAAATAAAAACACAAAATATTGAATCGGAAATTTAAAAAGAAATTTAATATGTTTTTTTTTTCATGTCTTTTCTACTGGTGGTCTGGCTTCAATAGAATGTCGTTGCGGATGTTTTTGTCAAAGGGCTGGGGATTCAAATGATAGGGGTTCTTTGTGAGAAGTCATAGAAGCGTCCATTTACAACGAACATTTGAATGTGATTCTGAAAATCGTGAAGCTTTATGTTACAGTAGTTGTGAAGTTAGTGTCGAAAATGTAAATTTGCAAGAGTTTCGGCAACTTTTGAGGAAATATAAGTTGCGGAGAATAGCCTCCTAGACTTGACCGTAATTAACGGAATCTTTCGAACCTAAGTTTTTTTACCTAAAATTTAAGATCTATTCTTTTCATGATAAACAAATTTATATAAATATAAAACAATCACTGTATACAGCAGCTGTATACAGTGATTTTTTTATATGCTTTATCGAGAACTATAGTTACCGCTAATGTTTGTAAACTTTACCCGAACATGTCACACCTTTTAAAGGGATCTGGGTATTTTTTATCATGAAAAGAATAGATCTTAAATTTTAGGTTAAAAAGCTTGCTGTCTTGAGCGTTGTGATGTTGGGTGTGCGATTAAGACCGAACTTCATTCATTGGTTTCGATTAGGTGTTTCATTAAATTTATTGTTAAAGTCAACCAAATGTTGTACTATTATTTATTTTTCCGGGCATTTTCAATTATTGTGAATTCCGTAGAAAAAAAAATCGCCCTTAAAATCTAGGTATTCCATAAACGTCCTGTTAATGCCTACAGTATATTCATTACAAACCTCTCACTAATGAAATATTAGGATTATTGATAAATTTTCAACTCCATACTCTCATTCTCGCAATTATTCGAATAGTCCACTTACGACAGAAATGACAGAAGCTCTGTCATACATTGTGTATCTACACAACAAAAGATATATTATGTAACTATCATCTTTTTATTTTCACTCTGTGGCCGCTCTTTGTGTAATCTCGTCAGGCATGATGTGTAAAACCGCGTCCCGAATTGCAGCGTCTACCCGGGGTGGGAGGGACAGTGCTGGCTGCGGTCTTAATTAAGTTCTTGCAAAAGCAATCAATTCTTTTTACGTTACAATATAGCTCTAAAATATGAATACACCTTTTTCGGATCCAAAATGTAAGATAGATTTTGCCCAGTGTCTATGATAACCCATAACTTAAATATAGCTTAAATGCATTTATATTATATTATATATTTGACGGCGACAGCTGACATTTAGTGCAAGAAAGAGACAGCGATATCATGCGCTAGCAGCACGTGCACCGGACGTCATCGCCCCCACCTACCTCCCACTACGCTTGGAGTGTATAAAACGAGCCGCTCCGTTGTATCGGCACGCATTTCTAACGGATGCGTCTTGGTGCACGGACTGCTGTCTCAGTACGAGTCTCTGCCTCCCTCACTGCCATTTGGCTTGTGTAAAATATTGATTTATTGCTTAATATATGATAATATTTATTGTGTGTACTGCAAATTATTATTGATTTAGTGTCTGCTCATTTTAATAAGATTTAAATTAATAAAACTATTTATAACTGTACCTATCCTTCTGTTTTACTTCTGATGTCTGAGCCTACCCCGACATCAGAAGTGGGATACGAAGACCACCCCACTTCTGGAGACTCAGCTTCCAATAACATGCAAGACCAGATGCTTTTGTTTAGTAACGGCATGGAAGCCATATTTTCTAAAATCGCTGAAAAGTTGTCGTCTACCTCCCGTACACCCAGTCCATTAGTCTCATTCGACCCAGACGATCCCAATTCAGATATAGAGGGTTGGTGTCAGCTATCAGATATTATAATTGAGAATAAAAAATTGAAAGGGGTAGATCTAATAATAGCACTAACGCATTGTCTAAAAGGGCGGGCTGCAACATTTTTAACGAAAATTCGTCCTGATCAATTTGAATGGATCAAAGTTAAGGAAATTTTAAAGGCTCAATTTGCCCGGCCTATGCTTATACAGGATCATTTTGATCAAATTTTGAAATTTCAAATAAAATCTGAAGAAACTCCAGCCCAAGCATGCGTACGTCTATGGCAATTTATCGAAAAAATTCCCGATGCAAATTTATCTGACAAAGTGGTAACTGGCTTCGCGATCTCTGTTTTATCACAATGCGATGCTATAATTCGTCGTGAATTAAATGCCACTGTCATAAGTGATAAAACACAACTGTTCCGTGTATTGCGTGGAATTTCCTTAAAACGGAAAAACGAATCTTCTGATCATTATGAATTTGATCCAAAACGTTCTCGGAATACTCTGGGTTTTCGGGGAAACTGCAATAATTGTGGTAAAGTAGGACATCGAGCTTCAGAGTGTCGGGACAAAAAGAAAAATCTCAACCCAAGCCTAAGTATTCCAGACAAACGCTTCAATCAGAAGCCTCAAGTCACCTGCTACGTGTGCGGTGAACCGGGCCACGTGGTCTCCAACTGCCCTACGAGGACAGATAGCACAAAAAAGGAGCAGCCGGCGGCAGGGAGCAAAGAAGTCAACGTGTGCTCCAAAAGTGTTCGTGGTGTTATGGACTGCAGTGGTATGAGCTTACAGTTTATTTTTGACTCTGGTTCTGAGTGTAGTCTAATAAAAGAAAGCTGTTCGCATTTAGTAAATGGGCAAAGGTCGCATGACCTAATCAATATGACTGGTATAGGTAAAAGCAGCGTCAGTAGCACTGAGCAAATCACTAGTACAGTTAAGATTGGAGATATTTCGACTGAAATTACTTTTCATGTCCTTCCAGACGATTATTTAAGAGATACTGTCCTATTGGGTCGAGACGTGCTTCAAAATAACATTTCTGTTGAAATTTGCGAAGATAATTTGAAATTTACCCGCCTTAAAGAGACTAATATATGTTCCAAAATAAATAATACTCTTAATATCGATTCTATTAATACTGACTTAAATGGAATCGACTTAGAAAAACTATATAATATCTTAACTAAATATTCGGGCAATTTTATTGAAACATTACCTACGACACGTATAAAGACGGGCGAATTAAAAATAGATTTGATTGACCCCCATAAAACAGTACAGAGACGGCCCTATAGGTTGTCTTTAGAAGAATCTAAAATCGTTGATGAAAAAATTAGTGAGTTATTAATGGCTAATATTATTAGAGAAAGTATGTCTCCTTTCGCAAGCCCTATAATACTAGTAGAAAAAAAGGACGGTACCAAGCGCATGTGTGTCGATTTCAGAGAATTGAACAGTAATACCAAACCAGACAATTATCCCTTGCCTTTGATTAGCGAACAGATAGATAAGCTACATGGCGCTCATTATTTTTCGACTATAGATATGGCTTCAGGCTTCCATCAGCTACCTGTATATAAAGACTCGGTAGAAAAGACGGCTTTTGTCACTCCTAAGGGACAGTACGAATATCTTACTATGCCTTTTGGTCTTCGTAATGCCCCTCCCGTTTTTCAAAGAGCAATTAATAATGCGCTTAAGCCTTTAGCTGATGATAAGATTCAGGTTTACATGGATGATGTACTCTCTGCATCAAAAACAGTCGATGAGGGTTTATGTCGTTTAGATAAATTATTAAAAACACTGTCTGAAGCAGGTTTTTCTTTTAATATTAAAAAAAGTTCTTTCATGAAAACTCAAACTGAATATCTCGGTTATGTTATTTCGGCTGGTGAAATTAGACCAAATCCAAAGAAAATCATAGCTTTAACTAATGTTCCTACTCCAAGTTCCGTAACACAAGTCAGACAACTTATAGGCCTAGCTACCTACTTTCGACAGTTTATTCCAAATTTCTCTCAGCTAATAAGACCATTATATCCATTAACCAAAGGAAAAGGTAAAATCCAATGGACGGCTGACCATGATCGAATACATAAAGAAATCATTAATATATTGACCTCTGAGCCTGTTTTGAAAATATTTGACCCTTCTTTACCAGTCGAACTCCACACTGATGCCAGTTCTGATGGGTACGGTGCAGTACTCATTCAAAAACAAAACAATAGACCTCATGTAGTTGCATATTTCAGTCGTAAAACAACCGATGCGGAGAGCCGATATCACTCGTATGAGCTGGAGACTTTAGCTGTTGTAAAGGCAGTGGAACAATTCAGACATTATTTATATGGCCGAAATTTTACTGTTTTCTCTGATTGTAATTCTCTGAAAGCCTCTCATTCAAAACGAGATTTGACTCCTAGGGTGCACCGATGGTGGGCTATACTTCAGGCATACAATTTTGAGATAGTGTATAAAGAAGGTCAGAAAATGGCCCATGCAGACTTTTTATCCCGAAATTTGTCTAATGATAATTATTCTGAACCCAGAAAAATAAATTTTCTCGAATTAGATAGAGGTTGGTTGATTGTTGAACAAGAGAGGGACTCTGAAATTTCTGATTTAATATCTAAATTTCGTAACAATCAACTACCAGAAGATATAGCCCATACGTATGATTTAAGACAAGGCATCTTTTATAGAAAAATTGTGCGCAGGGCAGTAACTAGTTGGCTCCCTATCATACCCCGCTCTCTCGTTTGGTCTCTCATTAGTCACGTTCATAACGAAATTAAACATTTAGGTTTCGATAAAACATTAGACAAGCTATACGAGTTTTACTGGTTCCCTGACATGTCTAAATTTGTCAAAAAGTTTATTAATTGCTGCTTTATTTGTAAAACCTCCAAAGGTCCTTCAGGTACTCAGCAAATGCAACTTCATCCAATCCCTAAAAAGCCAATACCATGGCACACTATTCACATGGATCTCACTGGAAAATTGAGTGGTAAAAGTCATCGAAAAGAATATTGCTCAGTGTTGATAGACGCTTTTACAAAATTTGTTCTTCTCGAATATTCCCCGACTTTAACTTCATCTCATGCAGTAAAAGCCCTTAAAAATGCCGTTAATCTTTTTGGTGCTCCAAAACGTATTATAGCTGATCGAGGCCGCTGCTATGATTGTAGTGAATTCAAAGATTTTTGTAAAGAAAATAATATAGAACTTCATTTGATAGCCACAGGATCCAGTCGTGCCAATAGGCAGGTAGAGAGGGTCATGCGAACTTTGAAAAATATCCTTACTATAATAGAATGTAACTCTAATAATACCTGGCAGGATCAACTAGGAGAAATTCAGCTAGCTCTTAATAGCACTCGCTCCCGTGTCACAGGTTTCACACCTACAGAATTGATGTTTGGTATTCAGGCTGATTCCTTGAACCTAGCTAGAATATCTCCTGGTTCATCTGAGTCAAACAGGATTAATGTTGAAACGGCCCGTTTATCTGCCTCAGACAATATAAAACGATTGGCTAGTGCTGATACTATTCGGTTTAATCGAGGGAGGGCGCAAATAAGACCATTCAAAGTAGGTGATTTTGTATTTGTTAAATGCGAGGAAAGACACCAAAGAAAATTAGATAAAAAATTTAAGGGACCTTTTAAAATTATTACAGTTTTAGATAACGATCGTTATGAACTGAAAAATATTAATGACTCTAATAGGATTTACAAGTACGCACATGAAAATTTGAGAGAAGTACCTAGAGGTCAACAAGGTTTTCTTGAAATTTCTGAAAATTATGAGTCCGATGACGATGAACGGTCTGTGACGACGGATAATCTACCTACGACGGATACCTAGTAATATAAATGATGATTTACATAATGCTGCTTCGGACGAATTAGTGGAAAACTCTTTGCCATATTTAAGAGATCATGGTTCTCAAAACTTAAATGCCAGTCGAGTCTCAGAATCCGAAGAAACATTATCTATTGATTCACACACAGTAACTATTAATTCTGAAGATACTTTATCTATAGATTCTGAGGCAACTGTATCCTGCGATTCTGTTTTGTATAACCCAGTACCGGAACAAGGTCCCTTGCTGGATGACTAAATTAGTTTATACTGTAGGGGTTGCAAGAGTTGTGACCTAGCCCAGTTGTAGCTGAAGGGGTCTCACCTGCTTTTGTGGGTTGATGGCCTAGTCCAGCGCTTTGTGAGCTGCAGGGATCTCATCCATGGGATGATTATCTAGACCAGCAAATATGTGCTGTAGGGGTATCGCCATGTATTTAAAAGACGATGACCCAGTCCAGCAGTACTATAGTATGTCTTATATCTAATTGTCTTTTGTCTAGAGTGAAGAAACTCTTGCGCGCGAGGACGTGCGATTGTCAGAATGGCCGTGACGGCGACAGCTGACATTTAGTGCAAGAAAGAGACAGCGATATCATGCGCTAGCAGCACGTGCACCGGACGTCATCGCCCCCACCTACCTCCCACTACGCTTGGAGTGTATAAAACGAGCCGCTCCGTTGTATCGGCACGCATTTCTAACGGATGCGTCTTGGTGCACGGACTGCTGTCTCAGTACGAGTCTCTGCCTCCCTCACTGCCATTTGGCTTGTGTAAAATATTGATTTATTGCTTAATATATGATAATATTTATTGTGTGTACTGCAAATTATTATTGATTTAGTGTCTGCTCATTTTAATAAGATTTAAATTAATAAAACTATTTATAACTGTACCTATCCTTCTGTTTTACTTCTGATGTCTGAGCCTACCCCGACATATTCATATTATGTAAAGCTTCAAATAATTGTTTGTAAATATTGAATTGATTGTATATAAACAAAAAATACTGCAGTAAGTCTTATTTAATTAGTAGAGTTTAAATAGAAACACACAAATGAATAATGAGAAAGTGTAAGAAGGATTAACAGGGGTTTTAAGTTCCAGACAATGTACCCCTAAATAAATTTACCTTTATAATAGAATATGAATGGTCCGTTGTACAACCTTAGACTCTTATAAGAATATATTAACTACCAATGTACACCTAAAAAAATATATTAGAGCGTTAATATCACAATTTTAGAAGAGAAAGGTCTACAAAGGTGGATACTAGTGCTTTAAATCGATAGAATGGTTCTAGTAAACTCTGAAGGCTGTTGTAACCGAGCCGCCATTATAATTTTTAATAAAAGCAATTTTCATGATTATTTACAATTTATTAATGTCATAAATATGTATAAAAACCGCATCCTGGTGACTCTTTCTCACCCAGGATTCTAAAGAAACTACTTAGAAGGCTAAACTAGCTTAAATAAACTAAATTCTAAATTCACTCACTTTAATTAAATGTACTTTTTACTAAAGAAAACTGCATAAACAGCAGGCGCGTGAAAATTTTAGCTAAAATATATGTCTATATTTACAGTAAACTGGTACTCGCAATGGTACTTTACATGCATAAAAGGAAAAATCAACACACTCACCTGTTGTTTATATTTTTTATTATTTTCAGTCGTACCACAATCACTTTTTATGACACCGGGTCTTTGTTAATTTGTTCTTTCCCCAAAATATCGAGACTGTAGATCTAATACAGATGTGTAAACTCTAAATTCAGAGATACAGACGCGTCTAAAAAAGATGCGAGCGCTACAGTCGCGCTACTATTACTTATTTTAGATAATGAGGTGCACACTCCCGCTCGCATACCACCTTTGTATTCGTATTTACCAACATTGTAAATACATTGTAGAACCATAAGCCGAATAGATCGGTGCCTCTTTCGGGGGTACAGCAGTGCTATAGCCGCTTATACATATATTGTAGAACTTATTCATAGAGGCTATGCCGTTATTAAAAACTTCTAACCGGCCATTATACGGCTTGTTATAGAGCTTGTGTGCTACTTGGGTGACTGACTAAAGCTCTGTGCCATGATCGCTATTTTTCCTTTAGCGCAATGTCCTGAAATACCTGATGTCACCTACATTTGATGATATTAAACGGTTCGGTTGACTGCCCCGATGCAGACTGCCCTGCGACACTGCACGCCTTTCCAATACCGTTTAGCATCCTACTTTTTATCACTACATTTTATAAACAAAGTCCCTCACCGTGTCTGTCTGTCTGTTCGCGATAAACTGAAAAACTACTGAACGGATTTTCATGCGGTTTTCACTAGTAGATAGAATGATTCATGAGGAAGGTTTACGTGTATAATTTGTTAAGATTTTGTGTAAATTGATTGAAATATAATGACGAATGTTGAAGATGTCTTTGCTAGCCGGGGCGGGTTGCTAGTAGTGATATAAAAAAGATTTTATTACGAATCCAAAACTAGTGATACGACATTTGAGAAATTAAAAACTTGAAGCCTCGATTGTGTTATATAATAACTGTAACATTATGGATGATATTTGTATTCACACAGTTTTTTTTTTTTATATTAAAACGATTGTGTATATAGTTATCAGCTATTTGTCATCATAAGAAAAATTAATTAATTTACTAGCTACGATCGTAGCATCATATCCAATTTTCTTTGCTGTCATCAACATCAAGGCCGTGTGCTTATTCCGTACCTTAATAGTATAACAAGAGTATATGTGGATGTCGGTAATAGCTGCGCCCCGCGGTTTCATCCGCGTAAGTCCCGATCCCGTGGGAATATCGAGATAAAAAGCAGCCTATGTGTTAATCCAGGGTGTCAGCTTCCTGCATACCAAATTTTATCAAAATTGGTCCAACCGTTTGCGCGTGAAGAAGTAACAAACATACACACACACACACACACTCACTAACTTTCGCCTTTATAATATTAGTGTGATATTATAATATTCATTAACTGGTAGTAGCTGTAATTTAATTAATGAAATACTGTCATAGCCACTTCGTATATTAGAAGGCAACTATAAAACTGGCTTTGTGTGTTCGGACTTCCCGGCAACAGCTAGCCTGTAGTTCGACAGGTATGCGAAACCGACACGACCTGCTCGAGCTATTGTTTACACCTAGGCCTGCCATCACTTAAATTGCCGACGCCGTACAAGCTCTTCAAAAATCCCGGACACGTGTGAAATCGAGATTCTTACGTTAAAAAAAAGCGCGGTTTCCTTTTTTTTTAAATTAAATTAAACAGCTTGTTTTTCTAAAAATTGTTGCCCCTGGTGCAGAGTGTTTTACCCGGACACTTTCTGAAAACCCCGCCCGGACACTCCACGGACGCCCTCTAAACTAGGACAAATCCGGGGAATCTGCAATCCATTCGTATAAGCAATTTCCCTTTTCTTCCTTAACCTTCCCTTCTTACCTACTTTTCCTTTTCAATATACACTTAATTTTCCCATCTTTAATTCCCAAAGTGCCCGGTGAACGGCAATAGGCTTGCTCCCTATTAATTAAGTAAATAAAATTCCTAATTAATTAAGTAGAATTTGTATAACAAAATGTTATTAAACTACACCGGAGGGAGTAAACGGGGCTTAAGTTATAAACCCTATTGTACTTTTTGCATTAAACAGTCGTACTGCGACACCTGTATGTTTGTCCACGCGTTTAATATTCTAAAGGTTAGAGCTAGTTAGTCTAGAATATTCAAACAACTTGGTCTCTGCTTACCTGGAATACTAGTCGAGATAAAAATAAAATTTTCAATTAGGCTACATTGTCTCTATCTTCTTACTGATTCAATAGTGTTCTTAAGGTAAAAACACTAGCTTGAATTTTGTGTACGAAACATTTTCTTACACGCTCTGCATGGAATTCGTGATGATCGATCAAAATTAAACTTTATTTATTTTCTGCTAGATTCGCTATTCATTAAAACCTATTCTTAAAGAAAGTCATCTATTCTATTAATTAATCTCCGCGGCGGTTAAGCACCGTTTCTGGTATAGTGTTGCATTTCTGATGGTGATTAGAGTTGCCAGTGCTTCATAGATGCATACCTGCTTCAATTAATCATAGCGGGCAAAGTAGAAAGAAAGAGACGTGTCGTGTGTGTAGGCGAAGGTAGTAATCGTAGCTACGCAATATCCGGAAGATGACCGGCATTAACTTCGTAGAACATCTGCTCCAATTCGCTACTAACAAGGACGAATTAAAGAAGCTGACGACCAAGCTTTAGAAATGAAAAGCCGAAGAAGTGCTTCATGGAAACCGGTAACAATCATTTAATATACAATTGACAATTATTTCGTATTTGAGTTCCACCTATTCCTTTATACCTACCTCTAATTAATGATTTAAACATATTAATACGTAACAATATATTTGTGTCACAAACGCGTGTTGTAAGTCCGATAGAAGCCCACCAACCCTCTTGCGGCGGTCGAACACTGGAATCAAATTAGTCGAATCCCTTTGACGAACTTGAAGTTTGTTCATCAACTGTGAAATTATTAACTATGTGATGTTGAAACAAGATACACATATTTACTTAGCTGCCACAAAACATTGAATTGAAGGTGTCTTGTATTTTATACATTCTGTAACAATTAAAAGTACTCGTATCTTGTCAGGTATATTAAAGCTTTATATTTATCATTCAAGGTGTACCACTAATATATTTGGACATCAGCTTAAACAACGAAAGACATTATGTTTCTTTCAAAGCTTGAAATAAATAAAGCTACCTTTATTAACTTTTTAGCCTTATTTTAAGATAATAGATTGTCAGATTATTTCATAGAGCAATAAACTAATATTGGTAGTAGTTGTGTAAAAAAATAGAATAAAAAAAACTGAGAAAAAAAATCATTAACATATTATAGTTGTGACAAAATATGCAACACAACACACACGTCTTTCAATAAGGGCGTTAAAGGGCGTAAATGATAAATGAATGGCACCGACCCCGTCACACGCCGGCAAGTTTGGTAGCAGTAAAGCAAACTTTTATATTTACATTTTGTAAATTAATTAAACTGTCTGCTGCAACTTGTATTCTAATAAATTCATTTGGATCTACCTTTTAATACAAGCACTCCTTAATTAATAGAGGTTAATTAATTATTTATTACTTTATGTTTTCGTCGAAGGAGGTACGACAGAGCAAGTAAAAACGCGGTACTAAAACGCTTTTGTATAAATGGTTTTGTTGTTACAGGGTTCAGTTCCTCAAAAGGAAAAAAGAAACCCTTTTAGGATCATTTTTTGTCCTTTTTTTCAGGAACCCATGGGGGCAATCAAGTTGAAATTAACACCAAATACTTAAGTCTCCGGTTCCTTAAAGTTGTAAAAAAATTAAGCTTCTAAGTCAACGCAATAAAAAATACGGTCCTTTAAGGACCGTATTTTTGCCTTAGAATTGATCAAATTTAATTTAAACATTTCCATAGGGTACTTTGATATTTTCCATTGACCTAGGTAAGAAGCGAAGTCTCACAGCCAAAGTAAAGAAAAACATCAAAATTTCGCTAAAACCTTCGAGAAATAACTATGTGCTATCTATGATGAGATATATAAGGTAAGAAGCAAGGACTTACAGCACAAGTAAAGGAAAAAATCCGAAAGTCTTTAATTTATTGTTACATCTGCCTATCTGTCTGGGTACCTGTTAAGATCCTTTTCCTCTGGAACCCGTAAAGGTATCAAGTTGAAATTATTATCAAACACTTAAGTCAGCTGTCCCTTGAAGTTGTAAAAAAATTAAGCTTCTAAGTCAACGGGCAAAAATCTTCGAGAATTGATCCCCGGGATAGACGTACTCGTACTATCTGCATACAAGTTTGTTCGCTTGCGGAACCTTCGGTGCGTGAGTCAGAGTCGCACTTTTCCGGTTGTTTTACCTGGTGGTGATTGGGGTCACCAGACTTTAGTGAAAAGGGTGAATAGGTTAGGCTAAAAAAAAATGGTAGTAGTATTATCAATCGGTATCGAAGTATCGAGTTACAAACAAACATACGACGTCCCTGTTCCCTTATTTCATAATATCGCAGTTTCATGAAGAGTTGAGGTACATCCCCAGTCAGAGAGCTCCGTTTTGCAGTACCTGTTACTTCGTTTTACAAAAGTGGTCAGTGGAGACGGAATGTATAATACATTAATATCAAGTAAATATGTTTTCAATGGAGCTGAGAAGGTTAAAAAAAAACCTTGGTCCACCGTTTAACCTTTTGGAAAGATGCCAGTCTAGTAAAATGTCTACGACCTACAGAAAACCGCTAAAGAATAAAGTTTAGACCAACGCTGTCTGTCAAGCAAGCAATTTACTTGTAGTAATGAAAATCAAACACAGCACAGCATAGTGTTGACAACTAAAACATGAGGTATGACATGATAAGGACTAAAACAGGACAGACCAGATTTCAAAATATCATTATAGATATCCTAAAACCCACTTTTATTTAATAAAGCTTCAATACTGTTAGTAGATTCATAAGCGCATCTCTTGCGAATGGCCGGGGTTATTTAGAAGTTCTTTTGGTAGAAAGTTGTAAAAATTACCCCGAAAATGTAAAACAAAAATCCTGCACTACTTAATAGACTAATAAAAATTATTGAAATTAAGGAAATTAAGCAGCCGGGCCTAATGGTTGAGGCGTTAGACTTCTGTTTAAGAGATTGCGGGTGCTAACTATACCCAGGACACTATCGTCGTTTCCCACCTATAAGATAACTTTGACTCACTAACTAACTTGAAGTCACTTACTATTCGAATAAAAACTGTCGTGAGTCGTATTCATATTAATTAAGGATACACCCGGTTTTACTCACTGTATATTTTAGGAATACCCGATTAGTTTCGGGGTACCGTCGCCTTTAACAAGGGATGAGGCGTACAGTATATCCTAAGTCACCTGAGCTCCATAGGAGATGAGACAGATTTGCAATATACGAGTGACTATAATGGTGTTGCAAGTGGTTATAGGCAAAGGTACCGTGTGCCTACCACAAATCGCTCTGTTTGCTTGTGTGACAACGTAGTTGTATGAAAAAAATACCAATCGTATATTTAGATGTCAAATTTCAATGTCATCGATCAGAAGCCTATTTATAAGAGATCGCAGACAGTGATAAGACCGCCTTTGTACTTCTGTAACTGTTCATTATATACGTCGATCGTATCAAGTTCTAATGTGCAATGAAGAGTATCAGACAGCCTAGTGGTCGAATTTCAACCGTAATGCATTAAATGGCATGTTGGTCTAGTGGTTAGTAATTTTGACTTCTGAGCCAGAGGTCGTGGGTTCGGTTCCCACCCAGGACAAATAATTGTGCTATGAGCACGATCATTTGTTGTGTCTAGGTGTAATTTATAAAGTGGAACGTGTAAAGTTAAAGATTTTAAATGGTACGTATTTTTTATTTTTGAACTATTTACTCAGTTTTTGAGAAAATTCATAAAAACTAACTTAAAAAAATTACGAAGTTAGTTTTTATGAATTTTCTTAGTAACCCAATGAAAAAATTTACCCACCCATGTCATTATAAACATATACCACTCAGTATAAGTTCTAGTTCATAAATAAAGACTTGAACCACATCGTCCAGTCTCGTACAAGACATAACCGATATCTTTAGAGAACAAGATATATAATAGTACGTGCTAATTGCTGTTACGCAGTGACCCGTACAAGGGTCAGCTCACGTAAACGATTATATTAATAATATAGTCACTAAGATATCGCTACTTTAGCCATTTACCTTTTATTCGATGAGAGAAGTTCACCATAAAGGAATTTTTGGGTGTATTAGAGGAACAGAATACGTCACAGATTATATAAGTGACGTTGCAGGTTGACGTTTTGAGATTAAGACTTCTAACATATTAGATGGCACCTAATCTTTTTAAGTTTCATTTTTAATAACTATTTGTGTGATTATCAAGTGAAAATTAAATGTTAGAGTCACAGTCCTTTATTTGTATATGAACCACAAGAGTTCTAGCCAGATTATTGTGCGATATTATTGTCTGAGAGTTCAAGTTTTTGTTTGTGTTTTCTGTGTGTTGTTTGTAGTTACAAACAGGTTAACGATAAAGAGTTCTTTATTTGTTAACTTGTAGATACAAAGTCTGCTAGTTCATTGCAGTAGGTACATATTAACACTGTAATATCATTAAAACGAAACGGAACCCAACCAAAATCTACTCCGATTCTTAATCTTAATTAGCGAAGGAGGAATCAATTGCCAAGTAATAAAGTGGGAACGTTTGGAAGGAATCAAGTTGTTGCTTCTAGTTTCACCTGTAAGTCGTGACTCGAAAACCCGACGTGTAGACGGTAGACCAACTTGCTACTTGTTGTTACAACGAACAAACTCCTCAAGGCAAACGGTAAATTAAGATTAGAACTAACTAAGTGCAGTGGCAAAGTTGAACGAAAATATTTGTCGTCTCTCTAAAACTAGAATGTTCTACAAATGTACATACAACGTGGAGAATTTCACTGCATCCAAACTTGTTACATTCGTTGAGAACTTTGCGTCATGCTTTCAAGTTTACCCTTATTAATTGTTCTTCATTCGTTTATAGTTTTAAAACCTATAAAATAATATATCACCCTTGTTCAATCAAATCTAGCGGTAGAGAAACACCGGTATTCTTACTTAAAGTTAAATATAATCTTAAATTAAACATCCAACCTGGAGTTTATGTCAAACCAAAGAATCCTTAATTGTAGAGTTTTGCTTCTGATATGTAAGTGCTAGGTTTTCGGGAATAGGAGGATCGGGGTGTAGCCAATTTTATTTTCTTTCCTAATTTGAACGTGGTTCTTTGGTGTACCAGACCAGTATAGGGCATAAAAGTATTTTTTATTTTTGTTTCTCTCAAATGTCTTCAATATTTGATATATCGCTGGGAAGTTGATTACCTTCGGTATTGGAGTAACTAACTATGTTAACTGGAAGTCGTTGGCTAATACTTAGCCACCATTTCTGACTACCCGTCCACTAATAGAACAGTAGACCCTCGTGTACTCGGTACGGCAGCCCATTATCCTATCCGCTACCTGCTGTCAGCCTCAGCATCAAATAGCTTCTAATCGATTCTGACGGTTCACTTTAGTTAGGATTATTGATTGCGTCGAGTGAAACCTGCACGACCATATCTGTGATAAGTCTTAAGTTATTTTTTGTTAGAATGAGGTCATTAATAATAATAACTAATATTTAATATTTTAAAAAGTTAATTTTTACAAGATAAACTATGTACAAAAAGAAATATTTTTAATCATAGAAGGCATTGGGACAAGGAGAAACCGATTCAATATAAATTGGGAATAAAAGCCTTTTATGCAAAAATGCACGAATCCATTGAAATAGAAATTAAATCATTTAAGAAGTATTACGCAATGCATTGATTAAAAAGATCCATGCTTACCTAGGCAGGAAGGTATAATGGTTATATATACATACATACATTATATGGAGACTGGTAAACCTCTTTCTTTAAATAATATGAATGCATGAAACATTTATTTCAATATATAAAAAATCAGTTTTCTTTATTAGTATTTTTATGTTCAAGGAAAAAAAAAATTGTCTTGATGGTATGTTTTCATTAGTATTCAGTTTAACTGATCACTCGAGTACTGAATAAAATAGGAAGCTTTTGAAAAACGTCGCAAAGAGATTCCGAACTCGAAACGTTGACGTCGTCACATTCCAAATATTTTTATTCAATGAAAGGCAAAGTTGCAGTTTGCATAAGGCCATACATATTCATGGAGTGACAACCATGGCGCGCCTGGCGCATGTAAATTCAATAGTGGAGGTGGCTCGCGAAAATAACACAACGGAAAACAGAGCTGTGACGAATCCGTTATATATTAAATGACTGAATGAATTTGCAGTATCCCTGGAAATGTACGGTAGTGTGACAGTGTTATAAATTGTTTAAAATTTTCATTTTGACAACAAGAGTGGGAGGTGAAATTGGAAACGCTCAATTTACAATAGCAAACATGGCCGAATAACTGATGCATTTTAAATTGCTTATTATAAAATCAGTAAACGTTCCGAACTTTAACCGCATTTGTGTACATTTGGGCTTAATTTGTGAAATTATTAAATTAAGGGTATACTACCTATTAAAACTAATAATTGAAATTGAAATTGCATCAAATAGGCTTAATATGTATACTATGATTAAATTATGAAAAATTTTGAATGATAGGCTAGTTTGACGAGCAACGATCTACGAAAATGCCACCAAAACGAATTTATAGTGTGTTCGGTCGTTGAATCGAAACTTCGCCAACACTTTATAAGTATGTTTATCAGCAGTCTGGTTACCATAGTACAGGCTCTGCCTATTTTGGGTTCAGATGGCCATGTGTGAGGTGTGTGAAATTATTATTTATTTATTGTATTGAGTGTGGCGAGTTCAAAACATCATTAGTTCGAGTGTTTTTTAGATAATGGTTCTAAAAATAGGGGTAAAATACACTACATAATAAAGCAGTTCACTATGTAATAAAAATGAGTTAATAGATATTATTATGACTAGTTATACCAGTGACGCTACGCTATTGGTTCGTCTGACAAATGGCGGGTGCTAGTTTAATAACGGTCACCTGGGTGCAGATCGAGGTACAAACAATATCCCAGTTACTGTTCTTTAGTGAATTTAATAGTTCATAGCAATAGTGGTGTGGTTATTGCTAACAGTTCTGGGTCTGATTTTGTTTTGTTTTAAGTAATAACCATGTTGAAAGGGGATGATTCTAAAAGCTCTATTTAGATGAAAACTTATGCCCTTATTTAAAGGAAAGTTTAAGTATTATTATTTCTTGAACTGCCTGCTCAAACTACTAAACTGTAAGGTAACACAATTATGTATATTAAGCACAGAACGCTGTTAGTATTTCTAGTTTTGCACCGACGCCGTCGACTCTATTCCCTAAAGTTCTGTAGGACACTAATTTCCATACTTAATCGTCAATTGACCTCAAAATTTCAGACATAAACGATAAACTTTGTGCGCCCTTACTTTGTCATTTGCAGAAAAAGCCTACAGTCACAGCCGTTGCCACTTTATTCCTACACAATGCCCAAATGTTTCATCTCAAAGAAAGGTTTTAGAGCTTTGATGTTGTTCGTTGTGAAAATTACCTTTTCTGCTGCGACATTGATCTGCTTATAAATCATGATAATATTATCGCTATCTCAACAAATGTATGCAGAATTGTCATCATATGTATAATTTTTGATGCACTGTACATTGCACAAATATGTGCATATTTTGAAAACTATAATCCGTTGGCTTTACGGCTTTCGATCTGAATTCATCTGAAAAAATCAGATTAAAACACACGCCAGTTACGAATACTGAAATAGATTCATGTCCCAATCGACTAGGGACGAATGAGCCAAAACAAACCCATCAATCACGAGAACTTTTACATTTTCATTTTTAACCCGCTTTGATTTCGTATCGCGTTTTGGTTAATTGCAACAATTGAATACGAATGGCAAAAAGAACATTCCTGCTACTCTAATTGTTAATTTGGGCATATTATTTAATTACTTTTATAGTGGGACTAGATTTTTGAAGTGAAAACTTCTTTAGCGGCGTTGTGCACTTTTTGGGATGGGTAAATAATGTTAAACTCGCGTCAGGATACGTGACCCTGATATCCGACGACGCGTGACCCTGATGTCCAACTGTCCTCTGTCCTCTGTTTCTACGTATGACGTACGTACGTACGTACGTATGAATTCGTATGACGGAGCCGAGTTTCTTATATTTACATGTACAGCGTCAGAGAGACATGGAGAGGGAGGGAGGGAGGGACAGGGACAGGGTTGTTAATGTGACGTTTTAAGTTCGTCGTTTCGTTTAAGTTTTCACTTCTGTCGGCAGTCCCATGACTGCCTATTTTTTTATTTCATTTATTTACATCAATCAAAGTTTCCGATTAATAGCTAAATTCAACACTCACATATCAATACGAGTATTTTGATGTGTACGAGGGTAACATAATAATGGTGGTATGTTATTTCTTGTCGATTCAAATGAAGAAGTGGTTTCAATATCAACATCGACACTGCCCGTGTTCTCCTTGGCTAAGCATATGAAAGAAAATCTTGTATGCTGAAGGGATAGTTAGCGAGACTTTGCAGAGCTTGTTTGTTATCCATATATGTATGTGAATGTTCGTGATCGAACAGCCAGCTTAAGAAAATATGTGAAAACTATAAAACCTAAGAGACGCATGGTTTATCAACGAGTAAACAAATTAATTTCCAGGAAAGATTTTTGGAGCCACGTCAGGCCAGGTCCACTCTGCAGTGTAGGTATAAAGCTACAAGTACCCGGTGTTTTAGTCGGTTCGATTCCGACATACCACTTCACCAATAGCCATGGTGAGGTGATGACCCGTGGGGGTTTCCACACGAAAAAAAGGGTGGATTAATCTATGCTCTATGTAGACTATCGAGTAATTAGTACCTAGCCTAGGTTTAGTTGTTCACAAAAATTAAGAGTAATAGGCATATAACTTATTCGTACTTAATTAATTCTTTAAAAAAACACAATTCTAACGTCACAGCGTCGTCACAACAGATAAGAGTTACGCGATAGAAAGAGAGGCAACTTCTTGGTGAATATAACTATAAGTAATTAGCGCAGTGTGAGCTGAATTGCGACTTATTGTGTCGGTGCAAGAGTCACTATTTATTTAAATGATTTGGCGGAGTGGGACTTCTGTATCTATACTATTATGTATTCTGTGGCCAAATGGGTAATGCTACGCAATTCTTTAGTACTTTTTTCATTCGTTATATGTATGGTAATTAAAGAGATTTTTATCGAATTGAGATACTAGTGAGTTTTGTATTCCGGTTTTGAATCAAATATGAACTTAAAAATGTACCAGAAGAGGGAAGAACTTAGAATTTACTATACAGTAGTAGTCAGCATAGAAGTCATTAAAACCAGCATTAATTTTTAAAAAGAAATGAAAATAAATAACAGCTCTACAAGTTATTATGATTAAATAGTGTGATAGATTTATTATCGTTTTGAACTTTTTGTAAAACATAACCGACGGAGTCTAAAATCTCTAGTTCAATTATTCTGTACGAAGTTACAAATCGTTATTACCTCGTATGGGTACTGGATAACAGAGTTAGATACGGGTAGCGCATGCAAATGGGTCGCTGTCTGCTAACCTGTTATACAGCCTGTTGACAAATGAGCGCGGCTATGTCACTGACAGCCCTGTGGCTGTCCACAGGACCGTTAAATTTATTTATCGAACTTGTATCATGGAACTCGGACGTCTCGAAATAGAATTAATTGTATTGTTTTAAGAGTAGGAAATCATTTTGAATATGAAACTTAAGTAAAGCAGCGGTTGTGTTTATTTTACAAGCTTTTATTTAACTTGCAATGTTTGTATGTATGTGTTCCGCACGAATCTTGGAAGCTAAATTAGAACCACTTCCCGATGTCCAATTAGGCTCAAATTTAGTGTACATATGTATCTTTGGTGGCAAAAAAATAATATGGTATCATGGAAATGTTCTGATGATGGAGCGGGAAGACAGGCATAGGAACTTCTTAATTTAACAAGATAAATCCATCGAGTTTGGGCTCATTTGTTTTGTCTTGCTGAGTACTTTGTTGTTACATGATATCTAGAGTATGATGATGGAATCGGAAGGTCCCCATAGGAACTTCTGAACTAAATAACATAAACCAACCGAGTTTGCTTGAAGGCTTGTGAAAGTCCTTCAGAAGCTCTTTAACTCTGTCTTGCTTGAAGGTACAACACCAGAGGCATGGAACAGAAGCGTGGTGGTGCTGTTCTTTAAAAAGGGTGACAAAACGTTATTGAAGAACTACAGACCCATCTCGCTTCTGAGCCATGTTTATAAGTTGTTTTCAAGGGTCATCACAAATCGTCTCGATCGCAGACTTGACGACTTCCAGCCTCCCGAACAAGCCGGATTTCAAAAAGGCTTCAGCATCATAGACCACATCCACACGCTTCGGCAAGTTATACAAAAGACCGAAGAGTATAACTTGCCATTATGTCTAGCGTTTGTGGACTATGAGAAAGCCTTTTATTCGATCGAAAGATGGGCTGTGCTAGAGTCTCTCCAGCGATGCCAAATTGATTACCGGTACATCGAAGTATTGAAGTGTTTGTACAGCAACGCCACAATGTCAGTCCGAGTACAGGAACAGAATTCGAAGGCGTAAGACAGGGAGATGTCATATCTCCGAAACTATTTACTGCCACTTTGAAAGACACCTTCAAGCTCCTGGAATGGCAAGGGCTTGGCATCAATATTAACGGCGAATGCATCACTCACCTTTGGTTTGCCGACGATATTGTGATCATGGCGAAACCGATGGAAGATCTCGGCACGATGATCGGTGACCTCAATCGAGTCTCCCAGCGGGTGGGCCTTAAGATGAACATGGACAAGACGAAGGTTATGTCGAATGTCCATGTGGTGCCTACCCCATCATGGTTGAAGACTCAGTTCTTGAAGTTGTTGACGCGTATGTATACCTGGGACAAACAGTTTAACTAGGTAAGTCCAACTTCGAGAAAGAGGTCAATCGTCGAATCCATCTCGGATGGGCAGCGTTTGGGAAACTTCGCTGCATCTTCTCGTCCAAAATTCCTCAGTGCCTGAAAACAAAGGTTTTCAACCAGTGTGCGTTGCCAGTGATGACATATGGATCCGAAACGTGGTCTCTCACTATGGACTTGATAAGAAAGCTCAGAGTTGCTCAACGAGCTATGGAAAGGGCTATGCTTGGTGTTTCTCTGCGTGGTAGGGGCGGCTGTTCTACGGATCCGTTCTAAGAACACCGCCCCCGGGCCGGACGGGATCCCTGCCCGAGTGTTGGCCCTTGCCCTCGACCACATGTCCGACCGCCTCAGGGAGGTGTTTGACGCTAGCTTGGCGTCCGGGCACTTCCCTGACTGCTGGAAGAGCGGGAGGCTGGTACTCATAAGGAAGCCGGGACGGCCTACCGACTCGGTCGCGGCCTACAGACCCATCGTGTTGCTGCACGAGGCGGGTAAACTGTTTGAGAGGGTCCTCTCTACCCGCATCGTTCGGCACCTTTGCGAGGTCGGCCCCGATCTGTCGGACGCCCAATTCGGATTCCGAGCGGGGCGTTCGACGATCGGTGCTATTTTGCGCCTGAGGGCTGTGACTGAGGAGATAGTGGGCTGTGGCGGCGTGCTGTTGGCGGTGTCGTTGGACATCGCCAACGCATTCAATAGTCTGCCATTCAGCTGCATCAGGGAAGCACTCCATTATCACGGGGTGCCAGGGTACCTGACGCGGCTAGTGGCAGACTATTTAGAGGAGCGTACCGTCATGTACGAGGACCGAGAGGGAAATTTAAGTCGTCGGCCCATGTTGTGCGGTGTTCCGCAGGGGTCTGTCCTTGGACCACTCCTGTGGAACATGGGGTACGACTGGGCCCTTCGAAGAGACCTCCCCCCCGGGCTGGGCGTAATCTGTTACGCCGATGACACATTAGTCACGGCCCGGGGGGTGAACTTTCAAGAGGCGGCGCGCCTGGCTACCATGGGGGTATCTCTGGTGGTCGGGCGCATTGAGGCGCTGGGCTTGCGGGTGGCCCTGGATAAGACGGAGGCCCTTTTATTTCACGGGCCCCGTCGTGGTCCACCCCCTGGCGCCTCCATTGAGGTCAACTCGGTCCTCGTACCGGTTCAGGCCCACATAAAATATCTGGGCCTGATCCTTGACGGAAGGTGGCGCTTCGACGAGCACTTCCAGCAGCTTGCCCCCAGGCTGGTCGGCGCTGCATCCGCCCTTGGGCGACTCTTGCCCAATTTGGGCGGACCCAGCGTCGCTACGAGACAGCTCTATACGGGGGTTGTCCGGTCAATGGCACTCTACGGTGCACCGGTGTGGGCGGAGGCTCTGACCGCCCAGAATAGGGCGCGCCTCTGGCGCCCTCAGAGGGTTATGGCGGTTAGAGCCATACGCGGATACCGCACCGTGTCGACGGAGGCGGCGTGCGCGTTGGCCGGGACTCAACCGTGGGATTTGGAGGCGGAAGTGCTCGCCGAAGTATATCGGCGAACGGCTGAGTTCCGGGCGGGAAGCGGCAGTCGGCCCCCGCCCGAAGAGGTACGCGAATGGCGTGAGGCCGCTCGCCGAGCCACCATGGCTCGTTGGTCGTCCCGGCTGGAGGCTCCACGTGCTGGCTTTGCCGCCGTGGAGGCGCTCCAGCCGGTCATCGCCGAGTGGGCAGGGCGACAGCACGGGACCCTTTCCTTCCGACTGACGCAGGTTCTTTCCGGGCACGGCTGCTTCGGAAAGTACCTGCACTCGGTCGCTAGGAGGGAATTGTGTCCCGCCTGTCACCACTGCGATTGCAGTGAGGACTCGGCTCAGCACACGCTAGCGGTCTGCTCTGCTTGGGCAACGCAGCGCCGGGCCCTCACTGCAGTCATCGGAGAGGATCTCTCGCTACCGGCCGTCATACGCTCCATGGCCGGTAGCGACAGGAATTTTACCGCGGTCGCGACCTTCTGTGAGGAAGTCATCTCACAGAAGGAGGCGGCGGAAAGGGTCCGGGAGGATGACCTCCACTCGGACTTAATTCGCCGCCGGCGAACCGGGCGGCGGAGGCGCGCTTACCAGCGCCTCATGCCGCCCTGAGTGTGGCCGCGGGTGGATGGGACGGGTTTTCCCCTCCACCCGCTATAGTGGCCCCCCCGCGAGGAGGCGGCGTCCGCGTGTGCCTGGACGTCGCCTAATTGAGAGATTTTAAGTTTTACCCGGAGGTGGTGCCCGCACTTTTGCGGGCGGGCGCTAGGGGGGGTCCGGATGTCTTAATAAAAGCTGTTCCCGGATCCCTCCTACTTAAGGCGCAGTACGGCACACCGTGTGGTTTTAGTCGGTTCGATTCCGACACACCGCCCCACCGAAAACCCCGGTGGGGTGACGGCCCGAGGGGGTTTAAAAAAAAAAAAATGGTGTTTCTCTGCGTGATCGAATCAGAAAGACGAAGGTTACCGACATAGCCGAACGGGTCAGCAAATTGAAGTGGCAATGGGCGGGCACATAGCACGTAGAACGGATGGTCGATGGGCCCGTAAAGTTCTGGAATGGAGACCACGGATCGGAAAGCGCAGCGTAGGACGTCGATTATCGCGGTGGACAGACGACCTGGTAAAGATCGCAGGACGTCGGTGGATGCAGGCCGCTTCCAACCGGTCTTCTTGGAAGTCATTAAGGGAGGCCTATGTCCAACAGTGGACGTCCTATGGCTGAAATGATGATGATGATGATGATGTACCGAGTTTAGGCTCGACTGATTTGTTTCGGAGAGTACTACGAGTACGTTTAAAAACATCAAATCCACACTAAAATAAAACTTAATTTGTATAAAAGCTTGTTTGAAAAAAATAATTTTACAATTAATTTGTTTCCTAAGGACTTGTTAGGGGTTCGAACCCCACCTAGTACACTTTGGATATGACCTCACTCTTGGCTCAAACATTTAGATTTAATAGGAAAACTACTAATGTGTAAAAAGATTATTATGAAAAATTTATACACTTAATACGCTTTACAATTTTATCTTATTTTGAATATATTTTAGATTATTGATTAACACATCAAAACGTCGACTTTCAGTCCAAAAAATATCATTATTGTCGTGACGTGATGTACGTGTTTATGGACACCGTCAGAAGGAATTGTGCTCTATTCCCACCTTGGCACTACAAACTGCAGAAATGAGAACATAATTTCATCTCACTGGACTATCATTTTCATACACACTTCCAATATATCTTCCAATCACACACATTTGAAAACGAACACTACCGGATGTTCCAATCCAATGCTAATTGCATTTTGGGCAGACATACCACAACTCAGTCATTCATGCAATATTCTCGCCTCTAGTCTATTATCTACCCTCGGGGAAGACTGGACTCACAATTTTCATATGAAAACTCGATTCGGAAGCAAATTAGCTTTTTGGTTAAATGGTTGAATATATTCCGTTAATATTTTCAAACTGATTGTTACGGTAAAATAAGTCTAGAAGAAGAAGAAGAGTGTAGAAATATTTTTGATCGGTTGTCCTCCGGTCCTCCTGTCCGGTTGATCGGGTGTCTTCAAATATATAGAATGGCCAAAAAAGGTGACCAGGACCTGGCTGATTACACTGAGCAAAACTCCTCTCCACTCCAACGATCTAATATCAAGACGTTGTCTATTTATAGTGGGTCTGACTGCTACTCAACCATTTCGCCTTTTCTTCTTCAGTGCCAAAGCTAGAGGTTGCCACACAATATGCAAAAAAGTTTTTGTTTGTATGTAATGTTTACTTTTTTTTTTTCATGGTGTAGGGGTCAAACGAGCAGACGGGTCACCTGATGGTAAATGATTACCGCCGCCCTTGGGCACCTGCAACTCAAGAGTCACAAGTGTGTCGCCGCCCTTTAAGGTGGGAATAGGGGAAGAGGGGAGGTTAGAGGGGGGCAGAGGGAAGGGTTAGGGCCTCCGGTAACCTCACTCACGCGGCGAAAAGCAATGAAATCATTGCTTCACTGCCGGTTTTCTGTGAGGCCGTGGTATCACTCCGGTCGAGACGGCCCATACGTGCCGAAGCATGGCTCTCCCAAGAACGACTACACTGTAGATATCACAATAGTTAATCAGTCATCTGACAGTTATCTTCCCTAAAGTTATTGAAGATATGTATACAGTTTTATTTTAGTGAAATAACTTTATGGCTATATAATCGTTTTTCATGAGGAATACACATCTATCACAGGCCTTTAACACATGCTCTGACGTAATCACACTTAACGACACTGATAATGCTCGAACGTAGCTTGATCTTGGTTTACGATTCGTTTTGATTGGGGAGTACAACTTTATGACCGAGTTAGAATCAGGGAAAATCTCAATTGAACATGTTTCGCCAGTAAGCCTATTTTGTCGGTGTGTGAAGCCATCGGGTGCCAATCAAGCGAAGACATGACGTATTTTAAAAACTATTCAAGCAAAAGGAAAGGTTGGCCGAAACGAAGTGAAATAAAGAATATGAGGTTAAATTAAGTAGGCATTGGTTTTCTTGTTTTTTATGGGATAGGGGGCAAACGAGCAGACGGGTCACCTTATGGTAAGCGACTACCGAAGCCCATGGGCACTTGCAACTCAAGAATCACAAGTGCGTTGCCGGCCTTTAAGGTGGGAATAGGGGAAGGGGGAAGAAGGAGAGTGCGGGTAGGAGGAGAAGAGGGGGAGAGGGAAGGGTTACGGCCTCCGGTAACCTCATTCATTCGGCGAAAAGCAATGCAAGAATTGCTTCACTGCTGGTTATCTGTGAGGCCGTGGTATCACACCGGTCGAGTCGGCCCATACGTTCTTATTTTGACTCTTTTAATGCACCTAATTTACATAAAGAGTTACGTGAGCCGGTTATGGAAACACAGTGAAATTAAGGAATTCCGATTTTGGGGACAAATTCATGGACAGAGAAACCATTACACACATACCATTACAGACACAACACAATTTAACATAAAAAAGAAAGAACTCTTTGTAAAAAATATAAATTCTTACTGGATAATTTTACTCTCTTTTGAAGGTCCTAAATTCTTTCTTCCTTTCAGAAAGACGACTTTTGCATTAGATGATTGCCGGTAGCGCTGGGGAATTTTAAAAATAAACACCTAACAAAAAAAGTACCCAGATCAATCATTTATGAATCTACTTACCGGCCACGGCATATTAAGTGAGATGACTACTGAAAATAATTCACCCTTCCGCAGCTATTTTTATAAAATTCTTGTTAAAGAAATGTAATCAGGCACTTAACCTAAAGGCTTAATTGTAATTCGTTTGCTGTACCTTAGCTTACCTAACATACCTTAGTAAGGTAAGGTATAGCAAACATCGCAGTATGTAGGTAATGTTGTTTACTGTTGTGTGATAGTAAAAAGTTGGGAAAATGTGTATTTGTTCCAAAAAATACCAATATATTTTAGGTTCAAAGAGCGTTATGAGGTCCCTGCTCTTGAAATAGTTGCCGAGCAGCACGTGCCTTTAACATTTATTTCATCGTTTTGACTGTTTAATGAAAAAGCCCCGCAAAAGGTCAGGAGCTAACTGTTCCCTAGGCGGCAGATGTTGTTCCTTCGCAGAAACAACTTACAATTTACCGGTTTTAATGATACAAAGTATAATTAACAAGTATATAGTTTTCATTATAGTTATTCAGTTACGGTTTACACTCCTGGTTGTCCATGAATATAAGAATTTTTAATGATATTTGAACATCTTTACAGACAAAAAACCTTTGTTTGGATAGAAAGCACACATTGTCGTAGAGGAAGATTTTTTGTACGTCCCTAGTAGGAAGAAAATAGCTAGGGATGGAATAAAGCGTTTATTGGGCGCACTTGTACAAAGGTGGCCTCTCAATGTCGTCACATCAATCTATTTACGAAGAACTATTTACGAACGAAGGAGGAAAATGCAATAAGCGCGGCAATTTTTAAATAAAGTGAGACTCCGGTGGCGGAAAGTTTTTTTTTTTGCTTCTAAGAATCAACAAGAAAAAACATATTTCCTTTTTATTTGAGATGATTACTGAAATAATGTTGTCGACGTCATTCTCCATCCCTCAATTTAGTTTAAAAGCATAATATTTTATTAAATTCTTTGATTATACAAGGCAATGTTTGTGTTTGTAGTAATAAATCTATAAAAAGTAAACAATGGTACAATGAAGTACCTACTGACCATTCAAATAATTAATGTAGTTTTTCTAGACTAAAAATGTAAACTCAATACTTTATTGCATTCCATAATTACATTGTCAAGGTGTTAAATATAAGGGTAGAATCAATTATGGACTCTGGAGTTTTTATAGGATTATAATAATATGTTTAATAATACTAAGAGTTATAAATATGTTATGCTTCCATAAATAATTTAGTTAATGTATTTTTTTCTATTGTCTTATCTATAACGATCAATGATATTTGCTTATAAAGTAGTTTTTATATTTCTGCTATATTTATTTTTATATTTTATCTCTTAGTTTTTCTGTTTACGGATTTATTAAATTATGTACTTATGCTAAATTGTTATAGTTATTTAATAAATTTGTGTGTCTATAAAATGTTGATGATTCCTTCGGTTTGTTTTATATCATATTGTATTTTGTCATTAAAATTTTCATTTAATGTGTATTGTGTTTTTAGTTTATTATTAAAGGTGTTATATTTATTTTCTTGTTTTAGGGGTCTCTTGCACCTTATTATATTTTTTTATTGACATGACCAGGGGACTGGATAAGTGCATTTTAACCGGAAAGTGGGTAGATTAAGTCTGTGTTTGTATATGAGTATTGTTTTTGTTTATCTTCGTGTTTTGTATGGAATCCAGGATATTTGCGAACAAATTTGGAGATTTCTAATATATAGTTGCATGTTAGGTTAAGAATCTTATATTTTTGGATTTTTTATACTTCTCAGTATGTGTAAAATACTTTTTTTTCTAAAACCAATACTGTGTTTTAAACAATTTTTGTTCGAAAATCAATAACAAATCTTCTAATCACACCATCTTCGCCTAGCCTTTAATCGAGAAATACTAATGGTGTACTTAAAACACCTGTGCAATTTAATTCAAACCCATTATTTATCCAACGAGTTGTCAGTAAGTCACTTAATATTAAATTTCAGGGTATTAAGTCCAAACTGAGCGTGATCTCTACAAAACAGATGCTATCTTTTTCTTAAACGTATAAAAAGAACGAAGTCGAAAAAGAAGTGCTTCGTATTTCGGTTTATCACTTGCTAATCCTTAAATAAAACGCGAGCACTTGCAACTTCTCCGTTTTCACAACGTAAAGTAATTGAAATGTAGTGCCTACGTACGCTACTATTTCTCAGTAAGCCTTTAGCGGCGTTCCAGCACGATTCTCACTTTAAGTCCAACGTAAATAAAGCGGTAATACACTGCAATAGACCAAGGGATAATAAAACGCGAGATAAAATAAGGCATGATTTGTTTTCGAATTGTAAGAAAAAAAAACTATTGCGATTTCTGGTCGTAGTTTGAGAATTTTCTTAGAGTGTGATTTGTGTAAATGGCGATGGACGATGTACAAATACGAATTATTTTTAGCTTATAGCATTTCATACTGCGCTTTGTCTAGAGTTTTTATCGTAGGATTATAGAGAATCTCATAGCAGTCTGTGCACTAATTGTTAGAGGATTAGTTAAAGAATTGATCTTCAGTTAATTGGATTTCTTTGATTTGTTGAAAGTAAATATTATTAGCTCGATTTATCTGCAGAAGTCTGTATTTGAAATAAAGAAGGATTTCAGCTCCATTTATAAAGTGGTGGAGAAGGTCGATATTGTAGGAGATTATTACATTATGACATGCAGTATTCGGCCTCTTTACAGAATAGGATATATTTTGTTTACTTTTACTTCTTCGTCATCTCTCTTTGTTTCAACAAACATTATTTTCAGCAAATGATAAGCAATACGATGTTCAATGGGTTACTAATGAAGATGAGCATGATAATAATAGTGATTCCAATATGACATTTCTCCTTGTTGTACACCAAATTAATAAAACTTCAGTGAATTCAGTTAACTGGTGGCCTTAGCTCTGTGTGGTATTCTCAAAACAATGTTTATATCAGAAAAATATTACACAGATAGAGCTAAAGAATAAAACTCGAAGAACTAAAAATCACAATTACTTATTATTCGGTGGAGGAAGGCGTGTTATCTCCCTCACACACAAAGGCAGGATCTTCCTACTAGGCTCGGTAATTTTGCTTGGCAGACCGCAGCCCAACGGTTGATGTTAGGAAGTTGTTATACTAAGCGGAGCGAGAACATTCATTGCGCGATTCGGGATCAGTGGTTACTACGTAGTACCCGTGGTCTCCGCTAGATGTTGTTGTTGTTTTTAGCTCTATGTGGAAGTCACCACAAGGCTATGGTCTAAATAAAGTGAATTAGCATGTTTGTCACGGGAAGAGAGGGTGTGTTGGCAGGTGTCCAATAGATGATGGTATCAACGTGGTGTGACGTACAAATATCCGATCGCAAGTATTGGACCTATAAAACATCAAAGATGTGCATTTTTAGGCATACCTTCCCAACCTTTTTTCAATATATTTACCATGAACGTAATTGTTTTTTTTTTAATGACGAGTTTGGGAATCTATTTAGTGTGCTTAGAATTTTACATATAATAAGATGGGCCTCTTAGGATATAGTTGTAAGAGTATACCTATTGTATATTGCAGTAAACAAACAAACAAACAATTTCTAAGGAAGAGGAATAAAAGGTTACGCGGTAGTAACACACACCCTTGGCACGACGGTAACGATAACCATAGACTGTGGTCTAAAGTCTAAAAATATTTTCAAGCTGAAGTCTTATAAAGCTTTATTTCTAAAAAAGCCTATTGTTTTGAGATTAATATTATAAAAAACTAGTGATAAAAAACTTTCAGTATTATAATGAGGTAGTAATCGAAAAAGTTTTTGACTTGTATACCAGATAATTGGAAATCCAGTCTGTATAAGTTTTTTATTCGTATTTCTAAATATTTATTATCAAAAAGTTTTTTTTGTATTTATGGATTCTTTGAACATCTTCTGGAAAATAAATTAAAGAACTTTCTAAGTTCTTTAATTTATTTTCCTGAAGATGTTCAGACCTTCCTGAACAGACCGTAATAGCTAATGATGTACATATACATACGTAAGTATACACTTATGTACATATAAAAAAAAATCAGAAAAGTGAAAAACTAATTACTGTGTCCCAGTGAACTGCTGGAGTTTTGGAGTTTTATATGCAGGTGGGAGAAAGATATTGTTGGAGTCTTGTGTTTTAATCATTTTTTGGGGCTGGGAATTGGATTTTTGTAGTTATTTTGCTATTGCTTAATAATGTATGTACATTTGTTTTATTATGTTGAGTTGAGCTCTTGTTGGTGAATTTAGGGTCCAGCGTCGAGTAGTGGTGATATTTTTAAATCTGGTTTATTGGTCGGAAGGTATTGAGGTAAGAAATTCGATGGTGTGTATAACTCAAAAATTGCAATGTTTTTTAGATCTAGGTGCCATCTAGCGCCACATATGCAGAACTACTTAGTAAGAAAATGCCTAAGAGATCTACTTAGTACTTAAAGTTTTTTTTTTATCTACTCGTAAATCATTTATTCTTAAAAAGACAATAAAAAGCCACTTACATGAGAACACAATAACATTTTGGTAAAATTATTTAAGTACCGGTCACCGAGACAAGTAAATGCAAAACTGAAGCAAGTTATAATATTAAAGACATAGTAACATAGTTAATCATTAAGGTAGTCTGTACAATAGATAATAATATGTTATGTAAACTAGGCACCCGCTCAACACTTTTATTCTCAACCGGATTAATGTAATTTTGGATAAGAAAAAATTTCGACTACGTACTTAGTTGAGATTTAAAGACGTTGAACGAGCTTACATTTTTTAAATCAGACGGTAATTTTTTATAAATATGTACTCCTTCATAAGTGATATTTATTGAAATGAAAACTTCTTTAGCGGCGTTGTGCACTTTTTGGGATGGGTAAAGAAGGACACGTGACCTGATCAAAAATTCGTAAGACGGAACCGAGTTTCTTATATTTAAAAAAAATTAACATTCGAAATTCAAACATTTATGACGGGCCAAGAGCGCAGAACTTTCAGGGTACCCTATGTATACATTTAGATATGTTATTACCTCCTTTTTATTTGTCACCTAATTATACATATACAGATGTGTGTGTGTGTATGTATATGCAAATATATTGTGAAGTTATGTTTTCACTTCTGACGTGCTGTTATACGACAGAATGTTTTTTTTAGCATAATTTGTACGAGTTCTTAGCAATGCAACTATACAAGTAAACTGGGTCGACGCCTGCTACGTTCAGATATCTCCGTTTTTATTAATAAACATCAAAATTTAATACCTTTAAAGGAATACTTTGTGTTACTAAAACCGTAAAGTTTCGTAAAATAACGAACACTCTATATTTTACTTGTGTCAATACCACTGAATTAGGTACTCATAGAACCTTATTCTCACTTATATACATGGGATTAGCGTTTTATAAATCATGTTTCGAAGTTTGGAGTAAACGATTGTTTAGTATTATGAAATATCAATATCTTCGAAATAATATATAATTCCAACTCAAAATTATATCGAAATCCGTTAAAAACTTAACTTTCTGTACTTAATTTTTCATGAAATAGCTAAATAGATGATCTTTGATGTGCTAAAACGGGTGTAAGAGACAGCCCGTCGAATCCTGCAATAGTGGATTCAGATCATCATTCTGAGTCGAAAATCATTGGAATTTTTTTCATAATTATTTTAAACCCCAGAAAGATCTTTTTGTAAGTCCTTTGCAACGCTGAAACTTACATGGTGTATATAATCAGTAAATACGACGCCAAATTGTACCTCGCAAATAGATTTTAATATTAATAGACTATACAAGTAGTCCAATCGGTATCATCCAATACTTTACTTTGAAAAATACACACATGTATCTATATATACTTCAATACAACATAATAAAAGAGACCTTTTTGCCTGAAGTTCGTGACACCCGCTGCACCGATATAATCTCCCCTACTGCTGTAAGGTTTACCGGTAGAAAAATGTATTTTAAGTTTGCCATAACATCGACATGGACCATTGTTATATTTATATGTATAATACATTATTAAAATATCTTATTTAATTGTTACCTCGGAATTGTTAAGAACATAATTATATGTGCTGTGCTAACATTGTTGTGTAAAAGGGTGTCAACTAAATAACGCTTTGTTCAAAGCAACTTACTATATTAAAGTATTCCATATCTTTTTTTTCTTTTTTTTTTTCTTTGACTGGCCTGTTGGTCTAGTGGTTAGTGACCCTGACCGCTATGCTTATAGGTCGTGGGTTCGATTCCCACCTGAGTCTGGGTGTTCTTTGTGTCCGTTGTTTCTATGTTTGTAAAGTCCCCCGCGACACAGGAGTAATTCCTAATGCGGGCGTTGTCTTTTTATAAAAAAAAAAAAAATTAATATCTTGTTGTATGTATTAATTAATATGTACGCGAAAACATATTTGTACCATTTTTAAGTAAATCTGAAATTATGAGTACTTAAATTTATACATGTCATTTATATAGGAAGTAAATAGTATATGGGAAAAAATCACCACCAGTGGTAAGACCGACAATTGTCATTCCTGTTTAATTATAACATTTGTTCGGCACAACAACAAGGCCGGCAACGCACTTGTGACTCTTGAGTTGCAGGTGCCCATGGGCGGCGGTAGTCATTTACCATCAGGCGTCCCGTCTGCTCGTTTGCCTATACCATAAAAAAAAAAATGTTGATCTGTCATGGTGCGAAGTATATAAAATGACAGTTGAAGTTATACTCAAGAAGGTCAGTGATGTAAAACAAAACTTTTAAAACTTAATGTATTAAGGTCGAAAATAGACCACCAGGCGATCTCCAGAAGGTATATAATTTCAAGTATATAACTAAAATTGGTAATCCAAAACTGTATGGGTTACCAAAAATACACAAGGAAAACGCTCCCCTACGTCCTATTGTGAGTCAGATTGACACACCAACCTACAGACTGGCTCAGCACGTAGCTAAGGTACTCTCACCACTTAGAGGCAACACAAGAGCGTATGTTAGAGATTCCTACCATTTTGTTAGTGAGATTAAACACCTACATCTCACTAACAAAGAAACAATGGTCAGTTTTGATGTACAGTCATTATTTACATGCATACCTGTACATGACTGTGTAGAAATAACTAGGAGGAAGCTATTAGAGAACACCATGCCTGAGGAATATGCAGAAATACTCGAACACTGCTTAACAACTGGCTATCTGTTGTGGGACAATAAATTCTACGAACAAATCAATGGCGTGGCAATGGGCTCCCCTGTATCGCCCGTTGTTGCTGACATCTATATGGAGGCCTTCGAGGCTCGAGCTCTGCAGACTGCCGCCATCACACCTAGATTTTATAAACGGTATGTAGATGATACTTTTACAATATTACCAACAGGTAGTGTAAATGCATTCCTAGAACACCTTAATTCCATTAATAAAAACATAAAATTTACTATGGAATTAGAGGCAAATAATTCATTAGCCTTCTTAGATGTACTTTTGATCAGAAATCCTAACAATACTTTAAGCCACACTGTGTATAGAAAAAAGACCCATACTGATAGGTACTTAAACGGTGAATCTCACCACCATCCAAAACAGCTAGCTACCGTAGGGATGTCTTTGTTTCAGAGAGCCCGTGGGATCTGTGACAAGAAACACCTGGACGCTGAGCTGGCACATGTCAAGCACGTACTGCAAGACAACAAGCTCCCACTACTGCGCCTCCGTCACAGATCCCAAGAAAAGCCAGCCACTGTCGAGCGCCAGCCTGCCATTCTGCCTTATGTACGAGGAGTTACTGACAAGATTGGCTACATCTTGAAGCGAGCTTCAATCAATACATACTACAAGCCGCCAACGAAGATAAGTCAATTTTTACCATCCGTCAAGTGCCAAGTATCTCTACAAGATGCAGGGGTCTATAAAATAGACTGTGACTGTGGGCTCTCGTACATTGGTCAAACCAAGAGAAGCATTGGCACCCGCGTCAAAGAACATATTGCTGACATAAAACACCAACGCTCGATGAAGTCTGCTGTGTGTGAACACGTGCAACAAGGGACAAACCATTACCTGCGTTTCGATAAACCACAGGTACTCGCGAAAGAACACCGATTCCTACCAAGGATGCTCCGTGAGGCTATTGAAATTAAAAAACACCCTAATTTTAATAGACAAGATGGTTGGAACGTACCACCAGCTTGGGATCCAGTTATTCACTTACTCAAACCCAAGAAAATACAAAACACAGCAAGGCCTCAAGACACTTTGAGCTCATTCTACGTAAATAGTAACATCAAGAATCAACAAACTTCGGGTACTTTGAGATAACTTTGCACTTCGGTACATGAGACGACCACCATCTTAGTCTACCCGTGACCATGGCTGCTGAAAAGCAACTGAAACGTCGGGATCAGTGTAAATAATAAAATAACACCAAATAAATCGCGATAGAATCCGTTAAAAATAGTTTTATTTCAATGTGTAACATTCGCGTAAACTTTCGACAATATCATACGTCCTCTTGTTCATCACACACCTGTGTACACATAAAGGATTTTGATTTCAAGTGTGGATCATTAATATTTCAGAATACTGTAATAAAATAAAATGAAAATAAAAGTGTTAAATCAAAT
The DNA here is from genome assembly GCA_963859945.1 of Euplagia quadripunctaria. Classification (NCBI taxonomy): domain Eukaryota; kingdom Metazoa; phylum Arthropoda; class Insecta; order Lepidoptera; family Erebidae; genus Euplagia; species Euplagia quadripunctaria. The sequence goes on along the minus strand of OY982576.1, from coordinate 16,013,032 downwards.
CTCGTCCCATTTCAAAGAATAATTTAATGAACGCTGTCGAAAGATGTTAAAAATCAAACCGTTTAAATTTTATGTTACTTTACTGAACGTGTGAGCAAAATGTATCTATAGAGGAAATTATGAAGGCTCTGAGTCAGCAGCTAGACGGCAGTAATGTCCCAAGGGTCATAAAGAGAAGCCATTTGCTTTCAGTGCGAGTAGGAATTGTTCTTAGTATCAATATTCGATCGATGCAGAGTAGAGCTACGCTTTAAAGAAGCTACTTTGTAACGCGTCCATTTTAGTTATATGATGGAGGTTTGGAACCACTCTAGGCTTAGTAATTTCTCGTGGTCCATTTAATTAACCACTCCATACCAAGAGAAAATTGATGTTACTAGTCTCTTGGTATGAGTAGTCCACTGGCACTAGAGCTGGTATGGTATTTTCTAATCGAGCTAAATGTGTTCTTTATAAATACACTAGCTACCTGGGAACGCGTTGCTGTGGCAAGGTACTATGGGTTATTATGGTTAGACCAGACTGCACACATTGTGCAAAATTTCATTAAAATCGGTTCATTAGGTAAGGAATTCATCGCGAACAATGTGACACGAATTTTTATATATGTATATTGTTTCTAGTTTAACTGTCTTTACAAACATTGAAACAACGAACACAAAGAACACCCAGATTCGGGACAACTATTTATGTTCAAATTTTGGCCCGCATGGGAATCGAACCCACAACAGTCGGCGTCGCTTAGTGACAAAGCGACCACTTTGCGCCATTGCGCCATGAGTGCAATCAAATTGTTAAGTTTTATCCTTTAGTACGCTAAAACGTTAAATCACTCATTTAAATCTTTTTATGTTTAAAACTAAGCAAGTATAAGTCCCTTTCTCATAGAAGTCGATGATATACAGTTTCTAAGTATAAATTTTATTATTCAATAGCCTATACATTTTTTTTTTCATTATATACATTTTCATTTAGATTCGTTTTATATACTAATAAAATAAAACTGAAAAGTTTCTTTCGTTGAACTCACTAATCTTTAAAACTAACGGTCGGAATAAAACAATCTTTTTGAATTGGATAGCTCGATTTTTGAGGAACGTTATAAGTTATTACCATTGCGCTACGACCCTTAAGAGCGCAGCAGTGACAGGAGGAACGACTAGTTTATTATAAAAATTGTGTATTATTGCTGGTCAGGGTTATATTTTGTGCAGTCCAAAGTCAGACCTTTATGTGTCAGACCATATCCGCAAGGGTCGTACAAATTTGACGACAGTGGTTTCTTCCTAGTAGATTTATACAATTAGTGAGAATGCTCACTTTGCTAAACGACCTTATAATGCATTTTGCACGCCAGACTTACAATTTTAATTTATTTTAACGGGTTACAATGCAATAAATATTTAGCCTGTTGGAATAGAATTAGTGATAGAAATTCACCAACATTTGTTTCGCTTGTAATTGTAATTACTTATGACTGTATTTCCACCGGTTAAGAAACGGTTATGAAACAGTATCATCATGAATCTTCCAAAATTTAAAAAAAAGGTATAGAGCGCACAAATGACAGATTCGAGAATAGTAATTTTTTTTTAAAGTTTAGCGTTTAATAGTGACCTTTTCGCTGTAAAAAAAGTTTCACAGATACGGTTGTAAGTGAAATGGACAAATACGTGTCGTGCGTGTTTCTTCCCAAAAACAAACTTTTATTTCAATTACATCTTCAAGTAAATGACATCTAAAACATTTATAAAACCAGTCAGAAGGCGTAACAGTGAATTTTGTTATGAGAGTCATGCCCAGGAGACTTGCTCCATCTTTTGTTTTAAACCGTATACGATTTATAGTTAAGGGTTATAGCTGTCACAAAGGGATGCCTTTTGCGACAGCTCTGGCGAGTACTGATCTGCATACATTATTGTTTTTATTAGGGGTGAGACATAAAGGTAAACAGTATTCTTTTATTTATTTACTGTAGTAACGTTTAAGAGTCAAGGGGCTTCCTGTGTTGGGCGCGAATTCGAGCAGTAATAAATAATATTACTTCAAATATTGTTAGACGTTCTATAATTACAAAATGTCCACTTATATACGTGATTTTTAATCAGTGTGTACAATTAATTGGCAAATATAGCAACATTTTACTCTAGATCCACATTTACCTAATTTATGATACTTATTAGTTAGGGACAATTCAAAACAAGTCCATAAGGTAAACGTTTGTGAGATCGCTGGTAGGGTCAACAGTGCAGAGCTTACCCTAATCAAATTGGTGATATTCTAAAGAAAGGGCAGGTCAGAAGAAGTTTTCTAGTGGGAGAGTCATGTTTCGGCACGTATGGGCCGACTCGACCGGAATGATACCACGGCTTCACAGAAAGCCGGCCGTGAAACAATGATTTCGTAGTGATTCGCCGAGTGACTGAGGTAACCGGAGGCCCAAACCTGAAGGGGGTTCTCCTACTATCTGAAAGGCCGGTAACGCACTTGTGACTCTTGAGTTGCAAGTGTCCTTGGGCGGCGGTAGCCACTTACCATGAGGTGACCCGTCGGCTCCCGAAACCGGAGGGCTTGTAGGAAAGGTTTAATGACAGACGAGAAAGCTTGTGAGATATGCAAGGATAGGAGCAAGTCTCTCTCTACCCCAATGAAAAAGGTGTGAGTTTATGTATGTGGATGTACATAATATATACAAGTTTTAACAATGCACGTGTGTCTCCTGTCCGGATCTGTGTACGGATGCTCTACAGATACTGCTCTGTGAAGAGATACAATAAAACATTTCAATGAATACTGAAAATTACTCCTAAGCCTTCTTCGACTAGTTGTTAACTTATAGTTTAGAAGTTATCTAAAGAACTTTTATTTAATTAATTTGTTATTAGGTTTATAAAATAAACGAGTGCATGTCATATAAATATAGTAAAAATAATTAATATGTAAATTATAGCCAGTAACAAGTTGCTGCTGGAACTAAATAATACAACAGCAGTAGAGAGATTCTTACCTTTATAGCTTCTGAGAATATTTATCTATACTAGAGATCAGCTCTTTTGCTTTAAATCGGGTACAAGGAATTTTCTTCATGAATTACTATATACAGATTAAATAGTCTGTAAACACTTCACTACTGGACGGTTCTCAGAAACTGTTTTAAATTCCAACGTATTTTGTGAAAACATAATATAAAAAAAAAACTATAATTAAACTTGATGTGAACGTGTTCTAATTACATTATTGAAGTACCTATGCCTGGTAACCGATTTAATTTTTTTTAGTAGCTATGGATAGGGATTGCAATCCGGCACCAATTTAAATCCGGCCGGATCCGGCCGGTACCTTAACCAATCCGACCGGCCCCGGCCGGAACCGACCGGATTGAAATTGGCATATCATAACATTTTTTGGGTTGGTAGCAATATGAACTGTATAAAAGAGGTTTAATGAGTTATAACAAATCCCGTTTACACAGACAATCAACTTTTTCGTCCTTGTAACCAACAATTAAAATCTAGTATCCAATGTAATTAGTTTAATTTTAGTGTTCGTATTAGTAATATTAATCTCTTTTAAGTTAAGTCGTTCTAGAGTTTATGCATGACGTCAGTAAAAATTATTCGAATGTAACTTATATTACTTAAATGTAACTTAATCAACCATGATCACTTTAGACCACAATAATTATGTTATTCTATCTTTTATATTTCTTCTGTGCGTGTTCTGTCCTGAACTTCTCCTAAACGGCTGGACCGATTTTAATGAATTTTTTTGTGTGTCTTCAGGTGGATTCGAAAATGGTTTAGATTTACAATTGGATCCGGTAGATGGCGATGCGATAGGGTTTCAGGAATAATGACCGATTTTAATGAACTTTTTTGTGTGTCTTCTGGTGGATTCGAGAATGGTTTGGACTAACATTGGACACGGTAGATGGCGCTGCGATAGGGTTCAAGGAATAATGTTTTTTAAGTTCAGGCAGGACAACGTCTGTCGGGTCCGCTGGTCTTAAATAATTATTTAAGATACATTACTTAAATAAGATTAAATAATTATTTTTGGTATAATGATTTTAAATTGTCAAAAAACAAATGCTATGGATTATAAAAGTTTTTTTCTTTAAACGTCTCACTTAATTGTTTTATCTACACTAATATTAGAAAGAGGAAAGATTTGTATTTTTGTATTTTTGCATGTAACGAATAAACGCAAAAACTAATGGACCGATTTCAAAAATTCTTTTGCCGTTAGAAAGCTATATTATCACTGAGTAACATAGGCTATATTTATTACTAGAAAAAATTAGAGATCCTTAGAAATCCCTAATAAAACCAACCCAAGGTGTAAAATAGCCATAAAATGTCTTTCATCGCATGCGCTACGGAAAGTATTGATGATAGAACAAAAAAATGTTCTACAATATTATAGAACATACCAATATCTACAAAAAAATTTTGGAAGACCATATGTCCAACTATTGTACTATAACTACTTTTTTAAATTTTAAAAGTTGATAGAAATGCCGATCAAATTCAGAGCATGTTATCCATACCTTTGTATTAAATCTTATCCAAATAAATTATTTCGAATTCAAGACTGTTTCAATAACTGTTGATTACTTTTTGAATTACTGAAATCGGACATTTCATTCAAAAGATATTATGAAATTAAGAATAAGTAATAACTACGGTCTCAATTTCTCACAAATAATACTTAAATTAGGAGACGGGAAATGACCCACTCCAATTGCAAACAGTTCCCAAGTATTGTTGGATAATGAATAGGTTCAAACTATTCACAGTCTAGAAATTCTTATAGAAACAATCTATCCCGATATCGAAAATCTTATAGAAAGAAATTTCCATTGGTTCTCTTCGAGAGCGATATTGTCACTAGGAAACGTCTCAGTAAATGAGATAAACAATATGATTATGGAAAAACTACCCGACGATTTTAAATGTTACAAACCTGTTGACACCGTGTGCAATATCGAAAATACAGTGCACTACCCACAAGAATTTTTAAATTCCCTCAATCATGTCAGCTTGCCACCCCACGAACTAAAATTAAAAGTCACGAAAAGGTATTACATACCTTTGAATTGCCTGACGTTTCGACCAGGTTGCACTGGCTGTGGTCACAGGCTGATTGGCAGTGAAGAACCGACAGATTAGCAAATCAGTGATTGCAGAACATGCACTCGAAGCGAGCTCCAATCACTGGATTGAGTTTCCATGGAACGTCACTTTTACTCAAGAGTTGTACGTGAAGCGATTGAAATTAAACAACACAAAACTTTCAATTGGGAAGATGGTTTCAAATTGTCTACAGTGTGGAATCCAGTGATAAAAGCATGCCACCTCGCTTTTATACACAGTCGGGTGAACACTAGAATAGGGACACATCGGTTTGCTTACAGAATAGGGACACTGTTAGTATGTGACGGTACATGGCGAAACGAAAATATTAAAAATGTGCGGATGGATGAAGAACCTTCTACCTCACGATCCCGACGACGGCGGGCGTGCACCGGTGAGCCAGCCAGCCTGTGACCGCGGCCAGTGCAACCTGGTCGAAACGTCAGGCAATTCAGAGGTATGTAATACCTTTTCGTGATCGCGTTAATTCCCGTAAACACATAATTATATCATGGAACGCGAAAGTTTAAAAGTTCAATGAAAATTAGTTTAAAGATTGAAGTCTTTGTTTTTAATTTTGAACATTTGGACAAATTGAGTCATGTACGTTTTAATTAGTATAATTATAAGTAAAATTATTTTTATTTATCCTAAAATGTAAAAAAAATGTCCACCCGTGCGAAGCCGGGACGGGCCGCTAGTCAATTATAATTTCACTTTATTTAAACCGTCAAAGTTTGCCAACTAGGCGACCACTATAATTAAGTTAAATATAATTATGCGAAACAAAGTCATACTTACCATAGTTACTTTAATTTTAAAATCTTAATTTAATAAATTGCATGAAGTTTACAACCCTTCAATTATATATAGAACAAAATGTATTTAATCCTTTTCCTCATTTTATATTTATTACTTTTAATCAATAATAAGGTAAAAAGTAATTACTAGGCTGTTTTAGTGTTGGAGGTCTCGAGACCCTTCTCGGGTCGTGTACAGCTCTTTATTAATATTAAATCACTGTAAACTTCTTCAAAATGCGGGTCGCATCTTTACGTAGTCTTGTGAGTGAGTTTATAATTACTAGAGATTGCGTGTTGGTCCAATATACCTTGAACTGTCATTGTATAGACTTACGTACCATGACAGTTCAACATATATACTGAACGTGTATAACTTGATGTAACCGTTTTCAAGTAACTTTTCAATTTCAAATACATATTGTTTAAACATTGTAGCTTTCTGGACTTCTACTACATATAAACTATAGATAAGTATTTAAAATTTCACGTTCCTGCGTTCGTGATATTTTCTCAATAATGCGTACAAAGAATTCTCTTTATACATATATTAAATAGATATATAGATTATCGAGGAGAATAAAGCTGAATAATCTAAACGTTTTATAAAAGTGAGCGAATTTCACTATCTGCCACAAACATTTGTTGCTGAAATATACCCCCTGTATTAGACAATTGGAACTACTTTCCCTTGAAACAATTGGAACCCTTGGGAACAGTAATTTTTTTCGGGATAAAAAGTACCCTATGTCCTCTTCTAACAACGTGTATGCAAAAATTTACTATGATCTGTTCGGGTGTGTAATATATTGCATAATAACAAACAGTATAATGGTGCCGATTCTGTTACATCACTCTCTAAACTATAATTGACTAAATTTTCTTCATATAAGATGTAAACCTTGTACACTGCAAAACAAGGTTTTATTTCTAATTTAAATATATAGGTAACATATGTCGCTATCGAAATAAGCAATTTATTTGTCGACTAAAGTCTGACACGCTTAAATAAACTTTAATACCACGTAGATACAACCGCTATCCGTTGAATGCCATCTCTTTTGCTCTGTGTTTTTAGTAAGCGTCTTCGTAGGTGTCGATTAAAATAACGTCATCTTAGTTCGTTTTGAACAAGTTTTTATACGGCATTTGAATAATTCGGGACTATCACTACGTGGCAATTATACGGCATTTCAATAAATGGGGACTCTTGCTACGTGGAAATAAAGTTGAGTATACTTTGACAGGTTTTAGTGAAATTTAGTGGCGCTGAGAAATAGATGTCAGTAACAAATAGACCTTGTTAAGAAGAAGACAAGGTTGATTTCATATGAAGTAATTAATTCAGGTTTTAGTTTAGTGAGTGTACAATAGTATCGGCACCAATATCACTTGAAATAACGTTCACATGATATAATTTTCATATTATAATGCCATAAAAACAAATAACCTAATTTAATGTGATCTAATGTTATATTTCATACTACAACCTTCATTTGCTCTAATAACAGTTAGTATAACGTTCATTTCATATAATTTTCAATTTGTATAAGGCTTTTTTATTTAATTTTCAAGTGACCTAATTTTCATATTTACTCATTTTCAGCCAAAATTCAGTAATGAATAAGTAAATATCAGGAAACATCATAATGTTGTAAAACAGTTTGCCGTTATAACCTCATCTAACCTAAAGGATTCACCAACAATAGAGTGGATCTGGCGCTCCTAAATTATATTAAACGTAGATTTTGAACATTATGACTGGCCTGTTGGTCCAGTCGTTAGTGACCCTGACCACTATGCTTATAGGTCGTGGGTTCGATTCCCACCTGAGTCTGGGTGTTCTTTGTGTCCGTTGTTTCTATATTTGTAAAGTCCTCCGCGACACAGGAGTAATTAATAATGCAGGAGTTGTCTTTTAAAAAAGAATAAAAAAAAAGAAAGGATAATAGTAACTGAATATTATACTAATTGAATATTAACAAAGCATTATGGAAAATATTCATTAAACTATATAAAATTAGGTAAAATGAAATTATATCAATAATTCATTACATCATTTGATCGTTATATTAAAAAAAAGTATATTAAATGAAAGGTCATATGAATTATTATAAACGTTACATGTACACCCGATCGGTTCAGTAGTTAAAGTAAATTTAACAAACAAACAGAGTTACTTCGCATTTATAATATTAGTATGGATATATTTATAGTGAGTACCCATATATATAAACCCATATATGTAATATATATTAGGACACACATTTTATTAACAGACTTTGGAGGACTACATTTAAAGAATTTATTGGTTTACTAGCTGCGCCCTGGGTTTCACCCGCGTAATTCCCGATCCCGTTGGAATATCGGAATAAAAGTAATCTATGTGTTAATCCAGATCTTCAGCTATCTACATACCAAGTTTCATCGCAATCGGTTCAGTAGTTTTTGCGTGAAAGAGTAACAAACACCCATCCATTCATATTCACAAACTTTCACCTTTATAATATTAGTAAGATTAATATTAATTACTTATTATTAAACTTATTAATTTTCCTTTCCCAAATTTACATGGGGTCGGCGCAATAAGTTTGCCTCTTTCATTCTACTCTCCTTCTGGTCATATCCACTTCTTCTTCTATCCATCTTTTCTTTGGTCGTCCTTCACTCTTGTAAACCTATTTAATAAAACATTAAAAGCGAACGTGAACAGTGTAGTCTAATCCCTAATAAATAAACTTTCCTCTCTAAATTAATAGAACGATGCTTCCATTAATTGTTCTCATAATTAATCCCGTGTGTATAAACAATGTATATTCACCTTTATTCACGTGTATAAAAACAATATTTCAACTCATTAATTTTATCCTAACATGGTTCATTACGTTAATTAAATTTAATCACATTATCTCACCAATAAGAGGGTTCCCACGATACATTTCACACACAATTAATCGTGACATAAGTAGGAATGAGTACATCCAGAATGATCTATATTAATAATGAATGAATAATTTAATGCACGATGGTGTACTTATGGTAACTGGAATGAGATGTTAATTTTTGAGGATTTGATTATCATGACTTGTTCATATAATTGTCATTAAAAAATAAGGTTTTAGGTATTAAAAAATTACATTATTTATGTTTTAGCTTTTTGCCTTATTATACACTAGCAACCCGCCCCGGCTTCGCACGGGTAGTAGAGACATCTTCAACAATCATCAACACATTTCAATAAATTTACACAAAATCTTTACAAATTATACACCTAAACCTTCCTCATGAATCACTCTGTCTATTAGTGAAAACCGCATGAAAGTCCATTCAGTAGTTTTTCAGTTTATCGCAAATAGACAGACAGATAGACAGACGCGGCGGGGGACTTTGTTTTATAATATGTAGTGATGTCAAATAACTATAACGAATAGTTTTGTCGTTAGCGGTTAATTCATATAAAAATCACCTACGTAACCAAAAAACACAACCTATAATATTTTAGAAATTATGAGAAGCCGAAGCCACTATATTCCTAAATGGTTTAAGTAATAACTAATTTCTTCCCTATGTTTCCTGTTGGTGAGGATCAGAGACAGTTTTTTCAGACAACAGTAGTTTTGGTGGATAAAAGGATACGATAGGATAAGATTATTACGATATGATATTTCCTATCAATTCCTGATTTACAAATCTAACAGATTAAGTTGTTCTTGAGACTTAGTAAGTATCTAATAATCCTAAGTTTTGTATGGTTAAGGTTTTTTTTGACAATATGGGAGAGAAGACGCGGGGTGCTTAAGAACACATGCCTGTTCTTAAGCACCCCGCGTCTGCGTGAGCGGACGCGATACCTAGAGGCATTCTATGATTTTCGCTTAGATTTTTTTTTTTGAAACCTTTCTTTAATGGTTTCTGTAACAATCTGCATCTTCTTGTCGCGTTTCTGAAAGCAACCAATGACTTGATTTTTAATTATCCCTTTATTTATTCAATCTTTTACCTAAATCCTTTTTTCTTTCGCTTTTCTTTTTGTTCTCCTATTAGTTTAGCCACACATTCCACAGTCAGTAGCAATATCACGTGTTTAATTTACTTCGAATGCCTTCCATTTAAAAAAGTAGAAATAGTGGGACGTACTTAATTATGTATTTATACAGTATAAATACATAATAAAGTATATAATGGAACGCGAAAGTTTAAAAGTTAGAATAGCAGGACGTTTAGTGTGGAATTGTCTCGCACTGTCTCGTGACCTGCTTTGTGTATAATTCTTGTATTTAACTGGCATGCAAGGAAGCAAATTTCATAAAAATTTACTTGCAAGTGTATGTACAGCGTGCCAGTTACATGCTCATGTCGTTAACTAGCGTGAAATCTACTGTTTCGTTTTACAGGCACGTGTATCGTGTATCCCCGCCTTTAGAGGTCAAAGACTATACGTTCTATCGACTCGACTATCAAGAATATCCGTTTTCAAGACGTGAAGGCAAGACCAGATAGTTTCATGACATCACTGGCTAGATTCTTTGCACTCTCACAAGTGTAGAGGTTATGTTATTTTGCTGAACTTAATACTTAAGTGAACCTCAAAGTAAATCCTAAGTAATATTATTATAAATGCGACAGTGAGTTTGTTTGTTTATTTGTTTCACGCCTGAACTAATTAAAAAATCATTATGAAATTTTGTACACCTATTGTCAGGGGGACAATATTTGTACAAAATTTCATAATGATTTTTTCCAAAAAATTTCAAAATTACATATATTGTCGGGTGTATTCAGAAAAGGGCATAAGGTACCTTTCAATAAGAAAAAAGTAATGTAAAGTAAATTGATTGACAAATTTATAATTTATATCTCAGAAACGTGACGCTTAAAATAGTTGTCGCTTGACATTAGAAACTTGTTATAACGCCTAGTGTTTTTCTTACTGGTTCATAATTATACGTTGCCTGCAAATACATTGCACAACATGGCTCTTTTATTTATCATCGATTTTTTTAATACAACTATCCTTAGGAAAGACTTATTTAACCATGATTTGTTTTAGTGTCAATAACTGTTGTATTATTAAAATCACAAATAAAATAATAGTTACTTCGCAAGTAAAATGTTAAATATACTCAGTCGATTATAAAGCAAAACGATGAGATTTTTTTTTACAAAAACTAATTCGCGATCTACAAATTCTACAATTTGTTTTACTATTCTTAACCTTCAATGGCTGAGGCTAAGTAATCCTTATTCTTGAATATCATATAAATAGGTATTAATTAGTTGTTAAACGGATTATTAGTTTACTTTTTGGATAATCCACGCTTGACTGTCATTTACTGAACAACAAATTATTATTGTAGGTCATGCAAGCGGCTTAACAGACCAATGGTACATAAATAATAACACGTAATTAAATTTAAAAGGGCTTTTGGAGCACTCAATCGGAGTGAATGGATGGGTTGCAAATTATTCAACGCAACTATTCGTTATTAGCAGACGCATGCATTTTAATTACTTCATAAAATAATAAATGCAAACCCCGATAACAGATTGTTCAGAAGCAACAACAGTATGCATGTTTAATTTTTCATATAATATTTTTTAACCCTAAAGTTAATTAAATATAGTTAAAGTATCATCTCCCCCTCCACTGAATGGTTGAGAGAAACTAATTGTCTTGTGTATTTTTTTATTTGCGTGTATAGTTTGTGGTAGGCTACCACAAAAGATATAATTAATTTCTTAATTAAATAATGTTTGGGTACAAATCAAAGATATTTTATCCATATACGTGGTTATAACAAAAAAAATAATTTCAGGAAACAACGCATTCTCTGTACAAAGAGAAAATCATCATACCGAACCAGGTTCGGTTACCGCTCTTGGCGGACTGCGATCAATCTGCTGATGTGTACTGTGGATGTTGTAAATAGACAAATTAGTATGAATTTTTTTATTGTGTAATGCAGGTAGTAATTACAAAGTGCTTCAGTTTGTCTTGTTTAGCTCGTGCTAAAATATATGACTAACTATTTTAAAAGCCTACTGAAGGAATTCATGCTTTTATTTCATGTTTAATCACAGTATACACACACACACACACACGCTGATACCACCCACATATATATACATACATATGTACGCACACACCGACTCACTGAAGTAATCATCACCAACCATCACTGTCTGACACGAGCTACATGAGCCGCACCTGTCATCTTCATTATAATTATGTATAATGTCAATCCTCTATTATCGAACACTGTTTAATAAAATACAGGTAAAATTGCGTAGTTTAAGAGACAAGGTCTAATTAGTGAACGTAATATAAAATGTACATAGATAAGCTACCTTTGTTATCAAATAGGGCATTGTACAAGTAAAAGTTTGATGATAATAAACTTATTATTATTATTATATACCTGAGATATTAGGTACTTTGATCATGCCTTACAACAAAGATAAAGTGTATAAAAATGGAACATTTGAAATGGCACAGTTGTCAGGATCAACTGACGCAATTTTCAAGCATGAAGACGCTTATTGGTTTTCAACCGCGCTACCGTACTACGGTTTGGTATATTATATTTCTCATATTGTAGAAACGGTTTCAGTTTTTATTTGACTATTTTCTCTACAATTTACAAGTTTAAATTTCCATAGAAAATGCTTATAAAAACTAAGACACCTTGTTCAGTAATTTGTCGTAATTCATTGGTTTAAATCAAAATGAAAATTGTTTACTTACCAATGTTTTAGAGTTTTGTAGAGAATTTTGTACATCATCTACATAGTATTTTATATAATACTTATTCTCCAAAGGAATTTTTCCATAGGATCATTTTAAACAATTATATTAGAGCCTACTGGGGCACTTATTTATATCCGCTTTATTGTAAAAATATAATTATTACGGTCTTAACTGACTTTGGTAATAGTACATTTAATTGTATCAGAGAAAGCGTAAAGCTGGGTGAATAACCCAAGTTCATTATTGTCCTCAAAGAGTCAATGACCTACACAAAGTACTCAAACAAAGTGCCCGTGGTGGAGATTCGAGGCATTCGAATATAAAATAAAAAAGCTGGGTTGAAATTAACTGAAATCGTACTAAAATTACAGTTCTGAGGTTTCATGTCCAAAGTAATTGGTAGAAAAGTGGTCCTTTCACCAAAATGTCTTTATGTCAAGCAAATATAACTTTGCTTCCCTTGGTAAGGTTAAATGTTCTTTTTTAAATATCATAAATTGTATATGAACATAATTTATGAAATTTTATTTATGCTATTAATTATTTTGTTAGATCAAAAGTGTAATTTGCGTGCGATATTGAGGACTAGGCTAGATTTTTTGTAATTAAACTAAACACATTTGATTTTGTCAGTAGTTTTCTTGCGATTATACGAAACAATCCAACAAACAGATTTGAGTTTTTTAAATGCTCAATTCATGCCGTGTCGCCTAATTCTTGTATATATCTAAGATTTTACCTATTATAGATGACTTAATTTGTATTATTTATAAAAATATTAATTAGTTGAACCACAGTTCAATATTTTTGTTTTTAATAATACAAAAATACTGAATAGTCAAAAGAATTCGAATGGCAACTTTTAAGATATGAATGATTGTTTACACCTAAGGTATTAGAGGTACGCAATATCAAGCCTCCAAAGTATTAAAAGTTTCCCCGCTCATAGTAAAGTGGCGAGTCGCCGTAGCTAGAGATGGGTTTTTACTCAGTCGTGGGTTTTAACCCGGGTGATTACCCATCTCTAGCCGTAGCTCTCTCTGTTGGTAGGCACGAGTACATAGCGCCTCGGACTGTGCTAGTGTACTACTGGTCCTGATCCCCTTGCGATACCTCACTAATTACATAAAACGTTCTTAAGACACTAGGATTAAAAAAATAATACTCATAAAAAACGATAATGCCGAAATATCAAAAGAAACAAAGTTGAAATAATTTGTCCTAGCCCTAAGATTCATCAGAGATAAAATATTCATATCACGACATCCATGGGCTATCTTTTACTGTTAATAACATTGCTAGTATACTTAGTTTCACTGTACTCTTACCTTGTTATAATTACTTTTTTTTTAAAGCGGCATACGAGCAGGCGGGTCACCTGATGTTAAGTGACTTAGCCGCCCATGGGAACCTGCAACTCAAGAGTCACAAGTGCGTTGCCGGCCTTTAAGGTGGGAGTAGGGGAAGGGGGAAGAGGGGGAGAGGAGGGGAAGAGGGGGAAAGGGAAGAATTAGGGCCTCCGGTAACCTCATTCACTCGGCGAAAAGCAATGTAAGCATTGCTTCACTGCCGGTTTTCTGTGAGGCCGGTATCACTCCGACACTTAATTGGTATTACGCGTACATGGTGGCCTATCAAGTTTTTTAGCTCCGTGGTTACATTATAATGTTCTTATTTTATCAAACATCTTGTAATAAATGTAATAGTAATTGCTCTTGAAATTTTCGTTTCTTCTTGAAACTTGGTTGGCTCCTGCAGACTACCTTCTTTGTTTATACCGGATACCGTTACCTAAGCTACGATACACTACCTCTTACATACTGCAGCATTCTTAGTGACGGTGAAGATAGCTCGTCGCACCAAAAAAGGTAATAAGTGAGGTTTAAGAAGACTACAGTCTTTACCTGAACCTTACATGCACAAACCAAAGGAAAAACGATATTCACGACGATATTCTGGCTTCACATTATTCCCTGTCATTTGCGTGGGGACATTGGTCAATTACATAGAGGGCTTTTCAGATATTTAATATAAAACGACTTATCGCACCCGCGAGGGACAATCCTCGTCAACACTGTTCAAGTACAATAATGGACATTCATTGTTGGATTAAAATACATGTATGTTAATAAAAACTGGGGTATAGAGAATTCTGTACCTTTTTAGGGTTCGAAAAGAAGAAGGAAACCCTTATATATATAGGTTAACTTTATTGTCCGTCGGCCCTTTTTCTTAGGAAAGCGTGGATAAGGTAAAAAAAAAAATCAAAAAATTTATATCAAATATTTACGATTGCGGTAGCTTGAAGCTGTTAAAAATCAAGCTTCTAAATGAACGCAATCAAAAGATAACGTTCAAATTGGTTAAAATCTAAGGTTTAAATGGTTAAACCTTAGAATTAAACCAAAACCAAAACAATATCAACCAAATTAACGAATTACAAGAAGTATCAGAAGTTTAAAGGTTATCATTATTATTATAGTCATTAATGCAATAAATGTCATTACCACTGTCAGAAGGATACATAACACGAACACAAAAATGAAACTTAAGCGGTTACTGCTATGTACTTAAAACCTCGAAAAAATTGCAATTCTAGAGCGTTAGTGATTAGACAAATATATCTTATTTTTGTTTGTTAAATGTTGTAGAATTTACTAACACTGAATATTTCATAGGTACCTGCAGGCCCTATAATGCATATTGTTATCGTATTCCTTAATAGGCTCTTTTTAGTGTACTAAAGATCGCTTGGTGGTCCAATTTCAACCATGGTTTGTTTTCTTAGCCAGTCTAACTTGAACCGTCATTGTATAGACTTACGTATCATGACAGGTCATCACATTTACTGGACGCGTGTAGCTTGATGTAATCGGTTTCACGTAAAATGAAATATAATAAATTATCCATGTATCTATACACATTCAATAATTATAGCTTTCTGCACTTCTGCCATATATAAACTTTAAGTATCTATTCCTAATTTCGTTCCAAATACGTTTTTTTTTTATTTTTTTTCTTAAAAAGGGGTACAAAGAATTCTTTGCCCGCATTATTATATAGATTATACAACAAGGAACAGAGTCATAATCTTATTTTTACTAAATATCTAGTTTTTACTTATGTTTCTAATCATCACAAATATGTCAAGTCAACAGCAAAAAAATTTAGATGGTGTATAGTAATATTATGCCGTTCTAAGATTTCAGCAATGTGTTTTACCAACATAACGTCAATGCCATTCAACATAAAAAAAGACAGCAACAAATCTTATCCAAGTTTTAAGCAAAGACTACCATCAAGGTTTATGACGTCACAAAAGGTCTTTGTTTTATTATTAAGATAACTTTCGATTTTCTGCACCTTGTCACTGTTGCGATCAAATTTAGCTTCTTATTTGATCTGCCGTGTTGAGAGCTCATTAGGGCGAACAAAAACTGCTAAGATTCTTTCATGGCGCGTACTTGTTTTCAGGAAAAGATTTTACGAAGACAATCCCTCATCGTGTTCAGAGAAAGACAACAATAGAACATTTTATTTCCAGCGCTACTGGATGATATCTATAACAAGGTTCTTGTAAACCTATTGTGATTTCAAGTGTCGAAATTGCATTTTTATATTGAATCAGATTGTATTCCGATCTCTTTGGTAGTTGTGCACTTTCTTTGAATGCTTTATTTGCTGAATTTGGAGACAAATTGTAACGTTTATTGCTATCCCAAACTATTATCATATGTAACCAAAAGTGGTTATGTAGTAGAAAATGTGTATCTCCAGATAGATCCGTGATGTCTGAGTTTAGATAACTCTTTCGTTTTTTAGGGTTCTGTTCCTCAAAAGGAAAAAAAGGAACCCTTATAGGATCACTTTGTTGTCCGTCTGTCTGTCTGTGTGTCAAGACCTTTTTCTCAGGCACCCGTACACGCATCAAGCTGAAATGAATACCGCATACATACAAAAATCAAGCTTCTGAATCAACGAAGTCATAAGATATGGCTAATTAAGCCTTATATTTGCCAAAATTTGAATATTTCGCAACTAAATCAAAACCAGGTCAAGGTCAACCAACCAAGGTCTCCCAGCACAAATAAAGGAAAAAATGTGAAAGTTGTTTTATCTGTCTGTCTGTGTGTCTGTCAAGACTCTATTCCTTAGAAACCCGTGAAGGCATAAAGATGAAATTAACATCAAATACTTATGTCAGCGGTCCCTTGAAGCTGTAAATAATCAAGCTTCTAAGTGAACGTAATAAAAAGATACGATCATTAAACCTTAAATTTTAACAAATTTGAACATTTCGCAGGTAAACCAGAATCTATAGGGTACCCATTGACCTAGAATCATGATGGTAAAAAGCAAGGTCTAACAGAACAAGTAAAGGAAAAAATCTGAAAGTTGTTAATTTGTTGTTATATCACATAAAAAAATTGTTTTTGTAATTACAAACTTATATTTTGCGGTTGGATTGTTGACTTTGTTGTACATCGCAACCGCAAAGTTAAGTTTGTCTTTCTAAAAAGACCGGCAAAAGTCTTATGCCGCGTTCCTATAATCAAGAGCGATTCGTTTTGCTTACGGACGGTAAAATTTTCGTTGAAAATTCAACCAAATTTTACCGTACGTAAGTAAAACGAATCGTTTCTTGATTATAGGAACGCGGCGTTAAAAAATTGATTCCCGAGATGGACGTACTATCTACATACAAGTTTACTTGCTTACGGAACCCTCGGTGCGCTAGTCAGACTCGCACTTGTCAGGTTTTATATATAGTGACAATTAGTTGTTTCGGTTAGGATATAATAATAATAAAATGATTAAAACTGCCAATTATTACAACAGAAAGAGATATCGAATTGAACTCTCTTTTGGTTAAAAGTTATCTGTCTCCCTTTTCAGTTTCTCATGTCATTATCTCTAGAGAATAACCGTGAAAAGATAGCTTCACACCCTCATTATGCTAAGCCTTTAGACAAAAGAATATCGAATCGAACTCTCTGGTTATGAATTCATCTGATTTCAAAAAGTACAACTTCGACATGTGTCTCGCTTATTATCAACCCCATAATGGCAAAAGCTAGTAAGTGTTCCTTTAGTATGTTGAATGTGAAAGATGTAGAAGTTAATTTAATTTAGTTATAGCGGTTATAGCGGTTACCGCTTATGTCTAAGGCTCTGTATATGTTCGCCAAATTAGTTATAAAATAAAATCTCCATAACAGGGACTCGATATTTGAATTAAGAAGTAGTCTTATAATATAATAATAATAAGTTATAAAGTAAGGTATAATAAAAATAAGTAATATATAATAAGTTCCGACCGGTCTATCTTAAATCCAAACCTCCAACCATCACTTGCAGAATTTGAAAAATTATTAAACTCTGTGAGGCGTGTAAACGTTTAGCGGACCGGAATCAAAAGCGGGAACGGTAAAGTATTACGATCAAAGTCTGATCATGCCGCAAGAACAAACCCAGAGTTCGTGTACTCCGCGATGTCGATCTTAAGGGCCGCACCGGCGTTCTATTTTTCGACAAACAGCGATATACTTTTTTGACGACAGAAGTAAGTTATTATGGTAGTACATAAGTAAAGAAATTGTTTTACCTCAATGTATTATGACTAACATGTCAATACTGCGTGGGTTCCTAGAAATTCATTACTTTCTCTAGTTACTAACAAAGAGAAAATTGTTATGCTTGTATGAAATATTAGTTATATAGACTTCGGTCTCCATTGTTAGTTTTATATAATCCATCTCAGAGAAGAAACCTTACGTATAGTATACGTTTCAAGTCACTGCCATTTATTTTGATGGATCGTATTCTGCCTACATTTTATGGCAAACGCTCTAACCAACATTAATATTTACATGCACAAATCTATTTCGTATTCATAGAGATTGTCGTAGTCATTGTCTAATTTAATTTTTAATCAACTATGTTTACTCTGTCATAAGACAATGACTAGATAAACACCACATCCGCAAATAAACTAAAATACTAGCGTTACACATTACTAGATTTTAACATTAAAAAACTTGACTTCACTATGACTGTATTGGTAATGGAAATCTATATATTAATACGTGAAGCGAAAACTTTGGATCCCTTTTTACGAAAATTGGGCGGACGGAGGAGTATGAAATTTCGCACACTTATAGTTTATACAGAGAAGAAGTAACGAATGCTAAAATTTTTGAGCAATAATTGCTACAAAGTTAAAAAAAATGCAAAAATGGGTACATACAGCTATGAGTATCCAGTATATATTTTGACCTGTCATGGTACAAAAGTCTATACAATGACAGGTGAAGTAATATTGGCCAATGAAATAAACCATGGTCGAAATTCGACCACCACGCGATCTCTTGTAAATTTAATTACCTATGTTACATAGTAGCTAAAACATCAACATGACGTGGGGCGCGAGCGCAAATTACATTCACTGTTTCCACTTCTCGTACCCACCTTCTAACGCAGGTCTGAGAGTGCCTCTACGTCGTCTTATTAATAAAAATGATAACCTGCACTTTCACGATATTGTTGCAATATCTTCAGAAAATTTAATAAACTAGTGATACAAAGATTGAATAATTTTAACATTTAGATTTTCAAATTAGTTAGTAAGTTCTTTTGAGTTTGTTTTGTTGTAATCATGTTTTTTTTTTTTAAAGACAAACCCCCGCATTAGGAATTACTCCTGTGTCGCGGGGGAATTTACAAACATACAAACAAGGGACACAAAGAACACCCAGACTCGGGTGGGAATCGAACCCACGACCTATGGCATAGCAGTCAGGGTCACTAACCACTAGACCAACAGGCCAGTCATATGTCATGCGTCTGACAGTTCATTTTCCCAAATAAATAAATAAATATTTAAATAGTATGGTGTCTTTTGACAAAATCAATTTAGGTTTTTGAATGTGTATTTAGATAGATAGATAAACTCTTTATTGTACAACAAAGAAAGAAATTAATACAAACTTGTATACATATGTGTAGATTCTTATCGAACTAAAGCCTGAGTACAATTGGCGACCTTATCGCGATTTGCAATTTCTTCCAGGCAACCATTGGATGGAAAGAGAAATTATGAATGAGATGAGGAGTTGCAGTGTACAATTGATTGAACACTTTATATTAGTTTACATAAGTAATAATATATACATTTGCGAGTTTTCTATGAATATTAAAAACTTAAAACTACTTAATGTTCTACAAAGTAAATACGCAGAATGTCAATGGACGAGGCTCAAAAGTATTAAAAAGTCAAGGATTTTTTTATCATATTTATTCACCGCGCAGGTAGTGGAGAAATATTTTATGTAAAAATACAATTTGTTCCCCTGGGCCGAGAAAGAATATGTTTGATTGATTCCATTTCCGCCTTACTTGAACAGATGGTACGGGCTATTTTGTTCAGGCAATTGGTAATAACATATAGGAAATTAACCATTACTCCGAGGAAAATAATAGCTTTATTTTGATGTTACAGTGTATTTTGTGGTTGAAAAAATAAATGTTTCTTCGGTTTTCCTGTTGTTCTAGATGACAGTAATAAATAGGTTATTTAGTTAGTTTTTCAACCACAGTAAAAAAAAAATGTTATTATTCCAACGAGGATAAAGAAAAAAAAAATTCATATCTACACCATTAGAAAACCAACTGCGAGCACGCTTGGGCTCTTAGGATACAAAAACTTTGGTTCAGGAGGACCTTAAAATATTTCCGTGACAAATAAATTAAAGCTGGTTAACATAGTACGGGGAAACTTACTACATTCAAGTATTGGAAACACTAAATTAAAAATGTAGAAAGTAAGTTTATGCAACACGCACACACTGGCAGCGTTACAAACAAAGACACAGCAAAATCTTAGGAATGTGGTACAACTTTTAATGTAATGAAAGCAGCCAATGCAAATGTTGAAATTGTTACTGTTATTATCTGTACTATTATTATCTAGTAATACGCAACTTTTAGATAATATTTACAAAAATTTTGTTTTTTTTATATTATAGGGGGTAAACGAGCAGACGGGTCACCTGATGGTAAGCGACTACTCTGCCGCCCACGGGCACCTGCAATTCAAGAGTCACAAGTGCGTTGCCGGCGTTTAAGGTGGGAGTAGGGGAAGGGGAGGAAGGGGGGAAAAGGGAGAGTGCGGGTTAGGGGAGAAGAGGCGAAGAGGGGGAGAGGGAAGGGTTAGAGCCTCCGGTAACCTCACTCATTCGGCGAAAAGCAATGCATTGCTTCACTGCCGGTTTTCTGTGAGGCCGAGGTATTACTCCGGTCGCACTGGCCCATACGTGCCAAAGCATGGCCCTGCCACAGTTAAATTTGGTTATGAATTATACACAATACATACTAACTCACAAGAAATTATACTTACGACAACGAAATACTAGAAAGTTATAAAAAACCTTGTTGGCACGTAAATCGGTCTTTAAATTCATTGAAACTAAGTAAGTCATAACTTTCTTAATTCTTACTTATTTATCAGAATATTGCACTTAATGTGTGTTTAATATAAACTAGCTTTAAACGGGTCTTACTCGGTGCACTAGTAGCGTGGAAATGTATCTTTATGCAGTAGTGCACTCCGTGGTGAGCATAAAGTGGTCTTAAGTCTGCCATCTTCTGTTTCAAGCGCCTCACTGGCTTACTGCAAACGTGCTTTAGCTTAAAGGCGAGAGAGAAAATGCTTGGAAATATAAAAATATGAAGTAATATACGATTCCGATGTTAGCGGTGGCTCAATACAATGGTTTATAGGAGCCGTGAGCGAAGTAAGTGCCTGAATTGAAGTGCGTATTATTGAGGAAGCTTGCTTGAATTTCTTTTATTGCTGAAAACTTGTTCGGGGATCATGAGTCGTCGACGATAAGCCAAAATGCGCGGTGATTATCCCGTTTCGGATTACTTGGCAGCTTCAAATTCTTTCTTAACTTTTGTGATCTCGTTAAACCCTTATCGACTTAATTATTAAGATATCTTGAATTTTGATGACTCTTTTGGATATAAGAGATTACTTATTCTTCAGGTATTATGAAAAGGAAGTTTTATTACTTAGTAATAATGCTCTGGGGTTTCAGAAAGGTTTTGGTGACGATTATGAATAGAAATTGGAAGGCACTTATATAATAAATAATAAGGGAGATTATTCCCTGAATTATTATCTTAACTGTACATAAAGAGACTCTTACTTATATGACCTCCCTGGTCCACCGCCCAGCAAGGACGATTGTTGTTCATTTAATTTTTCCTTCCCATAGCTCCAAAGAGTCGATAGAGAGTTCGGCTACTAGTCAAAGTCAATTTTTTTATATTTCATAGAATTTCTTTTAAATTACTTGAAATCGACTTTTTTCAACTATAAACTATAGATCAACACAATGACACCGCAACAATAGATGCTTTGT
The DNA here is from genome assembly GCA_963859945.1 of Euplagia quadripunctaria. NCBI lineage: Eukaryota > Metazoa > Arthropoda > Insecta > Lepidoptera > Erebidae > Euplagia > Euplagia quadripunctaria. The sequence continues at coordinate 15,990,924 of OY982576.1, read as the reverse complement.
CAAAAGTGAAACAATTATAATATATACAAATAAATAATAATTAAAACCGTATCGCAAATAGGTATGATCGATATCTGCTCGTGTGCTCGTGTCGATCTGTAACTGCTCATTTCCAAATAGGTACTTAATTAAGCCTTGTGTAAAGAAATCTGGCAAACAAACTCACGGCTACTCTTTTAAATCAACAGATAATGTAACAACTTATTTTAATGAAATGTATTGCAGCACTTTTTTGTTGTGCGCTATCATGTTTTTCGGTTTTTAAAAGACAACTCCCGCATTAGGAATTACTCCTGTGTCGCGGGGGACTTTACAAACATACAAACAACGTACACAAAGAACACCCAGACTCGGATGGGAATCGAACCCACGACCTATGGCATAGCAGTCAGGGGCACTAACCTCTAAACCAACAGGCCAGCCATTATTAAGATGAAAATAAAATTAAGCCATAGAAGTTAAGATACTGAAAAGTAAATAAGATCAAATTAAAGTTAGAAAAGAAAAAGATAAAAGGCATAAGTTCAAATTACATTTTATTAAATATTTGAAATAGCCTGTGAATCTAAAAACAGTTTAGTCCCAAGCGTTTTTATCTTCCATGTAACTCAACACTGAGTAAAAGCCCTACAGGCATAGTTGTCGTTTTACTGTGAATTTAAATTTGTTCAGACTTAAAGTTTGTGTATTATTTGGGATTTTATTAAAAAATCGCACACATTGACCCCGAAACGACTTGTTAACTTTTTGGAGCCCAGAGGCAGTTATAACAAGTTGATGTTTATGACGTGTGTTAAAAGAGTGTTTATCACTTTTTTAAACTGGTCTTTATTTTTATAAACATAGATCAAGTTCAGAACATAATTTATAGCTGTACTGACATGCCACCGTCATTATGTTTATTTCTTTATACTTCTGCCTAAGTGAATCAGGATTGCCAAGTTATAAATTGCTCGAAGGGACCTACGAAGATAGATTGAATATCGGTGGCATTCCCCCACAGTACAATACCATACGACATTATACTATGAAAATACCAAAAATGATTAATCTGGCTGTCTCAATATAAGACAGTTCACAATTATAACATCTTCTTCTAACTGCATATGCTGCAGAGCTGAGTCTATTCGATAAAAACCAAATATTTATGGTTGCATAACTCCGAACACCGAATTTATAAACGAGAAAATAAATAAATAAAGAAAATAAATTTATTTCAAGAAAACCTTTTAAGCTTTTGTTGAAAAACAACCACTCCTTGGCCTATTACCGAAGCAATTAGTAAATAAGTAGATAAAAGCCGCTTGTTTTCTGAAAAGGTGTTTCATTATTTTTTCCTCTATAAATTACATTGTTAAATATTTTAAACCATTTTATTATGAGGTTTTTTTTAATGTACTATCAGTAATAGTAATCGCTAGATAAGTAGGATTGGCAAAGTACAAGTAACCCCGCACTTCGTTACGGAACCCGTCTAGGGTGAGACGTCAAATATATAAATATACTAGCTGCGCCCCACGGTTTCACCCACGTAAGTCCCGATCCTGTGGGAATATCGGAATAAAAAGCCTATATGTTAATTCAGGCCTCCAGCTACCTACGTACCAAGTTTCATCGCAATCGGTTCAGTAGTTTTTGCGTGAAAGAGTAACAAACATTCATCCATCCATACATCTATACTCACAAACTTTCACGTTTATAATATCAGTAGGATTTGTTTCGAAATTTCTCAACCAAGATTTATTTCCTCACCTTTTTAACCCTCGACACAAAAAGAGGGGTGTTATAAGTTTGGCGTGTCTGTGTATCTGTGTGTCTGTCTGTGGGGTATCGTAACTCCCAAACTGATGAACCGATTTGAGTGCGGTTTTCTTTGTTTGAAAGGTGACTTGATCGAGAGTGTTATTAGATATAATTCAAGAAAATCTGTTAAGTCATTCGAAGATCATCAGCTCTTTTGTAATCGTTGAAAGGATTTTCGAGTTGGGTGTATTTAAAATTATAGATTGAAAATTTCAGAGAAATAAAATTGCTTTTAGAAGTAAACACAAACGACACACATGATTTCATTTGGGTAGCACACATAAACTTGTAAACAGCGAGATAGAACCACAAATACTATTGTCCGGAGTGCTAGTTACGAGCAAATCTCACACTGCACTCTTGAATTCATGATTCAGACAACTTTTCCCTAGGGGTTGACGAAAAACTAGATAAGGGGAAAGCTAATCGAGGTGCTGACAGTCTTAATATTATGAAATATTTCTTCGTCAATATTAGATAAGGCTAAGTATTTCTTGTCGAGTCGCTTCCCTTTACGGTGGTGTTATCAGTACACAGATAAGAAGTAAACGAGGCTTCTCAGAGAAACCGCTATCATTTTTTATAACGCAATATGCCGCTCGTAAATAGTCTGAGACCCTTACTCTAGGTTATTTGCTTTTGTCTTAGAAGAAACGAGCACGGAGTTGGCAAAATATATTTGATTGTCCATTCAAGCATTTCATTAGGGTCATGTTATGATCATTAGGATTTGCGTGTAGGTTATAAAATATAAACTTCTGTACTATGTTTAACTGTTGGCAAGTTACAATGAATATTGATTTATACAAACGAGTAATTATTTTTGTTTCAGTGGCCGGCGTTTGATTTTTTTTTATGGTGTAGGGGGCAACGAGCAGACGGGTCATCTGATGGTAAGTGACTACCGCCGCCCATGGGCACCTGCAACTCAAAAGTCAGAAGTGCGTTGCCGGCCTTTAGGGTGGGAGTAGGGGAAGGGGGGAAGAGGGGGAGAGGGAGAAGGGGGAGAGGAAAGGGTTAGGGCCTCCGGTAACATCACTCACTCGGCGAAAAACAATGAAATCATTGCTTTACTGCCGGTTTTCTGTGAGGCCGTGGTATCACTCTTCCACTAATAATGGGTAATGATGAATTTTGAGTTGTGAAAAAAAATCCTTACATCTCACTAAAACAGATAAAGCTGTATGCCAATATTTAGCATTTGCTTATTGTATATATATAATACAAGTTCATCTTTATACCTCAAAATTTCATACTATGATGTACTCTTAGTTTAGATTTATTATATTCCGTTCATTCAACACCAACACAACATTTCAGAAGCTGCCGACTGAACTAGATCTTCGTTTTACCTAAGATACACATATAACATTAATTGCTTTACCGTAGTTTCTGTTCTCCGTGTTTATATAAACTACATGTTTTGATTATTATGGTGGTGTTATACCAAAGTTATATGACATACATATCTATATTTATACCTAACTTGACACTACATTCTGATTTACTTGCTTTTTTCAGTGGCAAAGAACTTGCCCTTATACATTATATATTTGATACTCTACCCGATTCCCAGATATTAAGGTATATCCTTAAACCTTTTGATGAAATCTAGCCCTGTACGAAATTTTATGTTGGAGCCTAGATGTGAAAAAATCACGACAATAATTCGGACCGCGAGAAACTACGAATTTAATCGCCGAAATGGACAAAACGAGTTCGTGTCATTTTACGATGCTCGGGATGAAATTAGCGATTGAGAGCCGTGACGCAGTAGATTTTGAAATTTGGACCACCCGGTATTACACTACATATTAATACTATATTTGCTTTATGTCTTTATAAAACGTATTTATAAAATGTATTTATAAAACCGTCATAGCATAAAATTATATTTTTACGGAACATTCAAGTAATTGGTCAAGGGATTTCCTGTGATGGTTTTCATAACATTTATCTCGTGGGAGAGCCATGCTTCGGCACGTATGGGCTGGCTCGACTGGAGTGACACCACGACCTCACAGAAAACCGGCAGTGAAGTAATGCTTTCATTGCTTTTCGCCGAGTGAGTGAGGTTACCGGAGGCCCTAACCCTTCCCCTCCCCCTCCTCTGGCCCTCTTCCCCCCTTCCTGTACTTCCACCTTAAAGGCTGGCAACGCACTTGTGACTCTTGAGTCGCGGGTGCCCATGGCTGGCGGTAGTCATTTACCATCAGGTGACCCATCTACTCGTTTGCCTCCTATATTTATGTTTATGGTATACCATAAAAAGAAATAAATAAATATAATGTAATAATATAATAAAATATATAAATTGCTTTACTTGTAAAGCAATTTATATATTTTCGAACCATTCATATCCAAAAAATTTTTGTTGCTAATTATGCGAAAATGTTTTTAAGAAGTTTAGATTAATATACATAAATATTTAAGTTGCTTCATCTCAAGGTAAATTCATACCTTTAATGCCTTTTCCACTCTATATAAGGAAGAATCTTAGAATATCAAGTTTTTCCTCATGTAATTTGCGCGTGGGTTTTATTGACAACTTATTTTCCTGTTATTATTATGATATGCTTGCAACGCTCCTATATTACAGAATATAATAATATCTTGGATAAAGAGATAATCATTCTATCTAACCACAGGTGGTCGTAAATAAAACGAACAAATTGGGCAATTAAACCACGGGATGCGGCTTAAAAACGAGAATTATGTTTTTTTTAATTTTAAATGGATTTAGAATCACATGATATTATTTTTCATTTAATTTTTGTTTGTAAGTAAAAGGTACTTATAACACGGAGAACCTTCCAATCTAAAAGCTGAAGATATTGTATTTTTGGTTGTAATCGCTTCTCCCTTTGATGATGTGGTTTTTTCGGTTGAATGTGCTCATCTCTCTAGATTTATTGAGGGAGGTCATAGGCAAAAGCGGCGGTAGCGTAATGGCTAAGGCGTCGGACTTGCGCTAACACAAACTTGAATCTTAGCTGGAGGGGTTAACGAGATTACTAGTAAGTGACCCATGTTACTAGTTAAAAAAAAAATTAATCACATGACTGAGCCGACCCGTAACCAAAAACGTGGGTAAAACTCCGGGAACAGCCAAACCCGAAATATATCACACTACGCAACTGGGTCCATCTCCAGTGTCTGAATTTAGAACATTTGAACTCTGTAATTAATTTAAGACAATCTCTTATGACAGTATTCGATGCAGTTAGTAATAAATAATATACGAGCAAATATAAAAGCAAAAAAACCATAACAGACCGTGGCCTTAAGCGTATATAATATTAAATAATAGACATTACCCGCTTCGCCCAATATTAATCATAGTTCAAAAATAATGGTTTAAAAAACTTAAAAACACGTTTTTGTAACTAGCTGAACTAAAAAGTAGATTTTTTTACTATTACTTTTTTTTTCTACCTTTTAATTCAGTTAGCTACAAAAGTGTGTTTTTTAGTTTTTTTAAGTATTATCTATTTTTACTGTTTTAGTATTTAAATTAGGATTCGATGCCGGAGAAGGAGCCTGAGAAACGGCTATCATAACCAAGGAAGACAGCAGGCGACACGCCTTAGTACGTAGAACAAGACACTACCGTATTTTCGTTCGAGAAAAATCGTTCATCCTGAAGATCCTGATCAGGATAATCGGAAATCAGAAATCAATCGGACAAATTTATCAAATTATTGTATTGTCATCGGTCCTTGATAGGTGTGCGAAGTTTCAATTCAATCCGACGTTTAAAAGGGGGTGAAAATCAAGTTCAAAGATTCCGTTACATAGATACAAACATTCCAAATTAATAAAAGCATGTTAAAAATTAGATTCAAATGAGGTGTGAATTTGTATGACTAAATAATAAGTCCATTAGTAATATGGTGGGCAAGCTGCCGTATTTAATTACATTTAAAACATTTGTTTTAGATCCCTTTGAATCTAATCAAGTCTCCCTAATTAAGCGGATTTAAAGAAGTCATTTCAAAAACCTTAAATAGAACAAAGCAAAAAACAGAACCCAATTTCATCTAACTTATTGACTGCGTTTGACAATGAAACAGTAGCTAAATAAAGAATAAAATGTAAAATGGAACACTTTAGTAATCTCGGAGCATACACTTTACAATTATTACGGCAAAGGAGTTTCTGAAACTCGCGAGGTTCTAAGGTAAATTAAATACTCTTATTTGGTTGAAAACAGCTTCGGAAAGAAATTGAAAATTTTCCATTAAGGGAAAACAACAAAGCTTTATAGGCGAGTAAGTATGTACCTACTTTCAAACGGAGAGTTAGCAAGTAGCGAAGCAATTATTGGAAAACTAACTGATTTTATTAATTGAACTATTTTAGTCCCTTGTTGTTGAACACTCAATTTCAATAATTTTTAATTGTCGTTAACGAAATAATTAAATACCTTACAATGAGCTCGAGTTTTGGATCACTCTAATGATGAACGATGACAATACAACCACGGGTTATCAATATTTTTATAGATTCTTAAGAGACATCATGTTATGGTATTTATAACACCCGCAAAGATAACTATTTCTATCACTATTGATCCTTAGGTTTTTCCAAACACAATTTCCAACACAACGAATTAAGCCAGTTTTGCTTTTTTTCCCGCTAACTTCTACTGCTACTACTGTAATTTTCTCATATGATGGCATTTTAAGAGTTCCGGTAAGTGGCCTCATAACGCATACATATGTTGTCTTTATTTCTACAGGGTCTATCTGACTATGGCACACTTACTTAAATCAATGAAAGCTCATGCCTCTAGCATGCAGTTTTCAAAATGAATTTAAAAATTTTATTTATTTTTAACTCATAAATCAAAGTTTTTAAAAACAATTTTAATTAATTAAAACTTTTCTTAATATAATGTAAAACTATCAAAAAATATTGTCAAACCTTTTAAAAATATTGTATCAATGGCACAATTCAATAGTAGTAGCAGTTTAACAAATCATATTTTACTCGGTCAATGAATATCTTTACCCTAACTTATATTAGCTTACGTGGAAGAGCCATGCTTCGGCACGTATGGGCCGGCCCGACTCCGCTCGATACCACGGCCTCACAGAAATCGGGCAGTGATGTAATGCTTGCACTCTTCCCCTCCCTCCCCTTCTTCTCCTACTCCCACCTTAAAGGGCGGCAACGCACTTGTGACTCTTGAGTTACAGGTGCCAGTGGGCGGCGGTAGTCATTTACCATCAGGTGACCCGTCTGCTCGTTTGCCACCTATACCATCAAAAAAATATTTCCTTTTTATTTGAAATATTTTTACTTAAAATATCATTCTTAAAAAGATCTCCGCACTCGTCGCTGAACTTTTGTCTTGAAAGTATCAAACAAACCACACAGATAGATACAAACTTTGTTAAGCAACTTTCTTTGCATGAGAGCTTCGAACTTGGCCTGTGAAAGGATTTTTCCCGTATCCGGCTATATTTTAAAGCTTATATGGCACGCTCGGCTTCATCTCGAATATCCTTCCGTTTCATCTCCATTTTACTTTCGGCTTATCTGAGCTTCTAAGATTTTTTCCTAGACAAATGAGATACGTTGCGGTCCGTGAGAAGTTAATTTTTTCCTTTGTTGTTTATCGTCTTTGTATCGTTTTGTCCCCTAAACCTTTTTTTCTAGAATTCAGGCCAAATATTATAGAAGGAATATGAAGACGGCGTTTACGGTGCGCCGTAAGACATTGTTACGTGGCTACAGTAGAATGAAAAATGCGATTGGATTTCATTTTCATTAGCCACGTAACTTGGTATTGTAATGAAATTCAGGTAAAGTAACATAATATGTGTTATTGCTTGTTGTCTGTCGAGCTGTCATTTTGAGAAGTATCACAAAGTATAACCTGCGCAGTTTACGCATGTGAACATTTTTTTGTACATTCGCAGAGCGACGTCTTCCTCGCATATATTCTGATATTGTCACGTGCGTAATAAAATTGTTCATTATTGTAGATGTGTTTCGACGCGAGATTTTGAGGTGTTCATTACGCATGTTGTTACAAGGCTACGTGTTTACCTTAAAAATATATAACTTTACTTGAGAAATTTTTGGTCCTATCCTCTATTTATCCTACGTAATGTTTACTTAGAGATAGGGTCTGTGTGGGTACTTAGTAATTAGTAGAGAGTTTC